>CM039531.1:14807874-14836570 GCA_022433055.1 Begonia peltatifolia
GAGAGAGAGAGAGAGAGAGAGAGAGAGAGAGAGAGAGAGAGAGAGAGATGGCTTTGGATTTGGCTAACGTAGGAAAGTAGGGTAAAGAAGAGATGGTTCAATCCTTCCAGTTTTCCCATCTGATGCTCTCCTCCGAACCCACCAATAAAGTAAAAGAAACAAGGTGAAAAGAAACAATCACACACATTATTAATATTCATTTAGCTTTCTTTTACTAATTTATTCAATCATTTCACATTATTTAATTAACTACGATGTTTTTCTTTATGTTGTGTAAGTTATAAGGGTTGAATTAGTTATTAAACTAAATGAAAAAAAAACAGATAAAGATATTAATTGACAACTTGTCAACCTTATTTAGAGGAGTTGAACCTTAAGATAAAGAAATGGGACCAAAGAAACTAAGGATCTGATAACCTACTTGACTGATTAGAAGAGACGCCAGAAAATGGAAATAATGGGAGAGAAGAGAGAAGCTTGTATGGTGAGTCATTAAAAGCAATTAGAAGCAAGGTGTCAGAGAAAGAGTTAGAGAGAGAGAGAGAGAGGGGTTTGGTTGGAGAGCTATGCTATGGGCAAATTTGCTTGAACTGGCCTAGTCTATGCTGTGTTGGGGAGTTGGGTATACAAGATCTTAGAACTATCTACTCTCTTCATCGCCATTTTCACTAACCCTTCTGTCTATTTTGCTGTCATAGGTTTTCTTTCCTCTTCTTTTACACTTTCATTATTACTTCATCCCCAAAGGGAAAGAGAAAGGGAGAGAGAGAGAGATTAGATATTAACCGGAAAAAAACTTGTTCTGAATTCTGGTTTTGATTCCTTTTTCTGAGTCTTTAAAACCCGGAAAGGAGAAAAACATCATGTGGGATCTGAATGACTCACCCGATCAGAAAAAAGACACTGAATCCGACGGCTGTTCTTCCCCCAAGACTTCGATCGACGGGGACGGGGACGGCGACAAGGGGAAACGGGTCGGATGGTTTTCGAATTCAAGTTCTTCTGGAGTTGTGATCGAAGACGGATCCGACGAAGACTGCGGCGATAAGGAAGCGGTTGCCGAGAAGCTAAGCCGCGGAAGCAAGGTGTTTGGGGGTTCAACACCTCAGTACTATATGGAAACGGATGATCCGGTGACCCGGCAGTTTTTCCCGGTGGAAGACTCCCAAGTCGGCGCTTCTCCGGAGGGAGGGGGCAGTGGCGGTGCTTCGTTCCCTCGGGCTCGCTGGGTTGGGGTGAAATTCTGTCAGACAGAACCTCTCGTAGATACTAGAACGTCATCTGAGACGATGAAAAAGAGCCGCCGAGGGCCGAGGTCTCGCAGCTCTCAGTATCGTGGCGTCACGTTCTACCGAAGAACCGGCCGATGGGAATCCCATATCTGGTTAGTTCTTCCTTCTCACACTGAGTCTCTCTCTCTTCAATTTCTTCTTGGGTTTGTGATTAATAACAAAAATAATTACAGAAGTTTCGTTTTGGCTATTTTTTGATCCAGGGATTGTGGAAAACAAGTTTATCTAGGTACGTACATATGATTTATAGTTTTTTCAAAAAAAGAGTTTTTTTTTAGCAAATGTGTCTGTTTATGATGATTCTTTTCTTCTCTTAATTTGGGTTTCCTTCGAAATAATGAATTCAGGTGGATTTGACACTGCACATGCAGCTGCTCGGTAAGCCCTTCCCTCTCTTCTTCCTTTCCTCAATCGCTACTTTTCGACAGAACTCATCTCCAAATTTCCTGCAGGGCTTATGATAGAGCAGCCATTAAATTCCGAGGAACAGAAGCTGACATAAATTTCAGCATCTATGACTATGAAGAAGACTTGAAACCAGTTAATTCTTACTACCTACAGGAGAGAGAGCGAGGGTTATCTTGGAGAGAGAGAGTTATCTTGATTAAAATCTAGAGTGAACTTTGCTTCCTTCAATTGTTTATCCATTTAGGATCGTCCCTTGCCTACATCAAAAGACTTTCCACTCAGGATTTTCTATGCCATCGGATGTTGCAAATGAGAAAATTAATGGGTGAAGATATGTAGTTACTTATTTTCCTAATACCCACCAGAGAGAAAGAGAGAGAGAGTCTAGAGAGAGAAGTTGTCATTCTGTAGTGTATATTGTTCTAATCTTCAGTGCTGATTTATGAACAGATGAGCAACTTAACAAAGGAAGAATTTGTGCATGTTCTTCGCCGACAAAGCACTGGGTTTCCGAGAGGAAGCTCCAAGTACAGAGGCGTAACCCTACACAAGTGTGGAAGATGGGAGGCTCGAATGGGCCAGTTTCTTGGCAAAAAGTAAAACCCTTCATTTTCTCTCTCTTCTTTTACCACCCTCCTTTCAACGGCTCATAATATCCTCTTTTCTCATCGCATTTAACAGGTACGTTTATTTGGGTTTGTTCGATACCGAGATTGAAGCTGCAAAGTACGTAATTTAGCAGCGCTGTATTCTGCGTTTTCTGTTGAATTTTTCTGGGGTTGGTGTGAATTTATTGAATTTATTTTTTAGGGCTTATGATAAAGCAGCCATTAAATGTAATGGTAAAGACGCAGTCACCAACTTCGATCCAAGCATATACGGGACAGAACTCGACGGAAAAGGTACTGAAAATCAAGTCTTTGATTAGCGTATTTTCTCTCGATTTTTTTCAAATTCTTTTTTTTTTTTTTTTTTTTTTTGCAGAACCGTCGAATAATGGAGTGGAGCACAATCTTGATCTGAGTTTAGGGAATTCAAGCTCGAATCCAAGCAGCTTGTTCCCAGAGAATAATGGCAGAAGCTCTGCACATTTATCTGCATCTTTTCCATTTAAATCAGATTGGCAAAATCAAGGATTTAGACCCCAGGTTTCTACTAAGAGCTTTGACCTTCGTTTCGATATTTCACTTTAGAACGTTTATTTTTCTATTACATTTTAATTTGCCTATGCAAAATATATGCAGGATGAGATGAGTGGAAGGGGAAATGAGTATGTTCATGGTAGAGGGAGAAGCCTCGAGACTCAAACCATGCAGCTTCTCGGCCAGACCCACCATCAACCTCTTGATTACAGCTCTCCAGCGCTAAATCCACAAAATTATCAAGTGGGAAAGTTGAAAATTTTCAATCTTTTTTAAATCTTGATGGCTAAAAAGTTTAAAACTGTACTCTTATTTTTGCAGACTCGGTTTTTAACAAGTAGCAGCAATGGAGGTAGAGTAGGAAGTGATCTCTCACTGTCTATGAATGACCAGCAATGGCGATCTAGTTCTTCTCAACAGTTTGCACTTGCTGCAGCATCATCAGGATTCCCACCCCAGATCAGATCTACTTTCCAGAATCATTTTCTGCATAAAAATGGATTGAACTTTCTCGTAAGACCCTCTTAACCCTCAAATGGGTTAGATCTATGGAGTTTTCCATTTTTGTACTGCTACAGGCAAGAATTGTATACCTGTTCAATTCTTCTGAACTTTTTTTAAATTTGGTAATTGATTTCGCATCAAACTGAATGATCACTTCCCAAAGATTGTCATCTTCTATCTCGAACCATAATCTCGCCATGTGGAAAGACCATTTTAGAACACACCCGTTCTTCACCCACAGATTCCTTAAAGAAGAAGATGGGTTTTAGTTGAAAGACGCCGCGTTTAGAGGAAACAAATGAAGCTTAGATTTCCATTAATGGAGTATCTTTGATGCTCATTGGAACTTACACCAGATTGTGATGAATAGTCGCTATCATGCGTCCTTTGAATCAGTTCTCATCTCGCTAAAGCAGTCAGAGACTGCATTATTAGGAGATAGACTCAATCCTCCCAATGAAAAACCCTCGTTTGCCCTCCACACTTCAATCTCTATTTTAACCCGGCAAAATAATGATTTCTCATCTTTTATTATTTCTACCCATAAAAGAGCCAATAATATCGTTTGAGATTGAATCTATTAAATGTTGAATTTACCCTCAATTAAAAACTATACTTCCCCAACTCTTGTTAACTTTCAATTCTGAAATTTATGACAGAAATGAATAATTTATAATCAAGTAGTTATACATGTATACAAATAAAAGAAAATAAATTTCTCTTTTTAAAATATTGTTGGCCTTGTTTCTTCGAGAACATGGATAAGCAACTAGGGTCGATGAGCCGGAGAGAGATTTCGACCTTAGATTCACATAGCCGACATTTTGATCTTTGAGTTTTATGAAACGACTTCAAGTTTCGCATTGTCTTGGCCAATTTACGAGTATGCAAGATTCAATATTGATTGGATCAGAAAATGTCATGACCCGAAAAGGGCTTGCGACGGAATCGTGAGCTATTCAACCTAAAAAAGGAACAAATTACCCAATTCGCCACAAAATTTAATAGAAACTATCCGTGAAGATTTAAAAGTCAAATACGAAGAAAAGAGTCTAAAAAATATGAGTCAAACGGATGGGGGTAACACTATACGTCCAACAAAAATAATTGTGTGATACTAAGTAATCCCAGCAAAATCTCTGACATTAAATGAATAAGAAATGATTTGACGAAACGCAATACATATCTAATTGTTATATCCAATGTTTATAAATATGAAGAAATGTGCATAAAAAAACTTGACATATCAAACTGAAGTAAAGACATGTCTAAAAAATGGCTCTAAAATCGTCAATAAAGTATGATAAATAATAAAATAGGCAAATGTTGTAGTATATAAATGTGAGCCGCTCACAAATCTCAAGCGAACTATGTCATAAGACATATCGAGGGAGTTGATATTCGATGATCACAAAATAAAATAAAACTTTGATCAAGTTGTCTTATTATACTATTTACGAACAAACAAATACCTTTTTCGAGATTCTCAATTCGATTCGGGTCCAAAAAAATTTTGATTAAAAAAAACCACATTTAAATATATTAATTTACCCAACAAAAATACATCCTTAAATATATTAATTTATCCAACAAAAATACACCTTTAAATATCAAACTAAAGTATACAACAATCCTATATCCAATCTAATTAAATTGATCTAACATAGAATTCAATAAAAAGTATACAATTAAGAATCACCGTAACTGATATAATCTTTATAAAAGAGAATCTTTTTTTCTATGAAGATAATAAGGACGAACAAAAAAGAAGAGTACCTTTACAATTCAATAATAGTTGGTATATCTTCATCATCTACTTCTTCGTTTCTATGATTGTTAACCACAATTTTTAGACAAAACAGAATACAATATTAGTGTTTGGGTTGCACTCTAAACTCGAAACTAGACCAATAATTACCAAACCCGACCCGTCTTTTGATAAAGCAAAAAAAGAAAAAACTGAACTGGACCGAATAGCTCAGTTCGGGTCACGACCCTGAGGTCAATTCAGTGCCGCTCGCACCTACCTAACTATTATGACTATCATGAGGAAAATAAAGATCAAATAAAACAATTTTCAATCTCTACTGACGTAACTGCCTAACTTATAGTCATCGTTGATAACATATATATTCCTACAATGATGCAATCTCATATGTCCTTGCATACAAACTCATAAATCAGAATTAACAGAATTATTTTTTAGGGTGATTATCGATTTTAATATTGTACTATGTATTTTATTTCAGTTAGTCTATTGTACTAAAAAAACTATCAAATCAACTCATGTACTTTGATTTTGTTATCAGTTTTAAACTTCCATCAACAATTTCGTTAAACACTCATTTAAAAAATTATCAAACGATATTGTATTCACTTAAAATTTTTACCACATGTTCATTACGCAATGAGAAGATAATCTGAAAATTTTCATAATGTTTTAAGCGATGTACGATGAATTGTAATTTTATTTTAGTAATTTATAAAAATATTATAATATATCATACAAGTTTTAGAAAATTACGTAAATTTTCTATTATCTACCCATGATGTGGTACATATGTAAAAAAATTTTCAAATAAATCTAATATCTTTTGGCATTTTTTTAAAATTAATCTAAGTTTATTCTTTACTTTATAAATTAATTTTTAAAAAAATATCAAAAAATATTGGATTTATTTAAAAAAATATTTTACATGTTCACCATATAATGAATAGATAATAAAAAATATTCGTGATTTTTTAAAACTTGTATGATTTATTATAATATTTTTATAAATTACTAAAATAAAATTACAATAAATTGTACATATGTTAAAAAATTACGAAAAATTTTAGATTATCTTCTCATTAAGTAGCGAACATGTAGTAAAATTTACAAGTGAATCCAATATCGTTTGATAGTTTTTTAAATGAAGGTTTAACAAAATTGTTGATGGAATGTCAAAATTGATAACAGAATCAAAGTACAGGATTTAGTTTGCCGGTGTTTTTAGTACATGAGACTACATGAAATAAAATTCATAGTACATGGTTAAAATTGATAATTACTCTATTTTTTAATTGTTGTGGTACTCATCAACTTGCCCACTTACCAACCAAGGGATTACACTCTTTGCATTGCAACCAGCTTGACATTTATAATCCCTCTCCGTCTATAACAAGATTATATCAAATCTATTGATATCTTTATATCAACATTTCATGATCATCAATTATCGCACACATATCGCGAGTACCAAAGACACTCCACCATTTACAATTAGCCATGTTATCAATAGTAATTATTTTGACATATAAATATTATGGAAACAAAAGAATCTTGTCCTATTATCCAACAACACTATCAGCAAAAATAAAAAGTATACTAATAAAGACACATTGTCTAAAATAACCATAGACATTAAAATCTCTAACTACATAAAAATGTTTAAAATTTTTCGTGATTAAAAACAATATTAATTTGGATACATACTTATCAATTAATCAAGTAATTTTAAACTCAAAAGTTATCTTAAGCACAAAGTTAAGACAGAAGAATAAGATAGTACAAACAAATTTGTTAACACTATTCGTTTATTAAACTTTTTCGTGATTAAAAACAATATTAGTTTGCATGCATACTTCTCAATTAATCAAGTGATTTTAAAATAAAAGTTATCTTAAGCACAGAGTTAAGACAGAAGAATAAGAGAATGCAAACAAATTTGTAAACCGAATTCGGTTATTAAACATTTTTGTGATTAAAAACAATATTAGTTTGTATGCATACTTATCAATAAATAAAGTGATTTTAAAATCAAAAGTTATATAAACCACAAAGTTAAGATAGAAGAATAAGAGAGTGTAAACAAATTTTGTTAACGCGATTCGTTTATTAAACTTTTTCGTGATTAAAAGCAATATTAGTTTGCACGCATATTTCTCAATTAATCAAGTGATTTTAAAATCAAAAGTTATCTTAAACACAAAGTTAAGACAGAAGAATAAGAGAGTACAAAAAAATTTGTAAACCATGTTAGGTTATTAAACATTTTTGTGAATAAAAAACAATATTAGTTTGCAAGCGTGCTTCTCAATTAATCAAGCAATTTTAAAATCAAAAGTTATCTTAAACACAAAGTTAAGACAGAAGAATAAAAGAGTGCAAATAAATATGTCGATCAACCTTATCTACATCCGCACTTCAAGGCTCCTCTTTGAAGATTCTCTTTCAACAAAACTTCTCAAGTTTGTTAGATTGAACTTTTAGACGTCAGTCTAAAATCTTATACATGACTCTTTCTTAAGGTGTCACCCTTAGCTCATTCACTGATATACAAGAGTAAGTGTTTGAATCAAATACAAATAATATCACACACTCTTTACAAATAAAATCTCAAGTTAATCTTGAAAGAGTACTTTGTCACGATTCTCAGGTTTGGTTGTGTTGCACAAAGTTGCTCTCTTTTATTTATAGAAGTCTTTAGAAAATAGTGTATCAGTCAACCACTTCACCTAATAGGTTGATTTTTTAATTTTTTCAACTATCAGTCGACATTGTTGTAGACTTCAGTGGTCGACACATTACAGAGGGGTCGACACTTTGAGCTCTATGGAATTTCTTCAATGTTTATGCGTTCGACACTTTGCTAGAGGGGTTAGCATTTTGAACTCTCTACAATTTCTTCAATATTGGATCAGTCGACACTGGATCAAAGCGGTCGAAACTTTGAGCTCTTAGTAATGTCTTCAATACTAGACCGATTGACACTTTGTTGGTCTAGTCGGCGTTCTCAGGTTTTATATTGTTTCTTTACTCAAAAGTTATGCATAACTCATTTCTTTCATCATTCAAGTCCTATAAATTTTAGTCATTACTAAAAGAGCTTAAACAAACACGATTACACAACTAAATATATCTTATGATGGGTAATTCTAAATAAGATAATTATCCAATTTTATTTATAAATAAAAAATCTTGAAATTAGTTAACCAATTTAGCATATTAATCATTCGAACAAAAACTAAGTTTAATTATCTTTAACCTAACAATTACAATACTTGTTAGAATAGCCTTAACATGCTAAGTAATAATTAAATTATAAAAGATGAAATTGAATCTCACATGCGTCAGTATAATGCAAATCTTAATCTACACATGATTTTTAAACTTATCATTTCATCAACTGTGACCAAAAACTGTATGAAGAATATCATTTCTACAAATTTGTCACACGATTCAAAAATTATGAGTTCCTTATTGACCAAGTTGTGATCCACACCAACCAAGTTGAAATCTTGTCTCAAACTATTCACATTTCATACCCTCACTTGGTATTCAATTTCTTAAAAAAAGGTTTCATCATCTTTCCAATCTAATATGTGGTGAAGTCAATCTCTTACTCCGCCGATTCACCAATGAAATTAAAATTCATTACTAGCATTTAAAGTCGTTTCCCTTCTACTGAATCTCTATCATTGTTGGCCAAATAATTAAGGTTCAATAGCTTCAATCATTTTTAAAAATAAATGGACAAAATTAATTTCTTTACTTTCTCAATATAATAGTGTCATTCCATGCATGCAATCTTACTTAGTGTCACTTCTCATAAATTAGTGGACACAGCCAATTTCAAACAATGAAATTTTAAACTTTTGAATAAACTCGTGCAGGGTTCTTCACATTATCCTCTTTAATGAAAATTTGTAGTACATTCTTCAAACAACATAAGATCAATAAGTTGTGACTTAGTCTCTTATCTACGTGTCTTGCTTGCTCTCTTTGATGCTTTGATTAAACATAAAATCTAATTAGATGTTGGAACAAAGGTTCTTGTGCACGTAAGACCAAAATTCTCTTATATATTATCACATTATCCATCTTAGTGACGTCACTTTCAAGATATCAGTCTGATTCTAATATCAAAATTTTTATCACAACCTAAATAGTATCTTATGCAAAAAAAGAAACGATTCGGCATATAAAAAGAACAAAACCGCCTAACCCTTGAATGTAGATAATTAAGTAGCAACAAAAGATGTTGGATATTAAATATTAACCAGAGCTCGAAGCTTGGGGCTAATTCAAATTGTCCAATAATGACATCATAATAGTGCGATAATATAAATATAAATATATTGTGCGTGAATTAAATTAACATAATGCTTTGGTTGGAATAATGAGATACAAATAAAATGCTAAACAAAAGTATATAAGTCATATTTTACCAAAGTAATAAATAAGATATTCGCCGAACTCACTCCATTGTTCGCTGTTGATGATCTCCCAAACTAAAATCTAAAAAAGACGTCATTGAGGTGAGTCGACTAAACTTAATATGGATTTAAATGTAATAAACAATATGTTATAAGAATGAATGAGCATGGTTTAAAAAATGATTCACATATTTAAAAAAAATGAGAGAAAAACATCAATAGCACAAGTGTCTAGAATAACTCATTATAATGTGGTAAGTAATAAAATAATCCGCTACTATATATCTAGTCACTTCGAGCATACAATGCGTAATGCATAGAGGGAGGCGATCTTTGATTATTGCAATAACTAAAATAACTCTGATCATATTTATGGTTTGGCACCGAGAGACAAAATACAGTTAATTGTCTCATTAACTCCATTTCACAAAACACAAAAAAGATCCTCCAACAAATGAATATGTGTAATAAACAAAAACCTCACACGAGTCGATCAAACTAAGGTCACGTGATTGGCTTGATTAGTAGCTTCAAACCTTAACATGCACTAATAAATCATGACAATGAAAACATAAATATAGTATAAAACCAACGTGACTAAACAAAGATCACATAAAACAAATATGAGAACCCGTCTGAAAATAAGTTTTATAAAACAATGTATGACAAAAATTTAGCTAAAAACTGCATAAAAACACATTTTGATTGACGCCTGAAATGTTCTATCGATTGAATAGGTAGTACAATAGTTGGCCAACCGAACCGATCATTTGGTTCACTGTTCCAGTTGACAATGCCTAAGTGGGGTGGCCAATCCATTATGGCCGGCAGGCCCAACCTTCAGTTTGGACGACCGGATCAACTAGTTGACCCCAATCAACTGAAATTAACCATCGGTCTACTACTGCATACATAAAGCGCCTCAAATTTTTGAAAAATTCAATTTTTTCGACTTTAAACGAATCAAATCTATCTTAGAACATACATGAACTTAAGTTTGTGCAAAATACTCATTTTTCATCCATCAATTGCTAGTTATATATCGAAACATAAACTTTTCCAACTAAACCCAAAATCCAAACCAAAATCAAGGAAATAAGGTTAGATCGAGACGGATCCTTGATGATTTACTGTTACTTCATAACGAGAGAAATCCAAACAATCTCAATGTAACATCCTCTAAAAGGAAATCTGATCTACATCAAGTTCTTATGTTAAAACTATAATCTTTATAAATGAAATGTATTACAACGGAGAATCACCTTACCCCTTTTAAATCTTATGCCGTATAGTCACCAAACTCGATTTTTCTTTGGCCAAAAATCAACCCTTCAATCTTTGATCTCTCTCTCGACAACCATCAAATAGTTGAAGTTTGTTTCTGCAGTGAAGGACTGCTTCTTCAGATGAGGAAGAAGAAGAAGAACAGAGGAAGAAAATAGAGATGGTCAACAGAGAGAGAGACAGTTTGAAATGATATCTTCTATTATCAACAGAAAGGACAATGAAAAGACTGAAACCAAGTTTTACAAATCAACTAAACTGTAAGTAAATAGTGCTAATATGAATAGTGTTATTATCCCCCCTAAAGATCAAGGCTGTAAGTTGAAGATCTTGGATAAGAAAATCGAGAACGTCATCGGGGGAAGGGGCTTAATGAGGGCATTAACAAGTTGATATTCTGAAGGGGTAAATTTAACAACAACTTCTTGTTAAGAACTTTTTTCCGAAGGAAGTGTAAATCAATCTCCACATGTTTGGATTTGAAGTGTAAAACCGGATTGGTGGCAAGATAAGTAGTAATCAAGTTGTCATAGAGAATTAGAGGTGTCATGGTAGAGATAATACCCAATTCATGTGATAATGACTGTAGCTATAGAACTTCAACGGTGTCATTTGCTACACTGCGATATTCTAATTCCGCCCTAAAGCATGAAATAACTTCTTGCTTAATTGAGGAGCAGGAGATAAGGTTGGTGCCTAGGAAGATACAGAAGCCATTGGTGCTCATTCGATTATCTAAACATGAGGCTCAATCCGCATCGGCATAACATGTCAAATTAAAACAGGTGGAAGGCAAGAAGAAGATGTCGAGAGAAAGAGTACCTTTAAGGTATCTCGAAATCCGGTTGACTGCTTAACAGTGGACCTCTAAGGGCTCGTGCATAAACTATGAAATCTTGTTTACCGCAAAAGCAATATCAGATCTAGTAAGACATTAATATTGTAGACCTCTAACAATGATACGATAAATAAATTCATCACGTAGTGGTGTCCCAGAATGTTTGGATAGAATAGGTCCGGTCACCATGGGGGTCGGAACCGGCTTGTAGGAAACCATGTTAGCTCTGTGAAGCAACTCAGAGACATATCGTAATTGAGAAAAGCTTACATCTGTAGGCGTATAAGTCACTGCAATGCCCAGAAAGAAAGATAGAGGTCCGAGGTCTCAAACTTTAAATCGTGTATGTAGATACATTAGAAACTGGTCCAATAGAGCGGCGGAATTACCTGTCAAGATAATGTCATCGACATACACAAGCATAATGATAATCGAGGACTGCATGTGGCGTATAAACAGTGATGAGTCAGACTTTGAGGCCAAGAAACCCAAATCAATTAACGCATTATATAACCTGGTGTACCACGCCCTAGGAGATTACTGGAGACCGTAGATGACTTTATGTAGAAGACATACAGCAAACAGATTTGATGAATTTATAAAACCTGGAAGTTGTTGCATATACACTGTTTTAGACAAATCCCCATGCAAGAAGACATTGTTGATATCCAACTGTCTAATAACCCAACAGAGGGAGATGGGTAAGGAGAGAACAATGCAAACTGAAGTTGGTTTGACAACCAAGTTGAAAGTCTCATCATAGTCAATACCTTCTATCTGGTCATAACTTTTGGCTACTAGATGAGCTTGTACCAAGAAACTGTGTTATCTGAGTTGATCTTTGTTTTGAATACCCACTTGCATCCTATAACTTTTGCATTTCTCGGAAGAGGAACCAATTTCCAACTGTTGGTTTCTTTGAGAGCAGTGATCTCCTCTTTCATGGTAGCTAACCAATGTCGAAATTTTGATACTTGATTGAATGTTTTGGGTTCAAGTATAGAAATAGTGGAAAAAGCTTTTGGTTTAAAAATACCGTCTTTGGCTTTGGTTCTCAAAGGATGATTGTTTAGAATAGGTTGACGAGGAGGTTAGGAGGGATATGCATAGGTGATGTATTAGTGGGAGGGAGGTTAATGGGATATGGATGAGGTGAATGGTTTGATACAAGGTGGTCAATAAGTGTGGGAGAAGGAAAGGGTACGAGGAAAAGTGGCAAAGATGAGACAGTTTGATTTGTAGACATAGGGGGAAAAGAGATGTATGGCATTGTCAGAGAAAAATAAGGAGATTGTGGATAGATTTAGTGAAAGAGAAGAAAGGAAAACTGTATCCATCGAGGGTAACATATCAAGAAATATATATTTTGTTTGAGATAGGATCGAGACAAATGTAACTTTTGTGATGAGTATTGGGATCTAAGAAGATACATGAAAGAGCCTGAAGTTGTAGTTTTCGTTGATTGAAAGGACGGAGGAATGAGAAGAAGAGACAACTAAAAACACGGAGTGAAGAATAATCTGGAATTTTATTGAACAAACATTCGAAAGGTGATTTGTGATTTAGGACAAAAGTTGGGAGCAAGTTTATTAAGTTAGTAGCTGTGGTGAACGCATAGGTCAAAAAGTGTTAAGGAACTGAGGAATGAAAGAGTAGAGCAAAACCAGTTTCGACAACATGATGATTTTTACGCTCTACTCAACCATTTTGATTTGGTGTATATGGGCATGAGACACGGTGCTGAATTCCCAGATATTTAAACAAATGAGTTAGAGATTGGAATTCTCTACCTCAGTTTGATTGAACCAATTTTGATTTTAACACAAAACTGAGTGTGGACCAATTGATGAAAATTCACAAAAGTAGTATAAACTTCACTTTTCAATTTCAACAGAAAGAGCCAAGTAAAACAAGTACAGTCATCAACAAATAAGATAAAGTATCATGCACAAGTAATCGATTTAATCGGAGACGGACCCAAACATCAGTATGGACAATATCAAAAGGAAATTGAGCACGTGATTTGGAAATTTTAAACAGTAAACGATGAGTTTTGCGAATTTTAACTTGAAATACAAATTTGGTGCAAATTTGGTTTAGAAAAAAAATTGAATGCTCTTAAGACTTGTTGTAAAACAGGAAGGGAGGGATGACCTAAACGTTGACGCCACAGATTTCATGGGATGGTGGACAGAGGTGGCAACCGGGCAGAAAGAGATAGAACTGGAGCGTCCGACAAGATTTTGATAGAGGCTGTCACTGAGGGAACCCGGGAGTAAAGTTGGGTAAGAGATCTGATCCTTTACAAAGAAACAAGAGGGATGAAATTTGACGAAAACCGTATTCTCATGACATAATTGAGAAACACTCAGCAAATTATGGGAAAAGTGAGGTGAGTGACAGACAGTGTGTAATTTGAGGGTTCGACCGACGGTCAGAATTACAATGGAGCCAATTTGACAGATGGGAAGAAATTTACCGTCAGCGGTGGGGACTTGAATGTTACCGGAGTAAGGCTGAAGATGACTTAGAATGACCAATTGCAGTGTAAAGTGATGGGTCGCATCGGAGTCGAGTAACCAAGATGCTGCTGGTGCAGAATTGAAGGGCGTCGCTAGAAGACCGGATGAGTTTGCTTGGAGTGAATGGGAGTTGATTGGAGGAGGGGATGAATTGGTGTGTATTAAGCTGGAAGAGTAGTTAAGTTTGTTTGGGCGTGAGCTGGAAGGTGGCGAACTGGAGGCGGGTAGTAGGCTAGAAGGGCAGGGGAGCAGTAGGTTGGGTTTAATCGATGGTAGCAGGCCAAGGCTGAATGACCTGTTTTGTTGCAGATTTGGCAACAAGGCCTAAACGGTTGAGGATAATGCCATGTATTAGAAGGTAGACCTGAAACAGGTTCAGTCTGATGGAAGCCATTTGGGATGTTAGGGCGGAATTCAGCATTTGGTTGAGGATTCCACAAAGGGCAAAAAGGGCGCTAAGTAACAACATTGACATGCATCTAGTTTGGCATCAGGAGTGAGACAGCTGAGTTCTATCTGTCCAGGCAAAAACCAAGCTTA
This sequence comes from Begonia peltatifolia, assembly GCA_022433055.1. Classification (NCBI taxonomy): domain Eukaryota; kingdom Viridiplantae; phylum Streptophyta; class Magnoliopsida; order Cucurbitales; family Begoniaceae; genus Begonia; species Begonia peltatifolia. The sequence continues at coordinate 14,822,603 of CM039531.1, forward strand.
GAAGAAGGTTCTGGATCTCTTCCAGAGGTGGTAGATTGAGTCAATTTATGATTAACGTTACAAAAACATTATACTCACTACCCAGACCATTGAGAAAGTAAATGATCTGATCCCTGTAGGACACAGGTTCTCCGATTGCAGCAGGGTATTGTATATGATGGTAAGCTTCTGGGTATAGCTAGAGGCATAGGTTCTATCTTTAGACAGAGAGTGAAGTTGACTCCGGAGATCTGTGATTCTCACTAAGGAGAAGGAAGCGAACGTTCTTGCAAGAGCAGACCAGACTTCACTAGCCATTGTGAAGGACATGATATGTGAAAGGAGCTCTTCAGATAATGAGGCAAATATCCAGCTCATAATGAGTCTATTATATCTCTGTCAGACAATGAGCTCTGGATTGATATGAGAAGAGAGGGAGTACAAAAATTGTGGACTTGAGGGAGAAGATTCATCCAGAAGATGATCGATGCCGTTTGTAATAACAACGTTAAGGAGTTGAGTCTTCTATACGAGATAATTTCTGTGGTTCAGCTTGATTGTAAGTGTCTGATTCATAGAAAGGAGGTGAGGGAGAGTAAAAGGTGAAGAGGAAGAAGGGATCGGATCGTAGAGCTGAAAGATACTATGTTTTGGCTTTGATATCAAGTTGAAGTTTGTTTCTGCGAACTACTTATTAAGATGAATGATCGAGAGAGAGAGAGATAGAGACTGTTTGAAATGATATCTTCTATTATTTTTTGAAAAGAATTTCTTACCTGTATATAATAATAGAAAGGATAAAGAAAAGACAGAAAGTTACTAAACTGTAAGTGAATATTGCTAATATATATGAATATTGATTGCTAGGGGAAATGACGTATCAATATTTAAGGTTGAGACAAATATGTTTTTATAGCAGATCTCTGCCAGTCTATTTTATTCTTACAAAAAAATACTTTCATAATTCAGAATTCCTGGATTTTACATGTTGTATTCTGTTTATACAAAACAAATAAAGAAAATAGTAACTTTTTTGGGGAAATATATTAACAGAACAATTACGTAATACATGGTTTAGTTTAGAATGATCTGTCCTCTTTAGATCCTGTCATCTGCATCAGATTTACGTACACAAACACTGCAAAACTCTCACATACAGGTAGGTTCATAAATCTTATTCTGTAATCCATGCGCGGTTTTCCTTCAAATTTCCGGAGTGATGAGAGAGAAAATGGAAGGAGAAAAGGACAGAGAAGAAACAATCTCCGCGAGGCAGAAATCATCAAAAATAAAAACATTTTTAATATTTTTCCTTAGATTTCCCACCATGAACGTGGCATTTCCAGGAATGGGATTGCTTCAAAAATCTGAAAATTTTACTTCATTTCAAAAGTTTTGACTGTTTTTCCGGTGGCTGGTTTGTGTTACATCGCTTTCAACTTTTCTCACTCGCTAAACCTACGGTTGCTTTCCTTCAGAGGAGGTTCTTAGTGCTTACCCTTTTACTCTCTCCCTCACTTTCCTTTCGTCTACTCCACTTTCCTTTTGAAGCTCTTCTTCTGGTTCGTTAATGGCGTCCGCAGAACTTGCACCCTTATTGCTTCTTTCTTTTCAGCTCCCTTTCTTGCGTTTGAGCATTGATAGCACTATCCAACTTCCGCCCAATAATTTTTATTATAGTACATATATTAATATTTGCAGCTATTAAATTACCAGCTCATAATTCAAGCATCCATTTGTTCATAATTTAGTTCTGCTTTTATTCATAAATAATTTATCATAATTATAAATTATAGTTGAGTAATTAACTTTATATTCTATGACACAACACAGGACACTTAACGTGATATTCATTTCATTTAATAGTTTTTATAATCTATTAGTTAAAATATAATAATTCTATTAATCAATAAATAACACGCAAGCATATATCATGACATGATCTTAGAATTAACCGGTATAGTTTCTCGTGACAAAATATAAAATGATGGACACATTCAAGAGATTTGGGCTGAATGAGGCCTTTCATAAATTTAATCTATGCCATTGATAGGGCTCTTCTTGCTTAATCTAGGACAATTTCTTCACAAATGCTCCATTAATTTCTTCATACAACTTGTTGAAGTTCTTCCTCTTGGTATTCAAGATTTTGTACTTTAGGTTTGCGAATCATTTATAATTCTCAGGTCGGTACTTTATATTTTGACACGTGAATTACCGTATTTGTTTTGGGCAAATATTCCGTTCACTAAACGTGTCCTTAAATTCCATCATTTCTCTTTATACACTACTCTTGAACTTAAGCCCTCGTTCGATTGAGATCTCAAATTCAATAGCACAATTACAGTTCTTCAAACTATCATCAATTTGTATTTAATTATAAGACGATATATTATGCGTGCAATTCGCTATTTGTTTGAGACTTTATTTATGTAATTGTAACCAATGTTCTCTACTTTGAGCATCACATTTATCTTAAATTAAATAAATAAAAGAAATTATATGCCCATACTGCCCCCACCTACTTTTATTAATTTACTTTAACCACTTTATTGGATGAGTTGTCTTTAATTAATTAGTTGTTGAACTTTATTATTTTGTCACTTATGTAATCCACTAATTAATTAATTAGCCGTTGAACTTAGCTATTTAATTACTTAAAGTAACTAAGCATATTAACGTTACTCATAATTAATCATGAAGAAGACAATGGGAGACATATAAAGGCAAGGAATTTTACATAAATGAAGATGGAACACCCTAATGACAAAGAGGCCACCCAACAATCATAATTAATTATAATTAATTATAAAGAAAAGTAGATAAGATTCCAAGAGTAAAGCTTAAAAAAACATCATAGCAAATAATAGAAAGATGTTTTGGAGAGAATCAATTTAAAAAACTAAGTCAAATCATTTTTATTTAATTAATTTACTAATGCAAATATTGTGGAGGGTGAAATTATGTTATTATGCATTGTAATATATGAATTTGATTTACGAAAATATTATTGACAAATAAATGTTAACTTCGTCGTAGTTATAGATCGAGACCAAATAAAGGATAAGAAAGAGATGTCAAAGCGACTTCTTACTTTCCCAATAGATCTTCGTACATCAATATATAAAACGCTCATAATGCACAATAAAACACTAGAGATTAATTAGAATCAATAGTTTATTATCTAATAGATTTTTTCGTTTTAATGTTTTATCTTAAAGTTAACGTCGTTGGATCAAATAACAAAGATATTGTTGATAAAAATATGACTTTTCAATGATCAAACGCAAATTTGACGATTTATTTTTTATTTTAAATGCAAAAAATACTTGAAAAAATTTAGAAGTCATATTAAATTCAACTCGTGATTTTATATAAATTAGATCAAACTCGGTCATAAACTTTTTATATTTTAAAAAAATTGATATTTTTTTTTCAATTGAACCATAATTATGAATCACGATTTGGTTTGGTTTTGTTCGGTTTCTCCTCTCACCCATATCCATTTTAGTTTCGTATTTTTATGAGACAATTTGGTCGCCCTTTTGGTTCGATTAGAGTTTGAATGACCAAAATCGGACCAAACCAAAACCGAATTCCATTGTAGTCCAATTTATTAACTAAGGATTATTGAGTGATTAATTAAAAGTTAATGTTAGATGAAAGGTAAAGACGAACCCGCCAAAACGCAGAAAATTACGTCGCCCTCGTCAACTGTCACCGGTTCCAGTTCCAGTTCCAGTTTCGGCATCCTCTCTCCTCACTCTCTCTCTTTCTCTCTCTCTCTCTGCGCTTTAACTTTCTACTTTACTTTCCCATCTTTTCACTTTTCCCTTTTACCAAACTCCAGCAGTTTACACGTTTCTCTCTCCACCCATTTCTTGTTCTCCAGCAATATTTATGGCGGTTTGGTGGGTTAACTATTTTGCTTCGTCAGAACTGAGTCCGTGAGATTGAAATCACGGTTCATTTAGGAAATGTATTAGTTCCAGATAATATTCGGAATTTCTGTTCCACTCTTAGTTGATTTCAATTTCTTCTAGTTGAGGTCTTCGCTTCCGCTTTTGATGGTCCACTCCATGCACGGTGAGACTTCGTTACTTCACTATCAGGGTCAGTACCTCAACCTAACACCATTCAATTCATTCACAATACCCTCATTTTACTTGTTAATTTGTCATATTAGTGAAATTTATGGATGCAGATTCTCTACATTTTGCACTTTTTTAAGTTGGACTGGATAAAATTATGGATCACAAACCGTGGCTTTGGAGGAAGAAATCTTCGGAGAAGTCGGCCACTTCGGGAGATAAAGTTAATTTCCCTGTAAAAGCAAGCGAGGAAGAGGTAATTCGTGCAAATTTTGACATTTATTCTTGTGCCTGCGAGTTTAGATTGATCAGAGCTGTAGGCATACTGTTTCTGCATGATCAAGCGTGAGGTTTCAAAGCAGTAGCTGCTTTCCCTTTTTGTTACGGAAAGACTATCCTTGTATTCTAAGGGCTATTCACACTTTAAAGTTTTAGTTTCACAGCTAAAGATAGTTGATAGAAGATCTTGAGATAATGGGACAATTATGAGCAAACCCAAATAGTAGTCTCGAAAGCATTACATGTTGCTGAAACTGTGAGAAAGAATCAAAAGACAAGAAATTAACGATGAGATATATGCTGTGCAACATTTTGAAGTGTTTTCGCAGCTCCAAGATAATTTACGTCCAAAATTTTGTTCGGCTTTCTCTAAGCTTATTTTTCTGTTGTAACCCTACATTGTTTATATCATTTCTTTATTATTGTCATCCGTCTTTTGCAAGCTATGTCTTCTACTCTGTTTAGTTTGCCAAGATTAATATCTTCAATATAATTTATTTATGTTTTATCTTTTAATTTCACTTTGAGAGAAACTTGTTGTAATCCTATTATTCTGTTTGGACTATGTCTCTTAAACGAGAAGAGTTTAAGCTGCCATTGGTAATTGTACATTCTGTAATTTGGCTAATAGATGGTTGTCGGAGGACATCTCCCCTGATTGTCAGAGCATAGCTGTGAAGTGAAAATAAGAAATCTTTAAATTTCTATCCTTGATCATAATGTTGACATGCTTCTGTAAATTTGTGCAATAGGTGAAAAACTTGAATTTTTATTTCAGGAGAGAATGATTGTTGAAGCAATTTAATTATTTATTTGCATTGTTGTAGATAAAGATACTAATGACAGAAAAAGCGGGATTGGAGAAGAATCTAAGAATTGTGAATGATAAGCTTTCTTCTGCTTTGTCCGAGTGTAATGCAAAAGATGAACTGGTGAAGAAAAACACAAACGTAGCTCAGGAAGCAATTTCAGGTATTCTCAGTCTTATTTATTAAAAAATTACTGATTTATGCTCATAGCTTATGATTTCTATCTGGCAAATTTCTTGTTATTGGTTCTTGAAGGATGGGAGAAAGCAGAAGCAGAAGCAATTGTTTTAAGGCAGGAATTAGATGAAGCTATCAAGCAAAGAGATGCTGGTAAAGAAAGAATCGCAAATCTAGATTCAGCTCTCGAAGAATGCACGAAGCAACTACGCTTTGTTCGGGAAGAGAAGGAGCAACGAATTCATGATGCTATCGTGAAGACATCATCGGAATTCGAAAAATCACGGACAGAGTTGGAGGAAAAACTAAAAGAGAAGGGTGAAAGGCTTTCGACAATGGGTGTTGAAAGCACTCAGCTCAGCAAGGCTTTACTAGCGAAGGAAAAGATCATCGACAGTTTACATAAACGGTTGGCTGAGGCGGATGCAAATTTTAATACTCTGTTGTCGAGATTGGAATCGACGGAGAAAGATAATAATTCGCTAATATATGAGGCTCGAGTGCTTGAAAAGGAGGTTGAAATCCGCAATGAGGAAAGGGAATTCAATCGAAGAACTGCAGAATCATCTCATAAGCAGCACTTGGACAGTGTAAAAAGAATTGCAAAGTTAGAATCCGAGTGTCAGAGGCTGCGTATACTAGTCCGGAAGAGGTTGCCAGGCCCTGCAGCCTTGGCAAAAATGAAAAATGAAGTTGAAATATTGGGAAGGGATTCGTCTGAAATAAGGAGGAAACAATCAACTTCAACGGGTTTGGTCTGTCTCTCTAACTTAGATCACTCTCCAGAGACTCCAAACCAACGAATTAGTGTTCTTACGGAACAATTGTCAAATTTAGAAGAGCAAAATAGGTTTCTCGAGGAAGCTCTTAGTAAAAAGACTGTTGAACACCAGTTTTCAAAAATTATGCACACTCGTTCGACTTCCAAAGTATCAAATGAGCTTTGTCGGGCGACCATTTCTTATACAGACAGTGATGATATGGTTAGTTCTGCTGAATCACCTGCGTGTTCTTTGATTACAGATTTAGACCACTTCAGAAATGGACAGGAGAAATGCTCATCGCCATGCAAAACCATAGGAGGGTCTTTGGACTTGAATCTGATGGATGACTTTGCTGAAATGGAAAAATTAGCCATTGACTCTGTTAATACACCAGTTGGAAATTCTCAAATCTGTTCAAACAAAGATTACAAATTGGCAGGCTCTTTTATAGGTGAGTCAAATGGGAGTCTTTCCAATCCAACAGCTAGGAAGACAGTTAAACTTGATAATGAATCAAGTTTCAGCCCACGCAATCTGGCTGTCGGGTCTAAGAATTCATCTATCACTGAAGTCTCTGGTTTGGAGTATATCCAGTTCTTACAAAGTAACCCTGATAAAATACTCGAGAATACGCAAATTGTTCTGGCAGAGAGAGATAATCATGCCTCGTCAGATCTGAAAGAATTTATTTGTAAATTGATCGAGCTTGTTGAAGGGATAAGTTTTCCGTCTCCAGATTATAACAACTCTGAAAAAGTTAAAAAGGGTGAGAACTTGATTTCAGAAGTTCCTACGGGGTACATGATTCGTGTTTTTTTGTGGAAAATTTCCGAACTGAGCACTGTTCTGAACCAATTTTTGTGCAACTGTCGCCAGATGTTAAATGGTAGGGCTAGTTTTTGCAAGTTTGTGGAAGGACTAACTATTACCTTGGACTGGATTCTCAACCACTGCTTTTCGCACCAAGATGTCTCAAGCATAAAACATTCATTCATGAAACAATTTGATTTGGAGGGATCACGAAGTGAGAGTGAAGTTGAAAGTGGAATGATTGGTCTCGAAGTCGACAAATCAAGTAATCCTAACGAGAAGTTATGTTACCTTACCATGGCTGCAGTCTCTATAAATCACGATCCTCAAATAGAAGAAGTGCAGTCTAGCGTGAAAGAAGAAAATAATAAACTGGAAGAAGAATTAGTTTCCATCAAAAGTGGAAAAAAGAGGCCGGTAGAAGCTGATGATAAAACCCAGAATCAGGATAAATCTCTTGGTAATCAACTTACAGCGATCAAATTTCAACTAAATGAAGCTCGCCAAGACAAATATGACCGCAAACATAACTGTCAGACAGGAAATGTCGAATCATCTTTCCAGCTTGAAAGGTACTAAAGCTCAAATTAAAATATTTCTCTTGCATGATAAAAAATCTTAGAAGACGGGTATTACTAAGTTCGCGTTTTGAAGTTTGACGTCTTTTGGACGTCGATAAAGTGGAGGATAGTGGTTTTTATTTGTATGTCTTTAATTGTATCTTGAAGTTCTTTGATTTCTCTATGCCATGTAAAGAAGGAAAAAGGAGGTTGGCCCTCTTCCGTGAGGCCTTATGCTTGATTTTTCTTTTTTATTTTCAGCTCGGAGGGGAAACAAAATCCCAAAAATGACTCAGTTCGGGAAGATAAGTGTCTTCGTACAGTAAGTAGATTTCTGCTTGTTACATTTAATGTTAATAAAATCAAATTCTTCATTATCATTAGTTTGTAGAATTTGTGATTCTATGTTATGAATTTTCAGGACTTGGAGATAACAGCTGCTTCAGAGAAGTTAGCAGAGTGCCAAGAGACTATTCTAAACCTCAGCAGGCAGCTAAAGGAACTTGCTGCAACTAAGGAAGCAACACTTTCTAACAACGTTGTCACTCCTCCCATCACAATCAACCAGGAAGAGACAAATGTCACGCAGCAAGAGGACAATAGTTCGAGCCATCGATCCTCACTGCTAGATCGGATGGCTGAGGATGATGCTGTGGCAGAATATGAACTTCCGAAGTCCGTAGCAGTCGACGCAAATTCCACTACGACCGAACCACAAGACAAGTTTATCTTAGTGGATGATCTTGAAAATCAGGTTGAGAATGGAAAAGGTGGTTCTTGGGCAATTGTGCCCGCTAAAAAACTAAAAAAGGGGAGCTTGTGGAGAAGACTGCTGTGGAGAAAGAAGAAAGGTAAGAGCCTAAAACTACCTGTACCATTTACCTCATAACTTACCGCTCATTGTGAAAAGAAAGTGATAAGATTGATTGGTGTGCTTATTTGTGTTTGGTCAATTGGACAGAAAGATAGATGTCAAGGAAGAAGTTTAGATTCTTGTAAGGTTGTGGAGTTTTACTTCTGTGCTGTACAAATAAATCATTATCATTAATAAGAGACACTTTGGGTGGAAAATCTAGCAGTGCAACCAAAAATTATAGAACAAACTCACGGTAACCAGAGATTTGACCGATAAGCTCGAAATCGTAGTTCATCATTGATCCCTTCGTAGTCCAACTCTTTCAGATTTGGAAATATCTTCTACCAAAAACTGAACATCTTTAACTCTTCTTTTTTCTGAATATAACCTCTATTGACAAAGGAGATTCTTCAACTCCTCTGAAGGTTCTATAAAACACTTATTTTTTCAACATAACCAAAAAGGAGATTCTTCAACTTCTCTTCTCAGCGGTGATCATGCTGGCCGAAAAGGGTATCCCATTCCCCTCGTCTGTGGTGTTGACCCTATTCATCGAAGTCTTCCTGCCTCCAGCTCCCTGCATGGTCGGAATAAAGTGACATCCCTAGGTTTCTCGTTGCATGGCCAAAATAAAGTGTCTGTGACCTCTTGTCCTTAAATAACCCGTAGCCAATCTCGCAACCATCCTCTTTTTGGTGCTGACCACGCCGAAGAGAACCTCCCATACATCCCTCGTCTAGTCGACCAAAGAGACTAGGTACGTCCGTCTCTATTTCTTCTAATGGTCTATCGAAGAGCCTAAAATCAAGTTCTAGTGGTTCGTTATGACGTTCTTCAAAGGACATTCATTCAATCTGCATAAGAATCGCCAAGTTTCATCAAGTTCTACTATAAGTTTCATTCAGTTCGGGGTCGGTTTGAATTGATTTTGGTTTAGTTTTTTGTAATATCTAAAAAATATATAAATATGATGACATGACCAATTTTTGAAAAATAAAAACCGAAAACTTCAATTTTACTTGGTTTGGTTCCAATACCCATTTTTCAAAAATTAAAACTAAATCAAACCGGACCTAAATCATGGGTTCAAAACTATCTTTGGAGCAAAGTTTTGTAGTTGATTCTTGCACATACATTTTGATTTGTGGAAGTAGTTTATTAATAAGTTATTTTGTAGAAGTAAGGTGCTTAGGTTTTAGGTTTTAGTTCATTGGGAAGTTGTTCCATGGAAGATTAGATTGTTCCATCAACTTAGCATAACCTATTATTAATTATATTAAAAAATAAAAACAACAAGGTCAAACATTCAATCTAAAAAAGGAAAAACGATCAATGAATGTTTAAGGGTTGCTTTGGGGATGTTTAGTTTTAACGATTAACGTTTTTATTGTTCTTTTAATATTTCAAAGCAAATTAATGTAATTTCTAGATTCCAATTTGCAAATTAACAATTTTATTCTAATTTTAACAACTTTATTTGAGTTATATGTATCGAGTTTCGTTTCTCTGGAACGTTACGACCGAGTTACTAATTTTGAAGGTAATTACTTTTAAGTGACCAATTTACTTATTTTGAAGTTTATTGTTGTTCGAGTTCTCATTAGACAAAATTTAATTTATTTTTCTCGAGGCATTATTCTTTGGTTTTTCTACTTATTTTTCATCTTTTGTCAATATTTTTTGAACGTATTTAAAGATTTTAATTTCATATTTATGAGTATATCGTTCTAATTCAGTTTCAATAAGAAAAACGTACTAGAAACATTAGGTTTTATCATGATTCGAACAAGTCTTAGAATTTGGTTCCAACTTCTTTAATCATTCATTGAAAATTAAAATTTTCACCAAAAAATTTTACAAAGAACATACTATTTTTTTGTGCAAGATGAGAGAATATAGAGTTATATTTTTTCTTAATAAAAAAATATTAAACTACGATGAACTAATAAATTTATCTTTAAACTATATTTGTTAACAAAAGTACTGTTAAATTATGTTTCATTAATAAAACAATCATCCCCGTCTAGCTTTCTATTGAAAACTCATCTTGCGGACATCAGGGGTTTAAGAATAGACACTTGTTGTAGGAGCCCACGCCAAATCATGTATCGGACTTGGGTGCTCGCTGCAAGCCCCGACACTTATATCACGGAAGCCAATGCCGAAAAGGGTTTTGAGAATCCTCTAGGTGCAGCGTCTATGCTGTAGGAAAATTTAACGGCGAGTTTATATTTTATGTGTTACAATTACATGAAATTTTATATATGAGTGTTTAGATTTTTACGTTATTTGATTTTCGGGATACTCTTATATGGAATATGAACAGATTTTAGAGCAACAATTTAAAGATTTAATAGAGTTTGATAGCAATATAATTTAATTAATTCAAATCAAATGTATTTTGCTATCGAAATTTCCACGTATAAATGCAAAAAAATTCAATCCTAACTGGGGATAAATAGTGTTACGTTCACTCTCTTAAAAAAGTTCTTGACGTGTCAAACAAATATTAGTGTAATTATATTATATTAATAGAAATCATTTGAATCAATTCTATTAAATCTCAAAATTAAATTTTAACATTCCCAAATATATAATTTTTTAATCTAATTATTATTATTTTTCTCTTTAATATATTGCATATTGATAGAAAATATTTATATTCCATGAGTGAATCTCCCATTACAATTTGTATTTGAAAAGTTACTACATTAAAACTAATTAAAATGACTATTTAATTTTGATTTCCGTTATAATTTTATTGAACTAAATAATACGCAAATCTAAAATTTCATGTATTGCTCGCGCCAGCAGGAGTCTCAAAACCCTCTCGAACATGCACTTCTGCGATATAAGTGTTGGAGCCTGCAATGGTTGCCCACTCTTGACCCGAACGTCTGCGAGATGAATTTTTAATAAAAAATTAGACGGCGACGATTATTTTGTTAATGAAACATAACTGAAGAGTAATTTTCTCAACCAACATAGTTTAATAAGAGTTTATAAATGACACCATGCTTCAAAATTTATTTATTTTATAATTACCTAATTCAATAATTGAATTGGTCGAATTGGATGTTTCAATTTATTATTAGTTATTGAAGTAAAATTAGGAACCGAGTCGGCCGATCAGACCCAAATCTATTTGCTACGCTCGAGTCATTTGGGTGGGCGAATAAAAACCGATTCGAGTGAAAGAATTGAATTATAATTTTTTGGTCTAAATGGATAATGTTATGGCCTCTTGTTTGTATGTGAAACTGAAAGAAGAGAGATAGGGAGACGCAGTATATTATATTTCAAAAGCAACCACGGTTTTCTTTTCCCACCAAATTCTCTCACTTTCTCTCCGTTTCTTGAGAAACAAACACGTTTCTCTCCATCATTTTTCTTTAATTACTAACTCCCCAGACCCGATTCATCTTCCCCCATAATTTGAAAACGATGTCCCAATTCGCTGAGGCCTGAGACGTCAATTTAGGGTTTCCAGTCCGACCCACTAATTCTTATTCTCAAACCCCTTTCCCAACTTTTTTGTTTTCTCTGGGTATTTCTTGCACTGTATGAGTCGGATCCCGATCCGAGTGTTCATCGTGGGTTCGGGTCCAAATTTTTTTCGGAAGCTTCGCTACCCGCAATGACGTCGAAGGCTGCTTCTCCTTCGTCCTCGGATCCTCCCGATGAACCTCCGGTAACTAAATGTCTTTACTTTACTTTTTTTTTTTTTTTTGGGTTTGTTGATGACGGCGGCTTTTCAATTTTCTTCATTCTCATATTTTTTAATATTTAGTTGCGTTAGGTGTTGGGGCAGCGCATTGGCGTTGACAATGTGCTTGTTTGTTCTTATCTGTGCATACTGATGAGTCGTTAGATTTATGTTTAAATTTAGCATCACGCCAATGTTGGTGATTTAGCTCTCAATTTTTACGAGCTCTTTACGGCGCTGGAACTTGCTTAGATATTACTTGCCGTTTGTCATTTATCTTAGGCACATTTTTGTTTTGGGGTCATATTTGAATTGCTGGTTATGATTGTCAGTGATAATGATCACGGATCCTTGTAAGGTCTCCCACTTTTTTTTATTTTTGGGTTTTCATCCTAATTGGACTTGACAATTTCAAGTTAATGCCCCTCGATTGTATGTCATGCAATTGTGTGACTGGTAAGCAGTTTACACTCCTGTTAATGTTCTACAGATGGTGAAACCACAAGAAGGAGGTCCGACTTCTGCAGATGTCTTATTAGTCATTGATTCACTGAAGAAGCAGATTGCCAGTGGACGATGTGCTTCTACTAAGGTGCAATTTTTGGATGCTTTTTCTTATAGTTTTTTCGAGCTTGACTGATGATGATGAATTTCATGTTTTGTTTTTAACTCCAGAAAAGAATGGAAGAAAACAGGCAGAAGTTGGTAGATGTTACTAGCCAGTTTTATATATCCTGCATGGAAAGAAGTAATGCAAGGATTTGTAATATGGGTAAGGGTTCTGATCAACTGACAAAAAGGCAGAAAGATGCAATTGATATGCAAAATGGGATGGACGAAAGTAATGGGGTCCAGGATAGATCCCTTGAAGATAGTCATTCGTCTTCAGCTGTTCTTCTAGGATCCAATGTTGCTATCAGAAATGCAGTCCGCCCTATTAAACTTCCAGAAGTGAAAAGATTACCTCCTTATACTACCTGGATTTTCCTTGACAGGTGTATAAATGTTTATGAGTTAACATCCTGATTCTTAATTTCTTAATATACTATTGTTGAAAAATTTCATGTATCTAGCTGTCAGTTTGACAATTTCAATTTTACTTATATGAGGTGATGGAAAAAGTGAACAAGACATCGCAGCATTAGCAGCCATTTCCACCTAGCATTTTCCTTTTCTTTTCTTTTTTACCAAGGGAAATGTTATTATATCAACTCAACCATTTTCTTGTGAAAACAATTATGTTCCAGCTAGCAAGCAATGGTTGTTTTTCCAGACTATACTATAAGTTACGCATGGCCTCACGTTGAAATGCCATGCAATGTCAACATATCCTGATGAACTTGAACAAATAAACAAGAATTACAAAATAGTTCTTGTCCATCAGTTCATAGCTTCTAATTATAGTGCTCTAGCATTACTCCGCTGTATTATTTATTCATCAGTTCTAATGCATGTGATTAGGACTTCCACATAATTTTCTATTTCTGTTCAACTACATATTGTGTTTCTCTTAACATCTACCTTCTATGCAAACATGCTTATACAATATTGTCTCCTTGTTATTACTTGCACATGCTGGAGGTGTTTGTTGACATTGGATTATTATTAATGCTGATGTAGAAATCAAAGAATGACAGAGGATCAGTCTGTGGTAGGAAGAAGGAGGATCTATTATGATCAAAATGGAGGTGAAGCACTAATTTGCAGTGACAGTGAAGAAGAAGCTATTGATGAAGAGGAGGAAAAAAGAAATTTTGTAGAAACTGAAGATTACATTCTTCGGTTGGTACAAATAATTTTTTCATGCTTTCAAGTTAAAATGTTATTTTTATGTCCTCTGTCATGTCTTTCCTAGTTTTTTGTTTTTTAATATAAAACTGCATCAAGATTCTCTCTCTCTCTCTCTCTCTCTCTCTCTCTCTCTCTCTCTCTCTCTC
>CM039531.1:14836580-15096501 GCA_022433055.1 Begonia peltatifolia
TTTTTTATCGAAAGTCTTCTCTTTCTAACTCTTAAACAAAATAGCTCATCATGTGCTAATTTAAAACTACTTATACATAATATTTAGTGTTTCTCTGTACTTCTATGTGCATGGAACTGATTATGCAACATTGTGACTATTCCAATTTTTATTATCGACTTTGTTAGAAGTTTGAGATCAAGCGGCTCTACCTGAAATCTATCAGATGTCTGATTACAATATTTGTGCTTCCAAATGGACTTCTTTTATCACACTTTTACTTTGATTCTCTCATTTTGCTAGCATGACTATAAAAGAAGTTGGTTCATCCAATCAAGTTCTGGAAACACTTGCACAATGCTTATCTAGAACTCCCTCAGAAATCAAGGTATGACCTTGTGCCCCAATGTAGTTTAGTTTTTCTATTCCTATGTTCTTTAGCTCGGATTTATCTGAAAATGAACTGGTCATAGTGTAAGCTTTGGTCCAGCAGTTTCCCATTTGCTTTTTTCTGGCTTTACAGAGATATGAAACACCATCAAATATCTTATACAGGCAAGATATGAAATTCTTACAACGGAAGAGACATCTATAAGGGATTCTAGTAATGGCGATGGCAGCACCATCTCGCATATTAGGAGTTTGTTGCTCGACAAAGATCTTGATGCGGCGCTGGATTCTTTCGACAATCTATTTTGCCGTCGATGCCTTGTAAGCTCTCTTTGTTGTACTCCAATCCAGTTATGCATATTAATGTACTGATGGTCGTGGCCTCTTTTTATTTGGTAGGTTTTTGACTGTAGACTGCATGGGTGTTCTCAAGATCTTATCTTTCCTGTAAGTTCTACTCCAAATTCATGTATATATTTATACAAATATTATGCTATATCTGTTAATTCCAGAATAATGGTGTCAGGCTGAGAAACAATCTCCTTGGAGTTCATTAAACGTGGAGAATGTGCCATGTGGTCCATATTGCTATCGATCTGTATGTGTTGGTTTTGGTACTCCTGTAATTTATTTATTTCAGTTTTAAAATCAACTCAAATACTAATCAGGTCCTAAAGTCAGAGGAACTTCCCAGAAAAGACTCTCCTTTGCGTGGTGGTTTTGAAGAAAAATGCGTGCAGTCATCTGACAGTTCAGAAGTTCTGAAGGTATCCAGGAAGAAATATTCTTGTTCAGCTTCTCGAAGGAAGGTCAAATCTTGTCAAAGTGAAAGTGCCTCGTCAAATGCAAAAAACATGACAGAAAGCAGTGATTCTGAGAATGGACCCAGGCAGGATGGCACTTCTACCCTTCGTTTATCACCTCCAAAAGCTAAGTTAAGAGGAAAGGGTGAAGCTGGCAAGAGGAATAGCAAGCGAGTTGCTGAGCGTGTTTTAGTTTGCATTCAGAAAAAGCAGAAAAAAATGACTGCTAGCGAAGGTCACTGTCCAAGTGATATAAAACTTAGTTCTAATTCTTTCAAAGAAAGCGAAGATACTATCTCGTCGTCTTACAAGAATATGAAATCTTCTACCCATGCTAAGTCTAGAAGGAAGGTATCAACCAATGAAGACATCAATAAATGTGTGCCAGTCGAAAACTATAACTCATGTAACACTATGATTGTCAATCCACTTGCTACTAGCGGCGATAACAACTTGAGGAAAGATGTTGGAGAAAATTTCTGTATGCAGGAATTGGCTGACGATAGAACTTGGAAACCTTTTGAAAAAGGCCTTTTTGAGAAAGGTGTTGAGATTTTTGGGAGAAATAGGTTAGTGTGCCCAACTAACAGTTTTTTTTTTCTTTAACACAACACTTCAACAGTGTCGACTTATTGTCTTCTGGGAGTTATATCAGATGACACTTCAGAAATTGGTTGTGTTTGACAATGGTATTTACTTGTTAAAAGTGTAAAGAATTGAAGTCATTAATCTGTTTTTTTAAATGCTAAAAAACTCAATCATGTTTTCCTTCCTTGGCATGTTTCCCAAGCGTATGAAGTTGAAAAGAGATGTGTTAGAATGTATCATTAAAGATGTCATTCATTTGTTAGTTTGATTATCTTGTGCAGGTGGAAATGAGATTTAATTAATCTCATTTATTTTTTCTTCCCAAATTTATATTAACATTTTGGGTTTTGTATTTCTCATTTTTTCTGCTACTAATATTCTTTATCTTTTCATTACAGCTGCTTAATCGCCAGAAACCTGCTAAATGGGATGAGGTCATGCTGGGAAATATTTCAATTCATGAATTATTCTGACAGTAAGGTATCCAGCCAATCAGGAGATGTTGCAAATTCTCATATTGAAGGCCATATTAAGGTTTGCTGTTATATGATTGTATTTTATTGGCTTACCCAACTCATGTTTCATTGTTTTTGAGCTTTATGATGAATTGAACTGTAGGGAATTAATGAAGTACGCAGACGATCAAGATTTTTACGTAGAAGAGGTAGGGTCCGTCGATTAAAATATACTTGGAAAACTGCAGCATACCATTCAATTAGGAAGCGGATTACTGAGAGAAAAGATCAGCCATGCAGACAGTATAATCCATGTAACTGCCAAACTGCCTGTGGAAAGCAGTGTTCTTGTCTTCTAAATGGCACTTGCTGTGAAAAATACTGTGGGTGAGATCTTGTTTATCTTCAAATATCTCATAAATCTGTCAAACATTCAATCATACCCAATCTCAGATGTTAAATTTTCTTGCTCTGTGCTGACATTCTGAAATTAGGTTTCCCTGCTATTGTCCAGATTTTCTTATTTTTAAAATACATTTTTCTTGTATACGATATTAATAATCGATGCAGTTTTAATCTATATTTATGTTATTATCTCAGATGTCCTAAGAGCTGTAAGAACCGATTTAGAGGTTGTCACTGTGCCAAAAGTCAGTGTCGAAGTCGTCAGTGCCCATGTTTTGCAGCTGATAGAGAATGTGATCCAGACGTATGTAGGAATTGTTGGGTCAGGTGAGTTTAAGCAAATGTTAATCTGTTTCTGAATCTCGTGCTTTCCTAGATGTTTTTCTTTTTTGTGCTTTCACAACTGGCCTATGTTTAGCCTATGTCAAGCAATGAAATAGGAGTAACGAAAAACTTTATCATCTGAACTAATGAAAAACAGACTTTGTTGGGTTTCCATATTATGATGCTTTGATATTTTATTGCATAATTATTCAATATTCTGACAGTCTCGGTTGCCTCTACAGTTGTGGTGATGGTACTCTTGGGGTTCCAAACCAACGAGGCGATAATTATGAATGTAGAAATATGAAGCTTCTTCTCAAACAACAACAAAGGGTATTCACTCTTTATGGTTGCTTTTTGTTTCTTTCTTCCCTATCTTATGATATTGCCTCAAAAGGTCGTAATTTGACTTTTCCTCTATAAATACTCTGGTTGTCTCATCCTACATTAAGCATGACTATTAAGTTGAAGAAAGTGAAATCGACACTGATATACAATAATATGTTTCTCTTTGTATTGTTACAGGTCTTGCTTGGAAAATCTGATGTATCTGGTTGGGGTGCTTTTTTGAAGGTAATAACGTCATCTTATTTTCTGGAAGTTTGATTTCATGGCGGTGTTTGCTAAAGGTAGCTGCCTTTCAGAATGGTGTAAGCAAGCATGAATATCTTGGGGAGTACACTGGAGAGCTAATTTCACATCGAGAAGCTGACAAGCGCGGAAAGATATATGACCGTGAAAATTCTTCATTTCTCTTCAATTTGAATGACCAAGTAAGAACTGTCCTTTTCTCTGACTACATTTAGATTTAGCCTTCAAAAATGAGATCAAAATCCATCGTTTTCTGAATCTTTCTCCAGTTTGTTCTTGACGCATATAGAAAAGGCGATAAATTAAAGTTTGCCAACCATTCCCCAGACCCGAATTGTTATGCAAAGGTGAACTTTTAATTGTTCTTGAAGCCAAATTTGGTGAAACACTTAAAATAAAATTCAACCAATAACTCTTCAATGACAGGTAATTATGGTGGCCGGAGATCACAGGGTGGGGATTTTTGCCAAAGAACGAATCGGTGCAGGCGAAGAGCTTTTCTATGATTATCGATATGAGCCCGATAGAGCTCCCGCATGGGCAAGAAAGCCGGAGGCATCTGGGTCGAAGAAAGAAGAGGGTGCAGCTTCAACTGGTCGAGCTAAGAAGCTTGCTTAACTTAAAGACCTTGTTTAACCCATAATTTTCAAAAATTTTGTCATTCTTTTAGTCGTAGGAAGAATCATCATTCTATTGATCATTTTGCTGGAAATTGAGTTTAGGAGGCGGCTGTTATTAGTCTCACCCCTAATGGGTTTACTCAATCAAGTGAATGAAGAGCTTTGTTCTCAGGGACAAGATTTTCAAGTTTGCTTCCATGAAATTAATGACTGGATTCCTTTTTTATACTCTACTCTCTCGAACTAACGAGTATATTGGAAAAGCTAGTTGGTGGATTTATTTGATTTCGTACTAAAACAGAAATTGAAACTAGTGAGTTGATGTTGATTTGCACTTGCTCTCGAGCAGGGGAATGGACATTAAGAAATGTAATTTTTGGGTTAAATTATGTTATAAATCAACTTCAATGAATTGTGTTGTATTCATTGAAGTTGATACACACTTCATACAAGTGTATTTCTTTAGGATTGTGTATGAATTGACTCACAACGCTCACAATGTGCTTGTTTCTCGATTTTGTTTATGAGATCAACAATCTCTCCCCTTGCTTTGAGTGAGTCAGCTCATTTCCTAAAAAACATTGTGGCTTTCTTAGTGGTCTTGTCCTTGATTTCTTGGTTGGCCACCTCGTTTAGCTCATTCTTTAATATCTAGTAACTTCGAATTCGTTGCCATGTCATAATCTTAAAGTCTTTCTACCATCTACTAATCGTAGTAGCTTTTAGTCGATAAAGTATCATTTGCATGTATCATGTAACATCCTAATCTTCACAAAGTAATACGATACTGTTTGTTTCTCGATGAGTCTTGAATGACTTTGTTCACGAGTTTTTTTTCTAAAAAGAGATCGAAGTACTATAAATAGTATCAGCGTCGACCAGGATTATAGTCAATGGGGTGTATGGTCTCCCAAGAATGAATGATTGTGATGAACTATTCTTGTGAAGTTTTGATGAACCCCAAAACCAAGAGATCACAATCTGTAATCGTAAAATACACTGTATAATAATATCTATTATCGAATAGCATAAAGTTTTTTGAGATAAAATTTAAAAACAAAATAATGCATGTTTGAAAATAAAACATACAATATTATGTTATTTGATAGAGACTGAGATATAACGATCTTGTTTACGTTCTAATGATATTTGATTTAAACGCAAAAAGACAATTTTATGCATGTCGTGTGTATATTGGCAATTGATTTTGGTAGTCTTGAGTCTAGTGAACGAGTGATGATTGCTTTTACTTTTAAAACTCGAGAAATCTGGTAAAGGTGGTAAGAAAACTCCTTGGCAGAAAGAAGGGAAACTTGATGATCAAACTTGTATGCTTGTTTGTTCATGAAAAGAGACGTTATAATTGAGTAATTAACAAAATGTTCGCCTAAATTGAAGAACATTAAAGGTACTATCGCCTGCCCTTGCTGCCCAAATCCGGTCGGACTCCTTCCCGCATTCAAAGAACACTTTTTTTCGTAGTTACCTCTCTCTCTCTCTCTCTCTAGTGGATTATTTGAGCTCCGGGCAGGAAGCTGCCATGTGGGTAGGATTAAAGCTCCGCCATTGTAGTTTCCGATTCGGCTACTTCTCTCTGTTGCTCTTCATCCTGCCCACAATTTCCACTGCTTGTTCAAATGGGAATTGCCAGGTTCCTGCTTTCAGTTGTTCTGTTTCTGTGTAAAGCTTTCAACTTTACTAAATATCTCTATATTAGTTTACTTCTCTGAATTTGAGCTCAATTTTCAACATTTACAGGTTCTTGAACCTTGTACAGCTATTAATGACTGTGGTTCAGGACTCTACTGTGGCAACTGCCCTGCTCTGGGCAAGACTCAGCCTATATGTACCAGAGGGCAAGCCACCGTACCCACTTCTATTGTAAGCTTAGTTAGCTATGCTGGTTCATTAATGGCGAGAAACTGAACTATCTTGCTCTAAATATCATAAATATGTTTCTTTTTCCTGGACATATTTCAGTAATGGGGATGAGGTGTTTGATCTTTTCTTTATGTTTCTGTTTTTTGTTCTTTGATTTAGATTAATGGACTGCCCTTTAACAAGTACACATGGTTGGTCACTCATAATTCGTTCAGTATTGTCGATGCGCCACCATTGGATGGTGTTCAGAGATTGACGTTTTACAATCAAGAAGATAGTGTGATCAACCAACTAAGAGTAGGTGATTTTGTTCCTCTTGATTTAGTTTATTGCAGACAAAGCGAGAAAACAGGGCAGCTTATAATCTTATTGTTGTTTAAGCTGTGCGAACGTTTATATCTTTAGAGTATATATTCTGTTCAATGGATACTACGATAATAACCAGAAAAATGATAAAAAAAAAAAAAAAATTCTAATTCCACCAAAATCCGAGGCTACCTTAACTCAATTACGCTCCCTTGCTAAGGTTTCGAGCAACAGAGAATTCATCTCCTTTTTTCAATGATGAAGTGTTTTTGCATTATGTGTTTGGATGAACTTATCGTTTGTGATTTTTCATAGAATGGAGTTAGGGGGCTCATGTTGGATATGTACGACTTCAAAAATGATATCTGGCTCTGCCATTCATTCCGAGGCCAATGTTTCAACTTCACTGCCTTTGTAAGTTCTTCACTATACGACCCTTGTTTGTTTGAGATTTATGTCCGACTTTATGATTTAACTATCATTTTGCTACAGCAACCTGCAATCAACACTTTGAAAGAAGTGGAAGCATTTTTGAGTGAGAACCCGAATGCGATAGTGACCATTATAATCGAGGACTATGTTCATACTCCAAAAGGATTGACAAATCTATTTGCAAATGCGGGGCTGGCTAAGTATTGGTTTCCGGTATCTAAGATGCCAAAAAAGGGCAGTGATTGGCCGACTGTGACTGAGATGGTGCAGGAAAACCATCGCCTTCTTGTGTTCACTTCTATCGAGTCTAAAGAAGCGGACGAAGGAATTGCTTACCAATGGAAGTACATGGTGGAAAACGAATGTAAGCGTTGTGGAAATTCAAAATTTCAGTCTCTTGAGTCTTGCTTTTTGTTAAAAATATCTCTATGATTGGGTTTCAGCCGGAGATCCTGGTGTGGTACCTGGCTCGTGTCCAAAGAGGAAAGAGTCGAAGCCTCTGAAATCAAAATCAGTATCACTTTTTTTGCAGAATTACTTTCCGACATATCCTGTGGAAGACGATGCTTGCAAGGAGCATTCAACTCCGCTTGATGACATGGCCTCTACGTGTTATAAAGCAGCAGGGAATACAATGCCAAATTTCATAGCTGTTAACTTTTACATGGTATGAAAAATAATACACTTCCTGAGAAATATTTGACGATTGCTTTTGGATAATATGCTCATCAAAGAGAGAATAATGCAGAGAAGTGACGGGGGAGGCGTCTTCGACGCGATGGATAAGATGAATGGTCAGACAATATGTGGGTGCTCTACAATTAACGCATGTCAGGTTTGTACTAGTGATTTATCTGTTAGAAAACGAACGAAAAACTGAAAAAGAAAATACGAAAAATGGACACCAAGATTGACGACAGTTAATCATCAATGTCATTTTACAGGCTGGAGCAGCATTCGGATCTTGCAAGAGCATACCTGTCAGTAATGCAAGTTCAATGACCAGTACTTCTGGAAGCTTTACTGGGTCTGTTCAGTTCTCTAATTCGGCATCGACCGCCTTCTCTCCAAACCGGTTTATTTGGTTTTCGCTTTGTTTTTTGTTGTTGATCATATTTCTATATCAAAAACAATCTAGACATAACTAAGTCAGATTACTCTACCTGCAAACTTAGACCAGCTCTTTAAGAAGCTATATTGGGTCTTTTCAGTTCTCTAGTTTTGCATCCATGTTTTCCCTGCCAAGGATTTTGATTTTCTTCTTACTTTTTGTCCCATTGATCGTATTATTATATAGTTGGCTACTTGTAAGCTGATCCCAAACTCCAATCTCTGTCGCTATGAATATTTCAAGTCCTCCATTACCATTTTAGCTTCATAAAATAGAGGTATAAGAAAAAGAATGAGATTTGCAGAAATATGAGCCTAATGGTGCCGAGTAGGAGCCTGCATCTGCATTGGCTGACAACTTTTTCAAGTAAGCAGAACTCTTCATCGATATTATTTTTGTTAGATTTCAGTGTGATTTGAATTTTATCTAGTGTGATTTGAATTTTATCTAGATGAGTCAGGATGGTTAGGTCTACGTTGAGAATCTCATTCGAGTTTTGTTTTCTCTATAAATTCATGTAGGCTAAAATCGTAAAACTTGCAATTGTATTTCAATCTTGACAGTAATATTATCATTTGTCCGTAGTTTTTTTTTACGAATGAGTTTTTTTTACGTAAATCTGGTATCTCATTTTCGTTTTTTTTTTTGTGGTTATCATTCGATTTCTAACAGTTTTATTTCGAAGTACTTTTCATTCTATCCATTATATTACACACGTTAGATCCAATAATTTCCTACTGTTTCATCTTGGATTCTCTCTTTGTGACCACTTGAACTGGATTATGATAAAACTTTGCGGGTAGTTTCTAATTTCAATGAAAAAAATTGCATTTTTCTGATTCAATGTAGCTGCCAACACCACGATAACGGAATCATTGATTATGGGTTTTGGACATTAGGTGTTATCAATTGAGAAAAACTGAAGTAGGCAAACCAGTTAAAGTTATGGGTACTTCATTTCTGGGAATGCTTTCTTCTTAGACTTCTGTTTTCTGGGTCTTCTTGGAAGAAGCTGTGGCAAATAGGACTCAAATTTGACTAAATAAAAAAAAAAATTAACATAAAGATTATTGATTGAATAAAAGCGATTATTGCAGTATTATTAAGTTTTGGTGAACAGTCAAAATCTTCTGAGCGTGACGAAAATAATATAACAAAATTGTAACTTTTTCATGAGTTTGTAGTAGTAGTGAACCGAAACAGGCACCCCACGTCGTAATAGTGCCCCTACACGTCTTCGTCAACATTGTTTTTTAACCGGAAGACTGAGAGCTAATACAGGACCGAGACTACAACCCAGTTCGGATCATGGGTTTTTAATTTTTATTTATCTCACTTTATAATTTGATTTGCACATAAATTCGAGTATTTGTCTTGAGTTTTTTTCTTCTTATTCACGTTTCATTGTTACACATTTTTCTCTATTTTTTTTTTTTTTGGTAGGTTGGCCTTGGTCCAGTGGTCTATGTCAGCACGCCGATCACATTCCATCCATTTTATGTTCGGCCTGGCCCGATAATGAGGATTATTCGAATGATATGTTTGGAGTCACGTTTGTTTGACGTATATAGGCGAAGAGGTTTCTGTCGGAGCCAAGACATCTTGAGAAGATCTTATAATACATTCTAAAAATGATTTCTAGTCATAAAGCGGATTCACGATATTACATCATTTTATTCGGAAAAATATGAAAATCATTCTCGTTGGATGATCACACAACTTGCCAAAAATTAAAGATCTTGATCAATGGAAGACCAATATCTTCGTCTTTTTAATTGAACAAGATTAATAAAGTAGATGATTAGCTCATTTCTTAATATCACAAATCTTTTGGTAACACGGGTTCTCGTGGAACAATTATAAGATAATTGATTTCCGTATGAACATGTTATATGGTGGTGATCTCGCAGACAAAATCAAATCAAATAATCTGAAAAAAAAATAAATATTAGAATAACAATCTCAATGATCTCACAAGCGCTATCCACAATTTTATTGTAATCTTCAATAAACTTACTGGTAGAATTCAGTGACTAGAATTTAAACTTGAGACAAGTTTGTTTTCATATATTCTTTATATTCCGGTTAGCTATACAAACTCTCCTGCATTTCGACACGAGAGAGAGAGAGAGAGAGAGAGAGAGAGAGAGAGAGAGAGAGAGAGAGAGAGAGAGAGAGAGAGAGAGAGAGAGGGAGGGAGGGACAAGGGAAGGAATATACACAATTATAGCAAAGAACGTCATTTACACATAGACTCGATCTCACAAATTTTAAATACATGAAAGAATACAAGATTATTACAATACAAAGAAAAATCATATATTTACCTCCATAGCCAGAAGCTTGAAGAGAGAAGACATGGGAAGAAGCTTAAAGAAAGCGCTCATGCAAGAGGCCACATAGCAATTCTGCCAGCATCCATAAGCACTCCTCCGGGTTTTATCTGAAGAGATGGACTTATTGCCAGCAGACCAATAAAACAATCCATCGGAACCCTCGTTCCCCACACGTTTATCGACTCCAGTTTCCGACATTTATTGACAAGAACTATCAGACCCTCCTCCGTCACGTGTCGACAACTCCACAACACGATTGTCTGAAGTGAAATAACACTGTGAATCAATCAATCTCATTCCTTGATGAAGAGTCAGAAAGAAAATAATCAAAAACCAAACCTTTAAATATGGACAGCTATCTGCAATGGCAAGTAGAGACACATCTGTGATAAATGTACCACCAATATTCAGGTGTTGCAAGGAATTTGCTCTTGACATCTGCTTCACATTTAAACGTACAGATCACAGCTATAATTCTCGAAAACATGTGTAACAAGACAAGAATTAAAAAATTTCATGTCAAATTTCTTCGACGAGTTTGGGTTAAGACCACTGGTCGAATATTTGATCAGAAATATATACATCGAAGCACTTGATCAAAATCTTTCTTGAATTTGAATTCATACCAATTGAGCCACGCCTTTATCCGTTATCCCTGTCATCCCCCATAACGATATGGAAGTGAGGTTGCCGACACACTTTGCCAGAGATATTTTTTGCAGTCCTTCATCGGTTATTTGGCAACCCCACCGGCTTCTCGAGCTGGAAACAATTGTTTAAGAATGATCACAACTAAACAAGTAGGACTCGATAAGAAATCAACGAGTTAGATAGGTTACTTTTCTCTTCCTCCACCTTCATGAACTATCATTGTCTTCAAATCTTATTGAAAATAACATTTTTCAATAGGTTCTAAATCTTCCGATATTAACGTAGTCTTCCGTATAATTCATATATTGGAGCAAACAATCTAAATTTATCGTAATTATTCTATCATCGAATGAATAACACGACTAAGTAGAATGTCTATCTTTTCTATGGCAAAGAAAGTTTTCTTTGCATAAATAGAAATTTGAGGCATCATTCTGGTGAGCCCCTCAGAATTGTGTCAAACAAACAATCAATCAAAATATCCCTTCACGAGCTATAAGAAATTCATGGTTTATGTTCTGAATAATAGTTCGACTAATGTCGATAAAATCAGAAAAAAAAAAAATACAGAGAAAGTACATATCGAGATCTCTGAGGGCGTAGGCATGACGAACGAGGCGAGCAGTGGAGTCGTCGTCCATTTTCCAACCGGCAAAGCTCAGAGTCTCTCTCCGACCCAGAGACTGCTTCACAGCTGCCTTCCATTTCCAGCAAACACTGCTCGCCCTACATTTTTTTGAAGAACCTCCAAAATTTAATCAACCGATTCAAAAAATAGGAAAAACGAAGACGATTGAGAAAAAGAAGAGCTGAAAATCAAAAGAATTACTGGGCCAAATCAGTAAAGGAAGGGATTAAAGCAAATATGTGAGCCAGCAAATCAGTCGGCAACCGATCAATCTCTGTATCCATTTCCACCCCTCCCTTTACCTTGACAGCCTGACGACCATATTCCCAATTTTCCATATTTTTCAGGTCTTTAATTTCATTTTTCAAACTCCACAGAGTTGAATTCTTGGCCTAAAAGACAACTCATACAAGGAAGCTACCAGAAAACAGAGGAGAGAGAGAGAGAGAGAGAGAGAGAGAGAGAGAGATGTGGTCATTTCCTCGACATGGTTTCAATTTTCAAGAATGTACGTTTGGATCGAACAGTTCAACTTAAAATTGTCGAATTATTACACGAAACATAAAATTTTCAAATATAATAAATATTTAAAAATCAATAATATAATTAATATATAAATAATCTAATTCATCGCAATTAAATATTATTTACATCATAATTAAATGCGCCGAACTATCCCTCCACTTGCTTAATTTAATTAAAACGTGACATAATAATACGTGTTACATAATAGTCACCTACCTATATTAATAATTTATACATCCTAATTGTTACTTTATAACCTTTTTGAAGAAAAAACAATTATTATAAAAATTTAAAAGTTAGAAAAAGCATTCGTTATTATAGTGTTATAATGATATAGTATATTTCATGCATTTGTTGTATCGGTTTCACGGTTAGCTTATAGTTATTTCATAACGTCATATGTGTATTCTAATGCAGCAACGTTTAAATGTTAATTATGGCATGTGATTTATTATTTAATTATTTTAGTATATTAATTATTACATGATGTGTAAATGTCGTATTAATACTTAGAAATAAGTGTAAAGTTTAAATTTATAGATTATCACAGTCATCATTTATGTATATTGTGAATTCTTTTACTAATTTGTTAAATTATTTAATCTTCATTTATTTTTTTATAATATACAATAATATGTTTTAAATTTATTTTTCGTTAAATTTTAAGGTAAGTTTTTAAAAAAAAATTGATTTTAGGAATTTATCTTAATATTTTTAATTTCTTTTCCTAAAAGTGTTAGTGTCACTTTGGTATCTTTGTACTCTAGATTATTACTAACTTCTTTTTTAAATAATTAATGAACAAAAAACAACAAATGTTTGGTAAATTAAATCCTTAAAAATGATATATATCAATTTGAATTGTTAACAACTTATAATACTCGATTATTAAATTACGTAAAAATAATTAGGATAAATTTTTAGACAAAATATTTAGGTTTTTGGCCATTTATGTTAATATTGATCGTTATTTATTTATTGTGCATTATGAGTGTGAGCATCGAGCTATGCCTTCCGCAAGTGATGCATCTTTCAGTTTCACTTGAGTTTTGTAGAATTATATATTTATCGACAACATGCATGTGCCTCGTACGCCTACTAGCATATTGAAAAAATTACGAGAAAATCAAAAAGTGAACCACCGGCTCATTTTGCCTTGAATTAGGTTTTGAGAAATTATAGTTGAACACCGGTGCAAGGGAAGAATGTGGACAGATGGAACTATGCCTTTTTTTTTGCATACCTTTCTTTTAATCACTTCTCCGATTCTTTGTGTTCATATTTGTTAATCTTGTTAGAGCGTAAATTGCTTAATTTCTATTGACTAAATCCAAAAACCTAATTTTCAATATGCGTTTCCATGTCAAATAATAAAGAGAATAGAACGACATACCTGTATCCGTTGCCGCAATTTGTGGAACAACGAATCAGGAACCTAAGACTTCCGTTTTCTTTAGGTACATAATATTTCTCTCTAGAATTGACGTAAACTCCAAAAATGAGAAGTTACTAAGAAAAAAGAGACCACGACGCTTTAAGAAGTTCTTCAATGGGTAACTACTATTCTGGCCATCACAGAGTGTGTAAAGTATTCTTATGTTTCTACATGTGTTATCGTATCATTCAATATACTTGTGGGACCAGCATATAAACTTTATTATAATCACTTTTCACGAGCCTTCGACCAAATCGTAATCATAATGCATAATCAAAACAAAGTATATCCAACCAATATCGTCTATCAACTATATTAATATAGGATCTAAGTAGTGTTTGTCACGTTTAACGTACCCATCAGTATCTACAAAATATCAACATAATGTGATTTTAACATGCATATTTCTAAGTTGGTTCAACCAAAATCCTTATAGAGATCAACAATAAATTTTGGATGTCAAAGTGGATCATAATCAATAACCTTAGTCTTTATATTGCAATAACCAAAATATTCATTGCAAATATCTATATAAATGAATCACATAAAATGTACAAACTCCTACCAAATTTCAATATCCTCAAGAGAAATAACACCCTTGGAAGCAATATACATATGAAAAACCTTGGGTGATATTTTCTTAATGGGCGGATCTACTATCATGGAATTCGTCTCTACGTGATTTATAGATATTTGATAATTCTAAATATTTTCCTTCACAATTAAGAACTTAATGTCTACAAACTTAAACTCAACCTTAGCAGTGGGCTAGGTTGTGCCCCATGCCTATTGGCCACTTATGTTTTTCTTTAAAAATTCAAGATACTGACGAGATATACACATAGAATGTTGCAGTGCTATTTTGAAGAAAAGATTTTTCTCTTTTTTCGGTCTATTTTTGTACATCTTTCAATAAATTTTAATTGAGATTATTTTTGTTTATAATTTCAAAGTCTAGTATATTTTGCTATCTTGTGTGCTTATAAAATATAAAATACAATGATTTGGATAATTAAAACTAATTCATTCAAGTTAATTAAAATTTGACAAAAATTAATTAAATCAAGAACTGAGTTGACACTTATTTAATTGTCAATCATGTTTCTTTTTTTTTTATAAATATAAAAGAAAGAAAGTTCACCTCTTATCATGTAATATACTAATTTCGATCTAGTAATATTTTCATTATATTTAAAATTAGACGACTTTAATCTTTATTTTTCTTAGTTGCATATATTGTCTAAGATCGAAATTTTGTTCACGTGAACATGTTAACCTATGTGTCTCTAAATTTTCGGTTCCGATTTTACTACACAACGAATTACAATATATACGTCTAGCATTTTTTTTAATCTATTTTTAAGTATAACTTCAATTCTTTCACAAACTTCACAAACATTTGATTCCTTATTATTAGTATTAAAGATGATTGTGTATGTATACTAAAATAAGAAGAGTTAGGAGAGCCAATAGATTCCATAATATTAATTTTATCATTACTAAGATTAACTCTATTATCTATAACAAAATAACAAATTACTATCAAATAACAAACAAATTCAATTTAATAAAGCAACAAAAACCAATTCGCTATCACTTAATATTTAAAAAGTCATACTTATTTCGCACTAGTTTTGGCAAACATGTAGGCTAACTTGTCAACTCACCTGCTCGACTCACTACAGTAACAGGCTAAACTTGACTTCATCTTTGACAACGGCCCAAGTCTAATTTGTCCTCTCAAGCTCTTGAGCTTGCCTAGTACCGAGCCAAATGAACAAGTTCGTGAGTCAGCTCACAAGCTCGATGGACCTAGCCCGTCTAGCCAGCCAACGTCTACATCTAGGCCTCATTTTTCTTGAAAATTCCTCAACTGGCCCAGTGTCTACATCTAGGCTTTGTTAGGTTGTACTCATTAGGCATGTTGAGTCGACTTGTGGTTCGCAAATTGACTCGAGTTGAGATATTTTTTAAATCAATTCGTTAGGTTCATTAAGTTTTTTAGTCTCGACTTAGCAAACCATATTTTTTTAGGTCGAGCTTAGTCAGATCATTTTTCATCTCTATTTGACATAATCTCACACTTCAAAGGAGAGAGTTGAATTTTGAGAGAGTGGAGAAAGTTTATCCAAAAAAGTAAAAGCATGAGATGTTAAGACAGTTGAGAAATTTGAGGGTCGTGTATTTACATCAATTAACTTGGAGGTTATTTATACATGAAAAAAAATATTATTATATTTTTCAACTTAGGGGTAACATCTATCATCCCATCGGAGGCCCGTTGAAAAGCCAGATGAAGGCCTGTACGCTGACCAATCAAACAAAGCTTGTAGATCTCCTCGACCCTGGCCGAGCCTATTACAATTTTCAAAAATCTAACTCAGACATGCTACAATTCATCAAATTTTCGAATTAAAACAATGAAATATGCATTTTTTTAATAGTCTGATGTAAATTTCTTCTGATACTACTTGTTAGAACTTAAATTGGTCAACTTTTATTAACTAAATCCAAAAACTTAATTCCCAAAATGTGTTCCCACATCAAACAATCAAGAGAATAGAACAACGACAACTAA
Source organism: Begonia peltatifolia (assembly GCA_022433055.1). Taxonomy (NCBI): domain Eukaryota; kingdom Viridiplantae; phylum Streptophyta; class Magnoliopsida; order Cucurbitales; family Begoniaceae; genus Begonia; species Begonia peltatifolia. The sequence goes on from CM039531.1 coordinate 14,852,619, forward strand.
ATCCATTAGCGAGATTTGCAGATTAACCAGGTAAGTAAATATTTTGTTTTCTCTATGTACTTAACAAGATTTTTCTCCAAGGTTAGAGTCTCCAAAGGCGAAAAGTTACTTAGTACAAGGGGACCACAACCCTCTTAGAAGTTCTCTACCTAATCTCAATATACTCGAAGCTCAAAACATAGAACTTTATTATAATAACTTTTTTATTGATTCTCATATATATTAAATAATAACCATAATATATAATATATAGTTTATATATATACACGTAGATCCACCAAATTTTTGTCAAGTAATTTTAACAAATTTTTCGTACTTAGATTAGATTTCATGTAATTTCCAAACTCTTAATTTGTTATTGTGTTAAATTATAGATTCAATTTTTAGGAAGCGTGGTAGAGCATTCCGTGTTAATCTAATTTCTTGTCATTGTTTTCAAAAAATAAAATTGAAATGGGTCCAGTTAATTGGAAGAATCAAATCGAAAATGAGATTCAAATATGATTCGGTAGAAAATATAAATAATAAAATAACTTTACGTTTTCGCTCGAGTTTGGATTGGATTATATCTGATTTGATCGACCAAATGGAACATTATATTTGGGTTGGATCAAGATTGAAGTCGGATTTGAGCTAAATATTAGGATCAGCTCTTCGATTCGGTTCTTCCCCCCATCAACTTATTGCCAAACTGTTTACCGTTGATGAAATCAATCCAACGACCATGAGAGAAAGAAGGTAACAAATGGACCGGATTCAAGTTCAGGCATTGGGAATCCAACTCTTTAGATTAAAGATCGTCCAATCTGATACTCCCAAGACTTTGACATCCTATTACTTGTTCACCGTCCGATCATAATGATTGCTTCTGGATCACATTCGTCTGACTCACATACAAATCTGGACCCTACAAAAAGGCAGAAGGCTGTTACTTGCCGTGATTGGATGCGAATCCAATGCATGACGTCTACTGATGGAGACGGTTTTCCAATGCTTCTACGGATCTAATTCACCAATAACGTTCAGCCACGTGCTTAGATAGAAAAGAGAAATCATTTCTAAATACATGCAAAGGCTAAGGCTTCACGACCCCATCACCTATTCCTAACCCCATGACATCACTCTTATTATGGGTTTTTTTTTTTGTCAGATGAACATTTATTTTTTTGTTATTTGTAAATTGTGAGTAAAATCGAAGTTTGGAGGGAGAGAGGAGATCAAGACGGAGGAACAGAGAGAGAGAGAGAGAGAGAGAGAGAGTGTGTGTGTGTGTGTGTATTTGTAATGGAGGCATCGTTTGAAGGTGATCAAGAGTGTTCCTCCTCCGCTTCAGCTCCCCTTCACCCTACTTTTGCTGCTTCTCCTGCTTCCTCGATGTTTCCTCCTGACGAAATCTCGCTCCTTCTGCATCAGATTCTTCGTTCTTCTTCTTCTTCTTCTTCTTTGTCACCGATCGTCTCCTCCTCGTTTTCTTCTCCCCTGCCGTCCTTTTTTCCCGGGATTACTGGTCATCCCATGGCTTTGCTGGATTATTCTCCTCCTTCTCTTCCATTGGCTGCAGAGCGACGACTCTCGGCCGTCATTTCGTCTGACGCTATCAATCAATCCTCCTCCGCCATTGTTCTCGATCGCGCTGACGTCCCGTATCGGGAAGACTGGCACTGTGAGAGCGAGGTTTTTCTGGAATTACAGTGTTTTTTTGCTTCTTGTTTACCCATTTGTTCATCTCACTCTGATTTCTGTATAATTTTCAAGAACTGAAAATCAAGTACAGACGAAGTGGAAAAAAAAAAACACCAGTTAGGGTTCTTATCTTGGGTTTTTTTTAGGGAGGCCTTGAAGGATTGGTAGAACAAGTATCAGCAAAGCCAGTACCTCGTACTCCATCGAAAAGAAGCAGAGCTGCCCAAGTTCATAATCTGTCTGAAAAGGTTCTTGGTGCTGTCGATTTTCTTCTGTCTCTTTCGATTCAGTTCCTTCTGATCAATAAAATGAGTATTGAGATATGGGATTTTGTGACCAGAGAAGAAGAAGCAGGATCAATGAGAAACTCAAGGCATTACAGAATCTGATTCCAAATTCCAGCAAGGTAACAGACTTAATACCTCTTCTCTGTCAGCTTGACTGCTTCTGTGTCATTAATGGCGGAGCATTGCAGACAGATAAAGCTTCTGTGCTGGACGAAGCCATAGAATATCTGAAGCAGCTTTTGCTTCAACTACAGGTCATCTCTTCTTTTTCAAAGAGATATTGATGGGAATTTTCATTGATTTCATTCAATTTGACTGGAATATTACTTCCATTATAGATGCTGTCAATCAGAAGTGGATTCGATCTGCAGACAATCAGCTTACCAGTGCCCCCACCACCCATAAAACTCTCTCAGAACCGAATTAACATCGAAGAAGAAGACAGCTCTGCTAATTTAAACATGGCGAACATGCTTTCTCTGCACCAACAAAGAGCTCTTCACTTGCAGAAATCTTCCAAGGTGCGCCAAAAATCTGACAAAAAAAAAAAAAAAACTCGAAAAAACATCTGTTTCTGGCAGTGAATTTTCCATTTGTGTAGGAGATGAACAGATTTGAAAAGTTGGAGGTGGAGAAAATAGATGTTCATCATTTGGAATCAAAACAACCGCCCAAGTTTCTTCCTTTTAGTACCATCAGTTCTTCATCGGAATCGCCATTTTCGCCCTTCCCTCCCACTTGAATCTGTAAGGGTTAACATAAAAAAGCTTTATTATTAGAAAATATATAAAGAAATGTTCTCTTTTATTGTGTTATCTGTTTGTTAAAACAACTTTAGTGAATCAATCAAAAAAGAATAAGCACATGAACTTTTTGGGTAACGATTAGCATAAACTATATAAATATTAAATATTAAATATTATTTTAGGGTAATTACTAATTTTGAACCTTCAACTTTGAGACCTCTGATTCTATAAATTTTAATTTGAATTTTGAATTTTGAATTTTGAATTATGTTCTATTAACAATTTAGATTTTTGGGTTAAAACATGTTAATTTTACACGTGTCACCGACTCTTTGGAGTATCTTATTCTGCCTCTTTCTCTCTTACTTAGTCGTTGGATCGCATTTTAAACTCGCCAAAATCAAAGATTGAAATAAAAAATGGCAAACGCCTCTCTTGAATCACCTTTTGAATTTACGTTCAAACTCTTTCACTTGAATCATAATATTTATATGATTTTTAAATTATAATATTAGAAAATACAAAAACGAACCAAACCGATTAAAACTGGCCAAATTGAGCCCACACACATTGATGATTTATTAATAATTTTAAACTCTTTTATGAAATCTCATTAATTCACACTAAAGGTTAAGAATTTTAAACCTAATTAAAGCACACCTTATTAATTAATATCTTTTTAACCTTCCAATCACATCTCACACATTTTTTTTCTTTTCAATTATGTCCTTCCAACTTTATTTCTCACCTTTTTTTATTTTTTATTGAACTTCATTTTGGTTGTGCCTCGTAATTGCACAATATCTTTATAAGATTTTGTAGAATTAAAATTCCAACTCCCTAATTCTCTAACTGTGAATGTCGCAACCAAAAATAATCAACAACAAAGAATGCCGATAAATAACGTGGTTCAGACATTAAGTTTTTATTAGAATTCGGTGTGAGTAGAATTCTATTTGGGGCAGGCCAGTTAGCATGCGTTGTAAATCTCCATTATAATTTTATTTTCTATATAAATTTATGTAAGATATAGTTACAAAACTCGCGGTTCTATTTTCAATCTTCATAGTATATTTATTTTTCTACCCGTGATATTTTCCTGAAAAGATTTTTGCATGTAAATCTGGTGTTACACATCGTATTTTCTTTTTCTAGTTATCGTTTGATTTCTAATAAGTAGTATCAAAACTTGGTTGAGAGAGAAATATAGAATCCGGGTTTTGAAGTTTGATGAAACATTGGTTCGCTTTGGTTGTTTTGCATCGAACAATGTTTTTGTAATTTTTTATAAAATTCATTTTTTCAGAAAAAGAAGAAAAAAAAAAAAAGAGAAAATTGTTCCCCTTACTATTCGTCTTGCTCAAGAAAATTGTTCTTCTTTGCCGTTCAACTTCCATTAGAAACTGTTGCCCTGTCTGTCATGAAAGCTTTGATTTTTTCTTATTTTTGAGTTCATCGTAGCTGAGGTACCTTCAACCAACGAATTCGTCATCGAGAGGTTTTCTAGTCATCGTCAACCGCCATAGATTTGCATCATCGTTCTCCATTATCGTTGTCAAGTTGTTTCGATTGGAGATGCTGCAAAAGTGTACTTTGCAAAGTTGAATCTTCGCCAAAGATAAAAACTATTGAAAATCATTGAGATTTTTTGGAAGATTAAATTTGATGATTAGGAATTTGGAATCGCAAGAATATCTCAAGATTGGAGATTGTTTTTTCTGTTAAAATTAAAACAAGTTTTGAATTTAGTGATATGCACGATTATTTTGCCGCATAGATTTGATTTGTTCGGAGCTGATTATCTTAATTTTGAGGATATTTTTTGAAATCTTGTGATATCTACGATTTTACTCTTTAATTTGAGAATGAATATTTTATTGAAGCTAGTGATTTGGGTTAGATATTTAGTGAAAAAATGTGTTTTTTGAGCGATGAGATCTTTGAAGTATATCTTTCAATTTTGAGTCGAGATTCGATATTTCGTTATGATAAGATAACGATAATGGAATTACAAGGATTTGAATAGTAGATTTAATATGACAAATCAAGTGAGATATACTGGCTAAAATTTGGATGACACTTTGTGGGATTAGAAGATGTCATCATCATGATTTAAATGTTTTAAGTATTATCAGCATTAGTCGTTGAGGTGGGCCATTAAGGGCCATTGGTGGAAGAAGAAGATTTGAAAATTAGTTCCTTGTAGCTAAATTCATTTTGAGACGAAAATTATCAAAATTCAGGATTTTGAATTTGTTTTTGGGTTGAGCTGACGAGCAAAAACCACAGATCTCCTTCATAGACTTTGTTTTAAGGTAGAGACAGTGTGACCCGAATTCTATTTGGGCCTGATCGGCAGACAAACGTCGTAGATTTCAATTTGGGTTTTGTTTATCTATGAATTCATGTAAGTTAAAATCACAAAACTCGTAGTTGTGTTTTCAATTTTCATAGTAGATTTATTTTTCTGTCCGTGGTTTTTCTCGAAATAGTTTTTCGACATAAATTTGGTGTTGTACATCGTATTTTTTTTTTTTATTATCGTTTGATTTTTAACAATTTTACTTCCACGGATGCAAACCATTCACTTTTTTTATTGATCAGGGGAAACATCAAGAAATAGTGAATCAAGCTATTGTCTACAATCAGAGATCAACCATCCCCTAAGATAGAACACGCTTACCTCACTATTACCTTACCGACTGGAATTACCTCGCAAACGATGCCTTCACATTGGTTTCCGATGATTGCCTCCCTGAAATGCCACAAGGCTCACCTCGAAGATTGCCTCTCGCAACCCTTCCTGCTACTCTACTTTCTGCTCTAAACAAAACTTGATACCCTCTCAAAAAAATAGACCCACCCTCTAAGAATAATCTAAACTAAACCAAACCCGGTTCAAACCAAACAAGCCTGAGAAAAACAAGAACCAAAATTAACAAACTTGGTTTTTAAAAACATTTAACACATCAATCATTCCATGACGACTTGCACATATATCGTATGGTATGATGACATACATATACATTTCACATTTACGCACTAGAACAAGTTTAAAATAACTGTTGAACTATGAAAGTCCTCACAGTCCAACTCCCAACTCTTAAACTAATTTTTTTGTTAACAAGATGACTCGAACTATGCTACCTTAACAGATGGAAGGATTCCATTCAAAAAAACTTGTTTTCAACAAGTAGTATTATCGTGTGATAGGTTCTCTCTCTCTTGTTGTAACATGAGTGTGGGCGTCTAGCTGGAACTCCAATAAAGCTGCCCTTGATCACCTGAAACATTTTGGACCCATTTTATCCTCTCACTCCCACCTTCCAACCATCAAGCACGGTTAGCTTGCCAACAGATTGGGTCCATTCTAATTGAAAGACCTCTGAGAATGGAAATGCCAGTGACACTTCCGAAACCCGAGAGCCACCGGCTGAGATCAGCGAATGGATATAGTGACTGTATCTTTAGCCATTCGGAGGGTGGTCTTTTCTGCCTAAACTATGAAGCCACATAAGTGGCTCATCTAATTTGGATGAATGCCCAATCTGGTTAAGTAATTTTAAGTGAATCTACCAATAGGCACTTTACAATCTTTAGGATAAAGGTGTAAAATTGACATTTTTTTTCTGCGTTAAACCCAACTGTCTGCAAGCTCAAGTCTTTCTTTCATGAGACCGACTTTGCTGTTTTGCAAGTAAAATTAAATCAATCCAATAAAAAATGGGTAGGTTTTTCAACTCGGAATTCATCTTTCTTGATTAAAATGAGTTCAAGATCGACATTAGGTTTAGTATGAGCAAATCTTTCTTACAAATCATGGGTGATGCAAAAGAAAGTAAATTTCTAAGACTGAATTTCAGTAAAATCGAAAGAGGAAAAATAATCATGAAACTCAAAAGAAAAAGCTACAAAATATCAAAATATTTAAATATTCAAAACAATCCCTTAATTGATACATAGAAACTGGTATGGAACCACGAAAATCACCATTGTTTTGTTAAGTTTTTCTTTCTTTCTCTCATCATTTCAATGCTGACACGAAGAAAAAGGGTCAGGTGATCAAGGCAGCTTCATTTGAGTTCCAACCAGAGAGATAGAGAGTTCTTTCTCTCATCATTTCAAAGCTGACCCCAAAAAATAAAGGGTCAGATGATCAGGGACGCTTCATTTTAGTTTCAACGAGAGAGGTGGCTCGCTGTTCCAATGAGAGAGAAAGAAAGTGAGAGTCAAGGAGCCGATAACAAATGTCGACACATGTTTTGTTAGCAACATTAGTTAATTTGTTAACGGGACATAATTTAAGAATAATTTTATTAACAAAAATAATTTAAAGGTAGAATGTCCAAGCGACTTTTACGAACAAAGAAATCATAGTTTAAAGTCATTCTTCCTCTTATATATATATAGATACATATACACATGGAGATCCAAACGACATGATAAATGCCACTCCAGATATGATGACAAAAATTGGTAGAGTAACAATGGACACCATTCTAAAGAGATATTTGTTGATGTTTCTTTTCAAGGCTTGGATCCACATTAACAATAATGATAGAGAGAGAGAGAGCGAGAGAGAGAGAGAGAGAGAGAGAGAGAGCACAAAAACTTGAAGATTTTCTCCTAGCGCTAGACTTTCTCATGGAAAGATTTTGACAAAATGGCATTGGATCGTTCTCTTCTTCTTGCTCTACAAGTCCACATGGTAATTGTACATAAATTATCAACAGTGGCCAAGAAAACTATTTTGATCTAAAAAAGGAATATGGAAAATGAAAAAAAAATAATATATACGAAGAAAACTATAATTAAAACTAGTTACGGTATATTTTCTGACATTGCAGGTAATGAAAAATACAAGGTAATCTCATGTTTCTTAGTGAAATTCATATTGTCCTCGTTCTTTCAAGTTAGGAAGACTCTTCGACCTACGAAGAGACGGAATAGGTTTTCTTCACAAGTCGAAGACTCCTCCAGTTAGGAAGAGGCGCAATGTAGATTTCAGAGACGATGCATGGAGATGCGGAGAAATGACGGAGAACCAGAGTCTGTTTATGAAAAAACCCTAGACTCCGAAGAGACGGTAGTTTTTCTCCACAAGTCCAAGACTCTTCCAGTTGGGAAGAGGCATAATGTAGAGTTGAGAGACGATGCATGAAGCTGTGGAGAAACGACACAGAACGAGAGCCACTTTCTGAAAATCTGTTCAAACAAGTTTTCAGTTCCCCAAAGCTAATAATTATGGCTTTTCCAAACTGAAAAAAAAAACTATTTCAAAATATCTCATCTCAGTTATCAAACTGTTTAGCACTTCACAAAATTAAACCAGAAAAGAGGAAAAAATTAAAACCATTCATTTGTCGCACCCACTTGTTCTTGGCTCACATACCTTTGTACATTCCATTAATTGTTATTTTTAATAAATATTAGTTGAAATATAAAATTTATCGTTGACTATGGTAATTGTGTACTATATGTATATATAGAGTCTCTTATTTGTAGTATATAATTACTCACTTTGAGCCAGAACTTACATGCATTTATTCTTATGATTAACTCAAAATGCATTGTATTAGGTAGGAAAGACATTATCCACTTTCTCTTTTCATTTATGAACTATTCACGTTCTATTTTCTCAAGCGATGTTAAATTGTGCTCTCCTACTTGCATGAACTGTGCTATAACAATCAATTGAATATTTGGTCATAATTGCCTTCACAGAACGAGGAAATCTTTTTTTTAAATGATAAAAAAAACTCGTTCATTTGAAATATTTCAAAAAAGAATTAAAAAAAAGTGTTGAATTTCGAGTATTTAGTTTGAGATATGAAGATTATTTTATCTTTCAAAGTTTCTAGAAAACATCAAGGTATTAGCATCTTTATAAGAATGAATCTTCGTGAAATCAGATGCTCATTTTTACGACAATTCTTATGTTGTTCATTATCGATTACGTCCTTGTTAAATATTCTAGTTCTTAAGTACAATATAATCTTGTTGTGTCTCTGCTCTTACAACTACACGGCGCATTTCATTAAAGTTAACGATTTTGATGAACAGACAGACCATTTAAAAACCAAATTGAAACCCTAAGGATTTATATGAGAGTTAAAACTATAAGGAATTGAACTTTAAACTATAGAGACCAAAAATATATTTTACCCAAGAAATATTGATAATTTATTTTAAAGTGTATTTTAAAGATTGACAAAGTAGTTTACCGCGAACATCTCGATTTTTTTTTTTTTTTGAACAAAACCGACTTTAAGCTTTTATCCACAATATACCATTTAATTTGTTAAATCTATCGTGCGAAATACACATGATTAATTTTCTTTCGACGCAAAACCATGCATTCCGTTGTCTAGTTGAATCCAGAGTACATATGCGAAAAAGATAATCGAGAAATCATCAGATTTGGAAAGTTGAATATGCAAGATTTGTTAAAATTAGAATTAGAATCAAAATCATAAAGAAAGTCGATCAAGTGTGATCTATTTTGTTGAAACAAAAAATATTCGAGGTGTACGTTATAAATGATCTCTAAGATCGCAATTTAAATTAAACTTTATTCAATTTTTTAGCAGAAATTTTAAAAATTTATTTATATATTTTTTTCGAAAAATATATATTAAAAAAAGTATTTTTAATAATTTATGTGGAAAGGTTGCGATGATTAAGTCGGTCAATCTTCCTTGGTGTCTGTCTGCTTCGTCCAAGTAAAAATACCATCTTTAATGGCTGTCTTTGTTCTGATCGACAAGGCCTGCTTCCCAGCTATTTTTCGCTCCTTTAACGGTCTGCGAATCTCTCTCTCTCTCTCTCTCCCCTCCCCCCTCTCTCTGTATATCTCTCTCGCTCCCCTGTAAAAAAATCAACTGGTCGTGGCCTTCTGTGCCCACATTCGGTCCTGCATACGTGCTGATTTGTTATATAAGACGAAGCGAAGCTAGAGTTGAGGAAACAATTTGAAACCATAAGAGAATTTGGAGGTTGGCAATGGAGCGGAACGCAAATGGGGATGTCTCTGGTCATCTGCTGCATGGTCCTACGAACCCTATGGTAACTCCACTGCTTACGGATCTCTACCAGTTCACCATGGCTTATGCTTATTGGAAAGCCGGAAAGCATGACGATCACTCTGTGTGAGTCTTTATTTTTTGTTTTTTTTTTTCGTAATTTTGTCGCAGCTTAATTGGATTGGTGTGGTCTTGAAAGAAATGATCAATGAAAAGTGTTTTTGAATTTATTTATCGGGGCTAAATTTACGATTCTTCTGCTTCTTTTTCTCGGGAGTTCAACACAATTTTTTTTTTTTTTAAGATTTTTGCACGTTACCTCTTTCTCTGGCTCATCTTTTTGTCTATACTCTCTTCTCGTTCTACTTATAATAGAATACAATTTTTAATTCTGTCAACTTTTTCGTAAACGAACAAGTCCCAGAAGATTATTCACCTAATGATATTGAATTCGTTTTATGATCATCGTTTTTTGAGTTAAACTTTAACATTTTGGAGCCTATGTTGATAATATAGCTCGATAACAAGTTATGCTGTTTGGCTAAGGCAAAAGGCAAGAGAAGGTGAACTAATTATGCCGTTTGTATATAAGTTTCATATCACTTATTCTTTCTTATTATGTCCTTCTCTCTGTAAACCTCGTTTAAGTTCTTTATTGTGGAGTTTAAAAGCTTAGTCAGCTGTTTGATTGTTGATGAACTTCTCCTTTCATAATCTATTGTGTTTCAGGTTTGACTTATATTTTCGGAAGAATCCATTTGGTGGTGAATATACAGTCTTCGCTGGCTTGGAGGAGTGTATACGATTCATTGCTAATTTCAAATTCACAGAGGAAGAGATTTCTTTTGTGCGGGAATCTTTGCCTTCATCGTGTGAGGTAACCCAAGGACTTTTATATCGGTAGTTTTAATATATTATTGTGGTTGATGGGAAGCAGATACCATGCTTTCCTTGACTTTAACCATTAGATGACGTTAAATTTATAAAATAACAGTGGCCAATATAATCTCGAGGTTCATATAGAACTTTAATGCGTATGAGATTAGAAAAAATAACGAGGAAGCTCATATTATGGTCTTGAAAAGGTCATTGTGTACAGCGAGGATGTCATCAATAAGTTTTCAAAACTCATTTTTAATCTTGTGTTGTGCTTAGTTTTGCTGGATGTATCCTGTTTATGCTCGAAAGTTCACGGAACCAGTTGGAGATGAGTTATGGAATGAAATCATTGTTTTTCTGTCCCTGAAACAATGGAAAATATCAAGTTTGTTTGATTAACCTTTATTGACAAATATAGGATGGCTTCTACGATTATCTTCGAGGTATCGACTGTTCTGATGTGGAAGTCTATGCTGTTTCAGAGGGATCGGCTGTTTTTCCAAAGGTGCCCCTTCTTAGAGTCGAAGGTCCTGTTGCTGTAAGTATTAGCTAATCTAATATTCTAAATAACATGATATCACTTGGGAGCTTTTCTATATGGTTGTATTTCAGGTGGTTCAATTACTGGAAACTGCATTTGTAAATCTTATCAATTATGCATCGTTGGTTGCGACAAATGCTGCAAGACATCGCTTTATTGCTGGGAAATCTAAAATGCTTCTTGAATTTGGGCTAAGACGAGCACAGGTTCCTCTTGTTCCTATATATATATATATATATTTTTTTTTTTTTTTTCTCTTTTTTTTTATTTCAAAATATTGATGATATCTTTTATTTTGTACTAGGGACCGGACGGAGGAATAAGTGCTTCTAAATATTGCTACATTGGAGGATTTGATGCAACTAGGTAATGTATAGTTCTACGTTTTGAAATTTGTTGTTATGACTTTTTAGTTAGATTTTCTTTCAGATATATCATTTTTTTTATACCAAGCGATGTGTATTGAGAGAAAGTAAATACCAAAGAGGTGTGGGGAAGAGTCTTTCTCGAAAAATCGCAGATGAACATTTAGTTTTCGGCAATTTTCGTGTAAGTATAGAAACGAACTAAATGGATAATTCTTAAAAAAAATTATAAGTCTATTTACCAATAGTAAAACTAATGTATCCCTAAATATCGATACTTATTCTCTGTCCTGAAAAAATAAAGCATTGCGATGAAGTCAAATATCTCAAAAAATCTCTAGTGCAAAGATGAACACTTTGTTTTTGCCAATTTTCCTCTAATTATAAAGAAAAGAATTAAATAAATAATTCTTTAAAAAATTATAACTATTAGCCTATTTACCAATAGTAAAACCAATGTATTCCTAAAAATCGATACTTGTTCTTTGTGCTAAAAATGTATGGCATGGCGATGAAGCTAAATATCTCAAAAAATTGTAAAAAAACCTAGTTTCATGATTAATTTCCTCTTCTTGTACATTCTTCCCCGATAAAATTCTCAATGAGGACTTTTTTCCTTAGATATACCATATCATTAAGCTCTACGGATTTCGAACATAATTTGGGCAAGTTTTCTCCAAACTCATTACATTCAAGTGGGAACCATGTCATAGTTCTTTAGCTTGTATTTTTCCTGAGAAGTTCTTTTTTTTTAATTAATTATCTAGTACTCATTATATACTTCGATACATTCATAATTTTCCTTCTTGTATGGTTGAGACTTTAATAGACTTTAACAGCGTCCCTAGTTCAAATACCCTTTGAGCCACTCGAAATTTGGTTGATCTTTAACTATAGAGTTCTGTAAGATTATTTGAGGTTAATACATTTGGCCAACTCTAATATACATTATTGGAAAAAAAATACATTTATAATTTCACTCCATAAAATTAAAGAGTTAAACTTAAGTTGATGTCCGTCAGTGTATTAAAGTTGGATAAATCCCAGCTCTATTTTTTTTTTTTTTTGCAAACAAATGGTGCTCTGAAGATTTGGCAGGTCTACTCATATATTTATGTTTGATGATTTGCCTCTACAATATCAGAGAAATGAGTTAGTTTTATTTTTAAGTTTGGCGCGCGTGATTACTAATTTAGTAACAATTCTTTGAATGAAGCTTAAACTATTTTTAAGTTGACCAGTGCTAATGTAATCTGTTATTCTTGTCAACCTCATTCGTTTTTTCCTATGAAAAATTTATATTAATGCTTAACAGTATCTTATGGAAAATTCATACTGTTTTTTCTTTTGTTTTTGGATCCATTAACCCCTTTTCCTCTCGATTACTTCTAATTTGACATAATTTAACCTCATTGTGGTGCTGTTGAAGAAAAATATAAGTTTCTCATCCTCCTCTCTTGGTTCAGCAAGTAGTTTTTAACTCCTTACCTTCATTAATGATTTTCTTTGCTGATAGGTGTTATTGTTGTTATAATTCATCTTTCATCTTTGTTTTTGGTTTTTGGTTTTTTGACAGCAATGTTGCGGCTGGGAGATTATTCGGTATACCACTTCGTGGAACGCATTCCCATGCATTCATTAGCTCATTTGTGGTTAGTGACTTTTTTAAATGAACTTAATAATTTCTTCACTTAGGTAACAGCTGTGTTAAATAATATATTCTTTACAACACAGTAATAGGTAATTGCTTATTTGTTGGCTAAGTTTGTGCTTTTCTTGTTTAAGACTCAACTTTTGAGGAATTCAGAACAGGGCTTTAGAGTAAGGCCTAAAGTTCCTGAGTTTCATTAACGAGAGATCTTGTTTATTTTTTTATTTTTATTTATTCATGTAAAGTTAAGTTCTTGCCATGCTCTTCTTAGTTTTTTTAGGCAGAAATAAGGTGCTTCTGTAAATGGAGCTTTGTTTTTGACGAGAACAGAGTGGTGAACTGAGTATCCTACCTTCTCCAGCAGCATTTTCCTAGAACAATGAGAATGTGTTTTCCTGCAACTTACCCTCTGATATTTGTTGTGCTAACCTATAGCAATCCTTAAAGAGGACCATTAATACTTGTATTTGTTATTTGTCGTTAGTTACCCTCAAAATTCCAATCTACTTGGTTACTTGCAGAGCCCTGATGAGATAATGGATAAATCACTCCATAGCCGTGATGGCTCAAGAACGTGTGATGATTTTGTCGGTCTAGTTCAAAATTGGCTAAGCAAGATTCAGGTATTTGCTTTAGAATCAGTATGTTCGCCAAACTATGGTCCCTATTTCTGTCTTAATTTATAATGTGAATCAAATAGCATAGACCTTGCTTTTAGTTGTTCTTCAGTAACAAAGTTCCATTATGGAATTAGTTCGATATTTGTTTTTATAAAAGGAAGTCGATCAAACTTGTACAATTTACTATCCATCTCTAATAATTGTTTTTAGATAATATGATCTCATTTGTTTTCTGTTTTTTTCCCATTTGAGAATTGGAGTGATGAAACTAATCTATGTTTGTACTTTGCAGGGGTTGCATTCATCCGTTGGCATTGTTGGTGACACCAATCAAAGTGAGCTCGCTGCCTTCACTTCATATGCTTTGGCCTTTCCTAATACCTTTCTTGCTCTCGTCGATACTTACGATGTGCGTAGACAAAAGCATTTATTCTGTTTCTCATTTTTCTTTTAATATTTTTATATTTTATACATCATTATTCAAGTCATTATTACTGTTATGATTTATTTGGTATATGCTTTGGCCTTTCCTAATACTTTTATTGCTCTTATCGATACTTACGATGTGCGTAGACAAAAGCATTTCTTCTGTTTCTCATTTCTCTTTTAATATTTTCATATTTTGGACATCATTATCCAAGTCATTATTACTGTTATGATTTATTTGGTTTTGGATGTTTCACTACCCAAATATATGCTTTAATTTTTTATGCTGAAAATCTTAAAGTTAACTTGTAATTAATATATTTATATCCATTTGAATTATTTAATAGAAATATAGTCTTCTATTTACCAGGTTATGAGGAGTGGAATCCCAAACTTCTGTGCAGTGGCATTAGCACTTAGCGATTTGGGGTATGCTTGAAAGGTTCTAATTGCATCACAGATTATTTGCTTAAAACTATAGTTTCTTATGTGAGCATGATTATGTTGCTATTTCTGTTCCTTTTTTAATACATCTTTTGTTAAATTTATTTTTTATTTACAAAATGGATTTAAAAGGTTGCTGATCAAAGTGACTGCTTCTTCTGGGAGGGAAAAGAAAAGAAGAAACAGTCGTGATGTGACATTTTTGCCTATTGTCAAACGACTGTGGGGATTGTGTTGTAGTATAATCAACTGGAGACAGACTTCGAATGTATATTTCAACCAGAGAATGAACTATTAAATTAATCAAGCAGCATTATGTGGCAATTCATATTGTTGAAAGAGCAGATTGATGGCTCAAAACTTGAAAGTACTTATTTGTTCAAACCTTTATTGTTGTCATCTTTCTGAAAACACAACAGTTGATGTTACAATTTCATATATTGAAGAGTTCAGACTACTGTATTATGCGAATTTTGTTTCGACGTGATTGGCCGACTGAAGGAACATGTTTTTCATAGCTGAATACAAAACACTTTTTGTAAATTTTGCATTACATTTGGTACAGGTATAATTTTACGAACCCTTTTAACTAATCTGAAAGTGTGTTCAACTCTGTGCTGTACAGGTATAAAGCAGCAGGCATTAGGCTGGATTCTGGTGACTTGGCTTACTTGTCTTGCGAGGCCCGGAAGTTTTTCTGTGCTGTAGAGAGACAATTCGAGATCCCTGGTTTCGGGAGTATGTGTATTACTGCCAGCAACGACCTCAATGAGGAGACTCTAGATGCTTTAAACAAGCAGGTAACTTGATGCAATTTAAGTCTTATATTGGAGGCTGTACAGAGAAACTCAAGCTGTTATCTATTCCTGTTATTTGTTCAGGGCCATGAGGTCAATGCATTCGGAATTGGAACCCATCTGGTCACTTGTTATGCACAGGCTGCTTTGGGTTGTGTGTTCAAGCTCGTCGAGATCAATAATCAGCCTCGTATTAAACTTTCTGAAGATGTTTCAAAGGTTTGAAGGTGTTTATATAATTTCTAAAACGCTTCTGCATTGAATGATTTTATACCTTTATTTTAGGTATCGATTCCGTGCAAAAAGCGATGCTTTAGATTATATGGTAAAGAAGGTTATCCTCTGGTGGACATAATGGCTGGGGAAAACGAGCCACCTCCTAAGGTATGTCATCAACAAATTCTCGCAATCTTTTTTGGTACCGGGTATGATTTGGGATGCTTGGCAAATATACTTCATTTTCAAAGAAATCTTAAAGAACAGATTTAATTTTTGGATTTGTTTGTGTTAATTTACAGGTGGGAAATCGAATTCTGTGTCGCCACCCTTTCAGTGAATCAAAACGTGCGTATGTCATTCCACAGCGCGTTGAAGAACTCCTAAAATGTTATTGGCCTGGAACCAAAGGTGTGTAACGAAATCAGACTTGAGCTTGGACTATAACTAGTCACATTTATTAGAAGCATCAAAACATGGAAACATAACCAAATACATGAACCATTCATTAATGGACTGCTTAATCTAACTATACCTTTTGTGTACAAAGACAAACAACGGGTGAGCTTACCTGCCCTAAAGGACATTAGAGAGCACTGCATGAAACAGCTCGAGCACATGCGTCCGGATCATATGAGAAGACTCAACCCGACCCCATACAAGGTACTTTGAATACCGCACTTATTTCGTATCATTTTCACACATTGTACTTAAATGTCTCATTATAACAGGTGAGTGTAAGTGCAAAACTATACGATTTCATTCATTTCTTATGGCTCAACGAGGCACCTGTCGGGGAGTTGCAGTGATTCATGCACACCGGATTTAGAGAGCAAGTTATGATTCCTAATAAGTTGGAGGAGATTCAAATGACGAAACACAACAGTCAAATCACAATGTAGGTAGTTTTACTCACAGGGAACACCAGAGGTTCTTTCCAACCAGTATAAATAATTCACTAATTTTATGTTAATCCAATTGGCTTTTCATTTCAAATGAGTAATGTGAAAAATGACAATGAAAGACTCACTTTTTTTTTTTTTTACAAGAAAAAAAAAACAAATTTTAAATTTAATGTAATTTCTTTTAATTAGAAAAAATTAAACTAAAACAGTCATAAATTAAAGATAATAATATCGTGACAAAACAAAATACTCTCAAAAAATTACAAAAACACTTGGATCTCAAAATCTTTTTCTTTCTTAATAAAAATATCATAAAGAAAATTTTGAATGTCATAATATTCTCCTGCAGTCTTATTGAAGCGAGAAAATGAATTCAAATGCATGAGAAAATGAATTCAACCTTTTATTGTACAAGGATCCAAACAATGACTTGAATCTTCGAAATGACACAGGTATACTTGGATTAGCCACGAGCAATAACTTACTTGATCGTGTCAGTGAACACAGTGACACTAATGCTCTGCAGTTTAAATCTTTAAAAAATAAAAAGGATCAGAGATGAAATATTAAATTGATAATATTATAATGACAAGACACAACAAAAAATACCTGCTGACGATATAACTTGCAAACAATGAATACGCATTATTATAAAGATATTTATGCAACTCTAGCTAGGATCCTTCTCACCTGACTTGCAGGAGAATTAATTTTCCGCACAAGCAATACTGTTATATATACACGGGTTTCTGGTTTGTATGTGCTCCCATATAGCTTCTGAAAATCCTAAGACAATGAAATGCGATGCGTCAATTTACTCAAATTGTGACGGCAATATCCTGTAACTGTACCCAACCATATGCATTCTGATCTCGAATTCGATGAATGGTAGATGCTGCTAAATCAACCATAGGTCGAATTTTGGCCAATTTTTTCTCTAATGTCATTCTGGTGCTGATTTCCACCTGCCAGTCAGTAGTCATAGAAGAACATCAGTTTGTAGCAATAAAAATAAGGATCAGTTTATCTGAGGATGAAAGGAAAAGAGCAAACCTTTTCTATACATCGTACAGTATCCAATACAAGGCAGAAATATAAAACTTGCTTGTATAGATCCTTAGCCGAGTACTGTCAAAAGATGATTTATAAAAGTTGACGTTAATTCCAATATCAAAACGGATTTAGTAGTATGAAAAAGCAATATTGCAATAAAATTTGAAGCATTAAAAAGTATGAAGATGTAGCAAACCTTTCTCACAAGACGACCTTTGCAGTGTGGATAATTAGGGCATACAGTTCCTTTCTCAGCACCACCAATAAGACGGAGATTGAGAGAGCGAGTGGTGCACTTGCAAGTCTCTTCATCACACTAAAAACAACCAAAACTCAATTAGATCGAATTACGTACCAGAATGTAACCCAGTTATATGTACGAAGAATACCATCATCACGCCTTTGTAATACATTGAAATGAACCACACTGCTTGCCTTTTAACCTGACAAACAATAAAAAAACATTATTTTAAGAATTTTTGCATCCCCAAAACTAAAGATGCGTCTTCAATGTCATAAATTTAAAGATCCCACTTGTGAAGAATTATACCAAAATAAGGAACAATCCAGAATTACCAACTAAATGCCCTGGAATGTTTTTCCATGAAAATTTTGTTTGTTTTTCCTAAGATGCATGGCGTGAATTTGTACGTCTAAATGTGAAGCTCTCTGAGAAGAATAAGGTCCCAACAGTTCCCAAAGAAAACAAGCTAGTTGCATAAGATTAAGGGACCGGTAGTACCTGATTGGCAAGCATGCCAGGAGAGATTCTACCCACATTGCTATCTTCTGGGCATTTAGGACAATGCAATTTGCTCCAAAAACTCGTGGTCGATTCGTCCACATTAGACTTACTCTTTTCACTGACTGATGTACAAATTGTGCTAAAGATAGTCGGGCAATCAAATGTAATCGAACAGCTTGGACATGACAATGTCAGAGGTTTGCAACCCCGATATCTACAAGTGATTGAAACGATTGTCAGAACACGGACACGGCTTAAAACTTAATTAAATGAACTAACCCTGAAAAAATGATTTGCGCCTCAACTAAGGAATAGCAAACACAAGAGATTTAACCTATTTAAAACATAAGATTCTCACCTTTCCCCGTCATCTAATGAAAACAAGTTTAAAGAGGAAGCATCACTCACAGCTTCAATTGACTTAATGTGGAACTACATGCAAAAAAAAAGTAATAATAACTCAGATATACCAAACACTAAATTAAAAGATGAGTCGTGTAGTTCAATGTCAGATAAGTGCACATGAAAATTTTACCTTGGAAGAGTCGAGCCCTAAACAGTCAGCTAAGCGTTCAGGACTGGTACCCTGAATTGAAGCACAAAGTCGAGAGACAACTGGATGAATCTGCATGGAAACTGAAATTTTAGAGAATTTAACAATGGAATTATCAAGAACTATAATTCTTCTCTCGATACAAAATCTATATACATGACAAGACCTGTTGGGACAGATAGTAATCAATGTCAATTATCCATTTTCCATCTTCTCTTTTCAACTCCTCGGGATGACGAGCACGTTGTGCAATTCCTGTAGAACTATCAGAAGAGGATCCCTGTTCAATTAAGCAGAAAACAGATTTGAGTAATAGTTTTCCTTTCTTGACAAACCCACCTAGTCCATGCTTCAAGACAAAAAAATAGGTAACTTTCAGCATAGACAATCGTATGTGCATAACCTGCTGACGACAGATTATGTAAGGAATGGTGTCACCTACAGAAAAACCAGTAGAATACCCCATTTGCTTCAACCTTTGTGCCACCTAAAAAAAGACACATAAGAAACATCATTGGGACAGTAAAACTAGAAACAAGTAATGTCTTTACTCACTTGAACGTGGGGTTGATTTTTGGCATCTGGGTATGCTTCAGGTGGCTTAGTCATTGTCTTTGTGATGATATATTTATCAAGCGGTACTTGCCCGTCCCTCATATCTTCTTGTATCTGAATAATACACACCAGTAACTATTTTAGCTCTCGATAATAGTATGGTGTGAATACGATGGCCAACTCAACCTTAATAGTACGAGTGCTGATTTAATTGACACTCTTAAGATTCAAACCGAGTTTATTGAGAGTTGTATCATCCAAATCCTCATAAATTATCAATGCCTTGTAAAGTTATAGTGCCCGTGTCTTGGTGGGAAAGGATGAAGGGCACATGAAGAGATCTTGATTAGAAAGGGAGATGACAAAAGTTTTACAAGTTTTATTTTCATTCTGTCATGTTTTGATACTATATCTTTATCCTGAGAAATTGGTTTATCTCTTTGCCTGTTATTCCCCAGTTTTACCATTCACGATTCCAGACTCTAATTTTTGGACACAATTTTTTGCCCAGGTTCAACGGCAGTGTCAAATCTGTCAATTATATATCCTATAAGAATCTTGAAGATCATCTGTCCATAACTATCACTGGAAAGAGTTTCATAAATACCTTCAAAAGAGAGTTGTGAATCGATTCAACAACATCTTCACATGACCTGTCAAAAGATCATTGCATAGCACAAAGTGTAAATAATCAAATCATAGATAACTAGCCATCACACCAGCGAGCTCAAGTCAAATAGAATAGGGAAGAAAACTTTTTGGACAGTATAACACACCCTCCAGACAATATTTGACTTAAACAAAAATCTCCTAATTCCTTTGATAGTAAGCTCCAGTCCCGGCGAACTATATCAAGGCCCTTCCGTTCGATAACCTGTACAGACAAGTTAACTCAGACTGATTTCTCACCCACTTTTTTCCCATCTTAGGACAAGCACAATTTTACCTCATATGGTATTCCATCCTTGAACTGCATCTTTACAGCTGCATACTTCTTTTTCTTTAGAAGCAACATTCTCTTGTATAAACCATCAAGATCAATTTCCAAACACTTATATCTCTTGTTAACCTGAATTAACAGCATAAAGGATCGTAACAAGCAAAAATTCATAAAGAGTATTTTGTTCAATGCTTCACAAAACTCAAATAAGGGCAAAAATAGGTAAATAAATAAATGACGTTGTCTGCAAGATTTAGCACGTAAAAATTTGTAGCAAAACTTTATCTGATCTAGAATATGGTGAAACTCTTTTGCATTAAAAGACAACTTTTATGACTATATGGGATTCATATCTTTGCCAGCATATGTTATGTGAGGGACCCGGTGGAGGGGAGGGATGATTTTTATTTATCAGATCTTCAAGTCAATGCTTATAAGACATCAAACATAAATAATCACTTGAATGAAAGTGTCTTCAGGAAACTAACGGGCTTCGTCATTAGCAAACAAAAGATCAAGCTTATCAATAACTTGCCTCTTGTATGACTTTTCTTGCAATTGCTTTTGCTTGTGGTATATCGTCCAATCCACTATAAATCATAATGGAATCTGTATCACCATATATTACCTACAAAATACAGCATTCCCATAAAAGAATAGATCATCAATTTTATTGAGTCAAGATATGATTTTTATATTTCACGTTTTCATTTTTACCTCCAAGTTCAAATTATTCTGAACAAGATCAACAGTACTCTGCAGAATCTCCCTTCCCTGCCCAAATTACAGGAGCCACTCCAAATTTTATTAATACAATAACATCTTTCACTTACCGCAAGCCATCTAACACAGAGTAGCCTTTGGAACACAACTAAATAATGCTTACTTGTAGGGTAATAAGCTCTGCAAGTGGCTTTGCATAAAACCTTGAATTAGAAAATCCCAGACATCCATACATACTGCATTATAAACTATATTAGACCAATTTTAAAAAGTGAATTGGCAATCAATGACATAAATTGAAATGTAAAATTTGCAATGACCTATTTGCAGTGAGCTTTAGAGCTTGCTGTTGAATGTCTAGTTGCCGCACCTTGAGACCAGATGCATTCTTCATCCATGACTTCACCATTCTTCTTCTTTGAACTAGATTTTTTAACAGCTAGGGAAATTGTGAAAAGTAAAGCACTTTTCAGACTACATAAACCTCATGAAGAATCTAAACAGACTATGAAGATTCTAATAGTCAACTGATGGATAGATTTTTGTACCAACTTTAAGGACCTTCCGTTAGACTCAACTCATATATTACTCAAATTCAATTAGGACCTTAAATTTTATTTGCTCCTAATTTCAAACTTTCAAAACTACTTCTTCCAGCCATCAAGTCTTTTGCACATCAAGTACATGTCGGATGTAGACAATATAATACAGGAATCATGAACTCTCAATCATCAAGTATGCTCAATTTCAAAAATATTGTTTTGCCTTCAAGAAATTCAGCAAGAGCTGCACTTCTTAAAAAGAAGAAACTGCTCAAAAGTTACTAATTAAATTTTTATTTGATATCCTTTGAATAAATATTTTTATTTAATATTAAAAATAAAAGAACATAAAAGAGCAGATCTTGAAAAGAATAAAATTAAGTTCTCATATATAGAAAGGTTGGCCAACAACTTTTTCATTCGACAAAGGTGATTATACCTCCGGAAGAACTCCCATAGTTTTAGTAGATGGAAGACGAGGAACAGCCCCATCTGAAGGTATATTTACTGTAGTGAAGCAAATATTATATTCCTGTAACATTAAGCACTAATCTCACAAAAATTGCAAACACAAAGATTAGAGTATATAAAACTTGGCTTTGTGTTAAAAACAAATTCAAAGAGAGAAAATGGAAGATGTCAAAAATTAAAACGTAATGCAAGATGTTGACTAACCTGTATTATAGAAGGATAAAGACTATTGAAATCCAGAAGCAATATATACTTATCATATAAACCTTTTTTTGGCTCCAAGACCAGCCCACCTGCGTAGGAAGGACCCTTCTTTCCTTTTCCAACATCATCGTGTGAAGCATCATAATTGATATTCATGTCATCCGTGTCAAGTTGATTCACGTTTCTCTCCTCAATACCACTGCTTGTCCTTTTTTTCAAACTCTTATCCTTATTTTGAGAAGAAATTTTGTCTGGCACAATATATTTCTTAGCATGGAATGCATGAAGAAGCAGATACTCCACTCTTTGAGCCCTAGCACCCTTAAAAAACGAATATATTCAAATTCATAAACTTTCCAAGGCCAAAAGTCAGATGGCAATACAAAACACTCTTTGAGCCCTAGCACCCTTAAAAAACGAATATATTCACATTCATAAACTTTCCAAGGCCAAAAGTCAGATGGCAATACAAAAAAAGAATCATGATGCGAGGGCTCACTTGTAGAGTTTTCCCCCAAAGATTACCACTGATATTAGTCAGCTGCCGTGTTAGAGGAAGAACACTCAAATGAAACATGAGTTCCATAGACAGCCATGCATCTGTCTCACCAAATTCAATCTGAAAGGACAAAAACAATTAAAACTACATAAAACAAGTGTGCAAACACGCATTCAGCTTGGGCTAATAATATCTACCGGAACTGACATAAGTTCATAATTCTCAGTCAGATGAATAAGAGCTCAAAATGTATAAGGTTCTGACTGATGTGAAACAAAGTCAAATATAAAAATTATAAATGCACAACTGATCTTTTTCTGGTCTCTCTTTGTGCAAATAATAGACATGAAGTTTATTATGTGCAAACTTTTCGCCGTATTTACCATATAAGATTTACAGAAAAGACCATTAAATTAAAATTCATCATAGATCATCACAGGAAAGTAATTGGACACATGAAATAAAATGTAAGATTAAACGTACAAGTTGCATTAGAGATTCTGATGTCTGGAACATTCTGGGAATATCATGAGAAGTAATCTCCTTGCGTTCCTTATTAAGCTGGGTCTTAGACAATTCTGTCAGGGAGTAACTAACCTGGAAGCACAAAGGTGTGTATCAGAAGAGAAAATATCAAAAATCAGGGAATTTTCCACAAGTATACCTCTTTCAATAAATCACGGGAACACAAGTATGTGTCACATAAAAGTCGACCAGCAATGCAAGACATGATTCCAAGACTCGCCCCTGACCCAAAAATGTTGGTTCCTTTTCCAAGCTTAGGCATCATAGACCGCTTTAGGCGACCAATTTTGGACCACATGCTGCTTGGAACTCTGCAAGCCTAAAAAGTTACAGTTTAGATTAGATGGTTGTCTGTTAGGTAAAGGAGAAAGAGATAAAGCAATAAAAACATTATACATTTATCATATCAATAGTCCATGATAACTCAAATGAGGAATTTCTATACTTGTTTTGCTCGTTATGCCTGTTAAGCCTATAGTTATGCAGCATACTTTTATGGGTTTTTTCATTTCTACCTGAGCTCTATGGAGGAGAACGTCCAGGTCAAACCCTGAAATGTTATGTCCAACCAGTACATCGATATCCAATTTGTATAGCTCAATCAGTAGTCGATTTAACAAAGCCCTTTCACTGAAAGGAAAAATTTGATAACAACTGATAAGAATAAACTTTGAGACTGCATATCTGCTCTGTGGTTTCATAATTTTTATGAGGTAGATAAACAGTTTCATGCAAAAATAAATCACACCCACTTGCTTTCAGAGATTAAGACATTATATCCAGCCTTAGAATTTCTATCTGTAGCCTCTTTAGAGAACCCCATTGGAAATATAGCTCCATCAAGCTTTCGAACAACTGTAAAATGTGTCAGCATACCAGGTCTCTTCCATTCTGAAGACAACATGGGAGTGTCAATCTGAAAGATCAAGTACCAGGCACTTATGTAAAGAAGATCTTTCTAAAAAAATAATATATATGAGAAGGTAAGTCATTTTCGTCCAAAAACTTGACACAACTATAAAAGAACTAACAGTAGTAGCTTCACCAAACATTGTGGTCTACAAAAAAAATAAATTGGACCACTATGAACATCTCATACTTTAGTCTTGCTGAGAATGAATTTGCATCAGAAATCCTATATGAACTTAGGTAATTCAGTCTTGCCTAAAAACCATAGCCACATTATCATGGATGTCTACTAATCCTTCTATATATTAGCACTTGAAAAAACAACTATTTAGTACTGGTATTTATGTTCTTAATGTTAGTATATATAAGAGTTGAAAAGTTTTATGGTTTACCCAGTAATTTTTTACAATTTGAAATGCAATTCAAATCAGCAAAATGACTTGCTAACAGACAAAGTTAGAAACAGACCTTGACTTTGTGACAACAAATGACAGATGCAGAAACAATTTCATTAGCATTCTGCTTTTCATTGATGATAGTCTTCAAATTTATTGCAGCAACAACAACAGGAGGGATCTCCATTGTACTGTTTGAAGAAATACATATATCTTTTGGAGAGTCCACAGTCACCTCAAATTTGCACCAGCTTACCTGCGTAAGAACAAAATCACTCCGTTAAAAAGGAAATAAGAAAATCATTTTCAGGAAAGCACTTCTTTGAGCTTAAGAAGATAAATTGGGGTGTCTCACCCGTTGGGGACTGGGGCAATTAGAAAACTTGGAAACTGACAACCAA
Source organism: Begonia peltatifolia (assembly GCA_022433055.1). Taxonomy (NCBI): domain Eukaryota; kingdom Viridiplantae; phylum Streptophyta; class Magnoliopsida; order Cucurbitales; family Begoniaceae; genus Begonia; species Begonia peltatifolia. Next base: position 14,877,716 of record CM039531.1, read on the forward strand.
GATGGTCCCTTTATCTTTCTTTTAACAAGAAAGAGCTCCAAGGCACTGCATATCTAGATGTGATGAGTTCCTAATGAATTATTCTTCGAAGTATAGATTAAGTCACAGTGTGCATTATTTGTCAAAACATATTCGCAAGTACTAAGAACTTTGTAGGTGATATCACATCTAAAGAGATAAGTAGTTGATTCTTCTTCAAAAGAATAACATTCATATGTTTTTATAATTTATCAAAAAAACAAGAAAATCTTCTTCCAAGAGGAGGTTTTAAAGTACAGTCACAAAGAAACATCGAATCATATTCACTGAGAAATAGATAATTTGTATGTGACACGATAGAAACACGATTAGGAATCTCACATTTACCGCCAAAAGAAAAGGTAGCACTACTAGTGTTTCATTTGTATATTTGACAGTGAAACTATGATTATTTGATTTGATCGTTAAATTTAATTCAATATATGATAGATCTACATGTCATCATATATAAAGCTCGTTAAAGGTGGTTTAAATAAGATTTGATATTTTGCACTTTAGAGTATATAGGATTATGTGGATGAGGCCTGATGGGCCCAATACATGTCATTTTTTATTTTGTGTTGGGCAGAATGTTAATTACACATTAAAGTTTATTAAAGGGTTAAGTCCCCAATTCATAAACATCAATGCCATTCTTCTGAAATTCCATCAACTCTAAAGAGATTTAACATGAAGGAATTCAGTTTTGTTCTATAGACAACTTAGGCAATTTTAAATACTATCATTGTCTACTTTCACTTTTCAGTCAATAGAAAGATAATGAAAGACAGAAATAAGCTGGATGTCCTAGTTAAGATAGAAACTTCAAAAGAGAACTAAGCATGATATTTTGTTCATAAAATTAACCAACTTTTTTCATCAGAAAGACGCCTTACATAAGTAAAGAGCTTTATAATACTTGTACCTGCAATGAGTTCCTAGAAGAGCAGAAAATGATTCTCCTCTTAGACCTGATGGAAGAGGGTTGTCCTGCAAAAAGGAGCCAAATCTGCTAACTTCGTGAAGTGAAATTAAACATACATCCACAACTATATTGGTTTTTTTTAATTATCATAGGATCTGGATCGACATAATTATTTCAGGTTTTTTACGTACCTTTTTTATTATTATGTAGTTCTATGTTCTTTTACCTATATTCTGTAAAACATGGGTCTATAATAGTCATGCCAACTATATTCTGAGCCAGCTTAAAACATAACAACTTACCTAGTCACACAGTTTTTGTTCAAATGAGAACTAAAATAAAGGGAATAGGACATTTTCGAGGAAATTACTGGTTGCAGCCAACTGACCAGCAACTCACCTTGAATGGATAGTTGATCTTAAGAACGTAGTTTTCTCCTGAAGGTATATCATGTCGCTCAAAGGCATACTTCCTCTATGGTGCAATATATGCAAAGATAACAGCAAAATTGAATGATAGGCATAAAAAGAAACTATAATACTAAATAACAATGACCTTGATCATCAACTTCAATAACTGAAATTAGGATATGCAACCTTAACAGGAGTCATGCTAAAAGATGAGATGTTGAGATCTAACAAATGCTTTGATACTTCATTCTTTAATCCTGCAGTCGCTTCCTACAAATAGAAAAGCAACGTGACAAATAACAAACCAAGATTGATCTTATTCTATTAATGAACGGAAAGAGAAGATATATCTTAGAAATTAACCTACTTGCAGTTTTGTTCGGAGATCTGCAGGAGAAAGTCGAGACTCTTCCACATCTTTCTCGAGCTTAATCATCTCATTTGAGCGAAGAAAAAAATCTTTTGGAATTGCATATGCACATCTCTGCATGTTCTTCACAACAACACAACAACTATGATGCATACCTCCAGATTTGACCTACTCATAACAAGTAAAAAACAAATGTCAATCCTCAAGAATATTATTAATCTGAACTCAGAAAATTGATAAAATAACATAATTCAACAAATCATCATATGCTCCAATAATAAAGTGTGCTTCAACCTAAATTTCTTGCTACCTGCCAAGGTGTAACACAAGACAACGTCATATTTTTAACTGTAAAATTAGTGATCTGCAAAATAAAACTAATAAACGCGCAGGCGTGTGCTCCAGAAAGAAAACAGAAAAAATAAATGTTATCCGCTGCTTTGGCTCTCAAAGATTTAAGTTGGAATGAAATTGTTCGAGCAAAAAAGACAACTAAAGTGGTGTCAATCATCCTTTAAATCTCACATTTGGGCAAGCGTAGCTTGGCACATAATTGGATTGTCAACTAACACTTTTCATTAACACTATCCACATAGAAACAGTGCATTTGACATAAGATAATGAAAAAGAAAAAAAAAACAAATTAACCCATTTTATCTCTCGTAGAAGTAAATATTTACTAAGAAAGTAATCAACTTTATTATCTTTTAACCTGAAAATCATTCCAAAGCTCAATGACCTAATGAGCCTTTATTCTTTAGTGCTAAAACAATAGTTTATGTGAAGGTGCACGAGTAATTCAAAATCAAATCAATGCTTTGTTGATTGATAAGTAAAGAGAGCTGTTTAATAGTTTTCAGAAAACTTGAAATGAATCATCCCACAGTTCTCTGAGAGCTGCAAAACAATGTCGTCGAAGCCATATTTGTACCTTTCCGAAAAGATACACATTCCCAGTGTTAGCACCATAGAATTCCTCATATGCATCGACTATGTAGAAAGGCATCGCGCTATTTGAGTCCAGATCTAATTCACATTTTTCCTCAGAACATGTGCTATTATTGATTTCTGCAACACCATCAATGTCGCAATTCCGCTGACTTCTTACCGCCTGCCATCCAACAATGGCGCTTAATTCGGGGTTACTTTCTTCTCTAATTTTTGCATTCAAAGTATAAGCTCCGTCCTTCACCACCTGTTCTGCTTTTATTTCAATCATTTTCGGATCCTGCTCTTCAACTAAACTCTCCTTGGTTGGCGAAACATGCACATGCTGAGTTGTGCCCTCTCTGAATTTAGAAATGAAGTCTTTATCTTCCTTAAACTCCTCATTTACACCATCTCTCTTGACTTCCACGTCACCTTGCACAAAAACTAAGTCTGAATTTTCATTTGTATTAATCTTGCTACATTTCAACTCTCCAATATCCACAGCCTTAGAAACTTCATGACTGAATGCCGGATTAACAGTTCGAACACAAGGTTTGTCACTCTTAACACCAGCAATTGGCACTAAATTCTTCGAAATCTGCATGGAATTCATCTGTCCCCTTCTTCGTTTTTCTCTATCTTCCTCATCTGGTGCAAACTCTGCAATTACATCGTCCACGAGTGTATCGCATACCAAACCTTTAGATTTATCATCCCTGCCACTCTTCTTAAAAATTGATGAAGTGAACATAGAAGAAAGCCTTTGCTTCCCCATCATTGCTGCAGCTGCTGAAAGTGAAGAAGACTGTTTTTTAGGCTGCGATTCTTTCTTCTCCACCTTCTTTTTCTTAGGTCTCTCCCTTTCACCTTCGGAATCATCAGAAGACAAAGGAAGTCCAGTTTTGGACCAATCCTCCTCCTCGCCTTCGTCGCAGTACCCAAATCCGTCGTCGTCGACGATAAACCCTTTAACTTCTTCCCGACGCTTGGCGACCAGTGCGTCGTACTCATCCTCAGGAACAGTGTCATAAATAGGGTTTTCCACCTTAATTTGCACTCCGCCATTGTCAGACCGTCGGCCACTGCTTCTTAGGGCTTTTAGGCGTTGAAGAGCGTCAGCACGGGCCAATGCCTCGGAGCCGCGACTCCTCCGTCGACCGGCGATCGTAGGCTGCTCGTCGGCCATCGGAAATCGTACCTCTCTTGCGTTGCCTCTGAAACTCAACCCTCTTTTTTTGCGTTCGGGGTTCAGATTCAAGCAATGGGGTACTTGGCGGGAACACTCAGTTTATGGCGCGCAAATCGCTTTTTCTTAGACCACCTGAAATGACGTTTATGACCCAATAAAGATCAATTGTAATTAACTGTTGTAATTTCTTAATTACTTTATCAATAACAGTATTTCATAAATAACATAATTTTTGATATGATCTAGAGATGTTAAACGAGCGAGTCGAGCCAAGACAAGCTGAGAAAGATCCGGTTCACCGAGCCTGCCGAGTCTAACGAGCTGAGCCTAATGAACCTGCCGAGCTTAACAAGCCGAGCCTAATAAGTCGATCCTAAAAAATTTCTAACCCGAGCCGGCTCGCGAGCTACGAGCCCAACGAGCTGAGCCGAACTGGCCCAACGAGCATAACGAGCCGTTGCGGTGCTGAACGGTCTAATTCTCAGCAACGGTCATTACCGTTCTTTGACTCTTTAATGTTTAGTGTGAGAGAAGAAAAAAAATCGAGGGGAAGAAAACTGCTAACGATCGCCCAGCGGTCAGACGATCGATCGCCCAGTGACTAGAGAGCTCGGCGATCGATCGCCCAGCTCTCCCGAACCCGACAACGATTAAAGATGCTCGAGGAGCCGAGCTTTTAGGTTGCGCTTTCATCGGAGATGTCAGAAAGTTCGCCCAGCTTCGCCTATCGTTACAGGGCGATGATACCTCAACTTCGCCCATCGTCAGAAAACTCAGTCCCGACCTGGACACGACTGAGCCTACTCGCGAGAAGGCTCATCGGGCTCACGAGCACGAATTGTCGAGCTCGACTCGGCTCGTCTGTGCGGCTCGAGTCAAACTCGCTCGTTGCTCGGCTCGCTACAGTAACGAGCCGAGCGAGCGGGTTGGCGAGCCAGCTCGTCCGTTTAACAACATTAATATGATCGCTGTATAATAATCTGATAATCAATTTTATTTAATTTATGTACGACATATACAAATATAGTTTGATAAAAAAAAATATAAATATAGTTGATTTAACTAGTTTTTTCTCTAATTATAATTAATTTTAAGGTAAAGTCTAATTTAGATCTTAAGAAATCCAAACAATTGATGTCATAAACTTTGAATTTAGATCCCAAATTTAAGTAATACGGATAATTGATGTTATAAAATTTGAATTTAGATACTGAATTTGGATAATTTTTTTGCACATAATAGGTTTTAACTTTGAGTCGTAAGCAATTAATAATATATCGTTAAAACTTTATGTTAAGTTGGCCAGATTAATTCTCGGAGTAGTTGTAACGAAAAAAGTAATTCCTACAAAATTAGTTACTTTTAAATAATGCTCTAAATAATAACGACAAAGTAGTAATCCATATAAAAAATAGAGAAGACCGTTATAGATACAATCTTTCAAACACTATATACATATTTCAAAATACATATATTGTAATATTTGAATGCGAGTATAAAAAATAAAATTAAATAACGAGTACTAAAACTGAAGCAAAAAATTCTAAAGAGTAAAAATTACATATAAATAAGATAAATTCATGAAGTCAAAATTAAAGTATAAATGAATTTTGCTACTATAGACACACACACACACAAATGTGTGTGTGTATATATATATATAGCATAACTTCCATACTAAGGTTAGCACAATTAATAATACGAAGCCAAGTATTAATTATACGACATTGATTATCAATTACAAATTTGTTAAATTGAAATCTTTCAATTTGAAAGAAATAGTGTTACTACGTGAAGCAATGAACTAGATACATATTATAAGGTAAGTTGCTACGAAGAAACGTAAAGAATGAAAATTGTTGAAATTAGCATTTTAAAAAATCAATTGACCAAAATAACCGTGAGCAACTATGATATTATAAGTTTCTTTTTCTAGATTGAATCTTAAATGTACATTTATCTATATAAATACAAACACATAAATGGAAGCCTAACACAGGACGGAGGGAGAAACATAACTAGAAGGATATTCAAACCTAGAAGAAAAAGAAGAATATAGACAGAAGCTTTGTTGCCATGCAAACTCATCGTCATACAAAGTTATACTTTGATGTGCTCTTTCGATTGCCAGATTCAGACGCAGAGATTTTAAAGAAGAAGGTGGAGGAGAACCTGTCTGCCTATTCTTCTGCGTCAAAATTATGTTTCTACAACCAAAGTTTTGTAATGAAGCAGAAGTTTCTCAAAAGCTATCTTTTCTTTGAGGAATGGAGGATGGAGAAGAAAGATGGGTGAAAGTTCAAGAAAAGCTTAAAAAAGCAGAAGCTTGCGCATGTTTTGATCATGGGTTTTCTGTCATGAAAACGTTAATGGTCATGACGAAAAAGAAAAGAGGAAGTTTGGGAGGACGTTCTTTTAGTCGTGGATGGAACTGCTTTTTAAGAAATAATGTGGCATTTGAAAGAGCGCATCAAAATATAACTTTGTAGAAAGATGGATTTTCATGGCAGCAAAGTTTGTATCTACATTCTTCTTTTTCTTCTAGGTTTGGTTGGATTATCCTTCTTTTTATGTTACTCTCTCGTGCAGTAGACTTTTACGTGATTTTAGACAGACCTGTCAAGCTGAGTTCGCCCAAAATCACGCTGTCAATCGTAGTACCGGGTTCAGTCCATTTCAAGTGGTTTATGGCACTCAACCTCACTCTGCTACCTAAACAAACGTGCATCCATGGTAGGCCGCGGACTTTGTCGACGAGCTTTAGCGTATCCAGCAGGTAACTTTTGAGCACTTGGAAGCTACCAAATACAAGCACAATGTTGATGCCAAGCGACGCCCTCTAGGGTTTTCTGTCAATGACTTGGCATGGACTGTCTTGACCAAGAATCGCATTCTTGCTCATGAGTACAAGCTATCACCCAAGAAAATTGGACCACTCGAGGTTGTTGCATAGATAAATCTCAATGCTTACCGCCTGAAATTACCACCCGACAACACAAAGCACCTTATCCATTTTTGTGGTGACAACCCTAATGATGCAATCCTTACACATTCGAGGTTGAATTTTATCCGGCTCGAGGAGAATGATGCGGTTTTAGATAGACATGAACCAACAACTTTTACTTAATATTTTCTTGTTTTATTATTATTTCTTTATTCACATTTTAGTTTCTGCATTCTAGGAATTTACTTAGTATTTTCTGATTTTATTGTTTCTTTTATTTACGTTTTAGTTTCTTCTAGGAGTTAATTTAGGATTTTATGGGTTTTTAATCCCCCTTCCTTCCTCCGAATTGGGTAATTTTTTTTGAACGAAGAACAGTCGTTAAACACAATAGCGTTTTTGGCATTTTCTTGGTCTTTCCTGTAGTAGTGTTTACATCAGACTTCCATGTATGCGCGCGCGCGTGTATATATATATATATATATATATATATATGAACATATTTGATCTTTTCAATATCACCACAAAATTTCTAAGAAAATCTATAAATTATGAAAAACAAGAAGAAAAAGAAGTTCCATCCACCGGGCAAAGAACATCTTCCTAAGCTTCCTCTAATCTGAGTTTTTCTACAACTTTCACCTGTTATTCTTTTCCATCATTAATTTCTCAAAGAAACGATAACTTCTGCATCATTACAAAATTTTGGTTGCATAAACATATTTGCGACACAGAAGAATATCCAGACGAGTTCTCCTACATCACTCTGCGTCTGAATCTGGCAATTGAAACAGCGCAACAAAGTTTAACTTTGTAGGACGATGAGTTTCTATGGCAGCAAAACTTTTATCCATATTTATCTTTCCTTCTAAGCTTGATTATCTTTTTGTTTATGTTTTTCTCATTCGTGCATTAAGCTTCCATTTATGCATGTGTATTTGTATATACAAGTGTTTAGAGACACTTAATTAATCACTTCAATACCATAATTTTGAAAAATATCTATAATTTATGAAAAAATAAAAGAATTTCCATCCACGAGGAAGAGGAAAAGAACATCCTCCCAAGCTTCCTCTTTTCTTCTTCGTCAAGAACATCAACTTTCTAGTGATGGAAGACTCACAATTATTACATCTTCCAAGTGTGGGTTCCCTCGTTATGACTACGAGAGACCCATCATTTACTTGAAAATGTGAACAAGAATTTCTTTTTTTTTTTTCAGCGCGCTTATTTTTTCATTGAGTTCACATTCTTTATTTAAAGAAATGTATCACTCAAAATCTTCTATAAATAAAGATCTTTAAGAAACTTTTTGGTACAGATATCTTTCTTTTCCTTCCATATTATATATAGCGCACATGGAAACGGAATTGATCCCTTCAATACCACCATATAATTTCTACAAAAAATCTATAATTTATGAAAAAGAAGAACTCTCATCCACGAGGCAGGAACATCCTCCCATGCTTTCTATTTTCTTCTTCGTCGAGAACTTCAACTTTCCGATAATAGAAGACCCACAAATAGAACATCTTCCATGGTTCCTCTTTTATGAGTTTTTTCTTGAACTTTCACTGGTCTTTCTTCTCGATCATCCATTTCTCATAAAAACGATAACTTCTAACAAATTTCTGCTTCATTACAAAACTTTGGTTACAAAAACACGTTGGTTTTCGTAGTCCCTATACATGGCGGAATTTACTATTATTTATAATAATAGTGATATGTGTTATCCATGTGATTTTAAAACTATTTTAAAATTTAAAAAAAAAGCATAAATTTTGATCGTTAATTCAAAAAAAAATATTGTTTAGAAATACATATTTTTTTAAATGTAAACAATTTACATTGAGAAAAATTATTAGATTTAGATTGTGAAATAATAAAAAAAAATACCTCTTTGAGAAACGTTTTTACTCATATACTCACATATGATCTTAACAACATTAACTTAGTATCATGTTTTTTTCTCGAAAACTTTAAAACCGTCGAGTATTCTCTAAAGATCTTTACACTTAAATTTCTTTACGTGTGGGCGTCTAGCTTACAAGAACAATACATTCTTATATTTGTGGAGACACGTGTTCTCAACACATGAAACGTCTCTCTTCAATTTTAAAAAATATTTTCCTAAAACAGAATACGGGAAATGTCACACATTTCTCTCAAAGGGATTAAATCTTCCTTTTGAAAGCTCTTTTAACTTTTTTTTCTTCCCCACTCTGTCAAATCACATTTGACAATTTTTATAGATCTCTTTTAAAATTAATTTTCAGATTTATTTTAATAAAAATTAATTTTAAAAAAATAAATATTATCTAACAAATCTAATTTAATTAGCGATTGATCTATCTAATAAATCATATAATCTAAAAACAGTTTTTAAAATATATTTTTTTAAAACAATATTTCAAGATTATCTCATCTAATGAGATTATTCATAAATCAAATATAATCTGATCAGATTTTTCAAATCTATTTATATTCAAATTTCAAAAATATGATTTGATAGTTTGTTGAATAACTAACTTATATTTAAATTTGAACATCAAATCTCATCTGATGAGATTCTTCAAATTCAATTCAAATCCCTTAAAACAATCTTATCTAATGAGATATTTTATTTTAAATTCAAAATATAAAAATTATTTATATATTTTGAATCATAATATGTTCATTTGAGTGTCTATAAATGATTAATTATTTATATATTTATTCTTATAACATGGAAATTAAATAGTGATATAAGATGACAGAGAGACCGATGATCTATAGTCCTAAACTCCAATAATATTTGTTAATTAATATAAACTCTTTATATTAAATAACACAATTATTAACTTTAAAGTAACTCTACTAAATATCTAGAGTTGCACTTTTGGAATTATAGAGTATATTTACTCAAAGTAATGTTCATTGATATAGTTATTACATATGTATTAATCCTCTATTAAGATTTGTAATAGAGCTAGGTATAAGATCCGTTAATCTCTCATATTACATCTTTATCCTAGACTACCATTAGTTCCTAATTGAATTAATTAATTCATAATATTTATGAATTGAGTGTTAATTATTGAATCTCTGAACTAACAAACAAGAGAATCTTGTATTATGGATTTTATTATATCAATGTTAGCATTTTCTGTTATTCATTTAATTTATTCTCAAAATACAAGATTTATGTAATGTAACTCATACAAAACTTTACTGAGTAAATCAAAAAATAAATTAAAATAAAATAAGAGTCTACTAAATACAATGAATTAAGATCATACATATATGATCATTATTATGATAAAATTAATTGTTCTTTATTTACGGATATTATAAGAACAATATAATTTCATCTGGTCCAGTCCTATATAATCATATTATATAAAATATAATTATTTTATGTCATTAGATATATAGTCGGGATATGACTATACGTTCTCAACGAAGTGAACTGTATTTGTGACTTTATTAATTTCAAGATTCTATACTTCAAATATCAGTTACGGACTAATGTGATTATTTCTTTTTAAATTTAATCTCACATATATCAATATATATGTAAATTTAAAATTACACAAATAATCAAACATTTTTTTTGAATTTATAAAAAACGTCGAATAATGCAAACATAAAAATTAATCATAAAAGTTATTCATTAATTACAGCAAAAAAATATTCATAATATTTGATTATTAAGCATATTATTCCCAACAAAACATACGTAGGACGCATAAGACTAAGCATATGGGTTCTCCTCCGTCTTCTTGTTGCGAATCATCACCTCCATAAAAACCTTGCGTCTGAATCTAGCCATTCAAAGAGCACATCAAAGTTTACTTTGTAAGATGATGGGTTTTCATGGCAACAAAGCTTTTATCAATATTTTTCTTTTTCTTATATATATATATATATATATATATATATACTGCATTCTTGTTGTTCGAACGAATGTTATAGCAATCTGTAACTTCTACAGTGAAATTTACGTAACAAAGAAATCGATCCTCAGTAATATTTTCATTATTTGAATTTCTTATCTTATTGTTTGCTCTCTATTTTTATTTTTGAATTTCTATTTAAATTGTATCACCTGATTATCTATTATTAATTAATTTTATTTTACTTAGATTTAAAGTTTGATAATTTGTCATCGTGGGTTCGACTCGTACTTATTCTTTATTATTTCATTAACGACACATGCACTTGCATTAAGTTGTGATTTTTCACTAATAAGTTTTTGACACCGTTATCGGGGATAATTTTATCAAAATTTTTATCTTTGTGTACTCATCTTTGTTTCTTTTTCAGCTATTTCATTGTAAAACAAAAATGACGTATTACAATTATCAATGGTCATCCGAGATATTGAATTCAAGTCCGCAAATTGTTAAGAGTCATGAAATTGATCCAATGAGGAGAGACTTGACAGTCTGAGTTTCATCACTTACCAATGTGATTGAGTTGATCGGCATGAGATATGAACAGAGGACCATAAATATTTCATGCACATTTTGTGAAGGAGCACCTGCTTATGACCCTTGTCCATCCCAAATCAATTTATTATGAAGTTTTCAAGTGAAACTCACAACAAACAAATTCAACGATAAGAGAAATTTTATGCATTTTTTGTTAAGAAATTATGATTATAATTTGTGACATACGAATCCAGAATCAATGAATTATGTAGGTTATAACAGCAACAATAACTTATATTCCCACACTTTTAATCCTACTTGGAAACAATATCTAAATTTTCAATGAAATTCACAACAACAAGATGCAACAACACAAAGTAAACCCACAACATCCTATTCTATGAGTTTCTCACAACCAGCACACAATGCAATGCCCCAAGCTAAAATAGATAATTTTTCTAGAAAATATGCATCAAAAACAAATATTATTTTGCAGACTTTAGCTGCTTTGATTAAAAATCTGGAAAATCAAGTGGGTAAGATAGCTCAAACAATAAATATAAGAAATTTTGGGCAACTTCCAAGTGACATGGAAGTCCCAAGAAGAGAAGATAAAGAGCATTGATAAGTAAATAATCAAGAAAAATGAAAGAGAAGTGAAACAGTGGAGAAACATAAAGGTTCAAAGGAGGGAATCGAAGAAATTCTTAAAGAAACAACAGTGAAACAAAGCTCATTTGTTCAGAAAAACATTGATGAAATTCGCGATGTTGCAGCATCACCGCAGTAAATTGTTGTAGAAAATCAAGTTAAGCAATTTCCTCTACTATTTTCACAAAGTTTTCAAAGATAGCATCAAGATGAAACATTTAATTTTGGAGGTGCCACAGACACTTGACATCAGTATGCCTCTCAAGGAACCTTTGGAGAAAATGTCGAGTTACGCCAAAATTTTTAAAGATATTCTTACAATAAAAAAAGACTTACTGAAATAAAGGATCACAAAAAGAAAGGTGAAATGGGAAAAAACTAATCTAAATGGAAATCCATATTAGACAAAGACAATTTTTACCTCTTTGTTAGATTCGAGATGAAGAATAAATAGAGGTAGTCGACCAGTTGACTTTAAAACAAGCGTTTGTGGTAGGCAATCTAACCAGTTTACATCATCTTCATCTTAGGTAGTTTGATTTTGTTTATTGTGTGGTGTTCAGGAAAATAAAGTGATGTTGTGGCCAATGCTGCAACATTGATTTTGTAAATAACATATCATACAAGTTTCTCCTTTTCTATAATACATTTATCTTTTAGGTTTGTTGCCCTCCAATCAATCTATAGCCAATACTGATGATAAGGAGGATAATATGCCTCAGAAGCCACTATTTAAGTCCCAAATTAAAACTCATTTATTATCTATGCTAATTACTGGAAAATTTACTATTTTTGCAAGTGATGAACTTATCAACGACTTGGATTGGAACTCGAACACTCAAGACAAGGATTAGCCCCAACATATACTCACTTAGAGGACTAAAGATGACAAATTAATTCAATCAAAAGGAATTTGTCTTCACGAAGACAACTATTTGTAATTTTATTGTCTTTAACTTATTATGGGCAAACTTTTGGCCTATTATTTGATTTTCAATTATGCATGCATGCATAAGCATATAGGGTAATTGGTGGTAAATGGTCAACGATTAGAAGAAAGACACAAACTCCCTTTTTGAGACTCGACCCCCCTCCTAACATGATGGAGGCATCGATCCAAGCCCAACCCTTGAAGAATATTGCAACTTCCACTAGTCTTTCATCATCATGGACTAAGTATCAAGTCTTAGGAAGAGAGGATCGGCTTACAAAGAAGTTTGAAGCACGTTACATTTGGCCCTCTCACTTGGCCGAAGCTTAATCACTTAAAGGCTCGGTCCATTAGTGGAATTGATGCTCAAATCACTTGTCAATTTGAATTCCTTTAATGGAATGAAGTCAACTTACCTTAGAGGGAAGTCATCTCAATGAGAAAGGCAAAGAGGAGCATCCATTGCACGACTAAGATCACTTTTGTCATCAAGTTTTCTTTCTTTGCACGCCTAAACCTTAAACCACCTTAGGAACATATTTAAGCATCATTAATGCATTTTGTATAGAGTTTTTTGGAGATTAATAAGAGTTTCGAGATATTTTTCATTAAGGCTTCAAGAGCATTGGCACTAAGGTCAGCAAGTATCAGCGGTCCTTTGGCCGATTGAAGTTGTAACCTCCATTACTTCAAGCAATTGGTGGCTTGCAAGTTCTTATTAACATCTTTCCTCTTCAAATTCTTAGAGGTTGGAAAGTAGTAGGAAATGTGAACATCATAGCTCAAGAATCGTTGTCACTTTCCTAGGAGAGTATACGTTTCCTGGAAGTGCTCAAGTTGCTTACCAGATCGGTCGTGGGTTTCTCTTTTTCTTGTATTTTCTTTTGCATGATAATTTCATAATATAATCTTAACTCATCACCTTAGATCTCCTCTGAATTTTGTATCAACTTGGATTTGATTTGATATAAATCTTGATTGTTGATTTACGGTACTAATCGGATTTAGCCAAATAGCACCAAGCTTGGAATTTCGATTTGTCTAGCATATGATTTGCAGGGTTGAATCATATCAGGAGAATTGACAAATAGCCTCTTTTTAAGAAAGTCCTCTATCCTTAATATTAAACACCTTTAGTTAGCAGTGAATTTCACCTTTAGTTTATAATTATAATACTAGATCATATCCAGTATGAAATTAGTTATAAGAATTTTTCAAGAAATTAGACATGAATGAGTAATCAACCAAGTCTAAAACCAAATCTTTATATAATTTGTTGGTTGAAAAAAAAATAATTAATTTTTAATTAACATAATCCAATTAAAACACACAATCAACTCATGAAAACTAAGAAATAAAATGAGAGAAACAAAAACAAAATTAGACTTTTTCGCCCAATCAAAAAATATAATGTAAAATAAGTTCCAACAGATAAGTAAAAATTAATAATACGAAGAATGATTAATTAAATAATTATAATCTCACACATACTTGATGAGAGATTTGGGCGCTTTTTAATTTAGAACCAAAACTAACAAACCTTATTATTGTACAACTTGATTTTTCTAAAATTAGAAACACCATATTTTGATTTTTTTTTTTAATTTGTTTTAATTATGGCAGTATACTTGAAAGAGTTTTATCATTTTTGCTTGACAAACAAAAACATAGAGAGTTACGTATAAAAATTTTTCAAGAAATAAATCACGGGTATAAAAGAAATTTACTATATAAACTAAAATACAATAAATTTACGACTCAAGTAACAACATATACGGTAATTGAAAAAACTATCGTATTAAATATGTGTTTGACCCAAACGCACTAAAATTCAAATCACATCGAACTCTAACAATTTTTGTTTACAGTAAATAAAAAAAAAATATTTTATATGAGTAGCTGAGAAAGTTGAGTGAATTCAAAGGTAAAATATCATACGAAAATGTTGTGAAACTATTTTGAGACCTATCAAACATCTTGGATTTTTGAATTCCGCAAGGGGTTTTGCTCCAATCTTGGATGACACAATGAATATGCATATTATCTTGGCTTTCATGTATAATCATTATTGTTAAAATAATTTAGCGTGACACCCTCCTTTACTCATGCAAAAAAAAAAATGTTATCTCAGTTTGACTTTCTTGAAAAATAAATATATGGAATACATAGTTTAGTCGTTGACCATTAATCGTTGACCATTATGATTGGGTATGTACAATTTCAATGCAAGTTTTTCTTACTTTGGTGGCAATTTTGTACACACAAGGCACAAGTAGATCAACTTTGTTGGAATGTCTTAACTTTTTTTTTTAAGTTCTAATTAGAGCTCGATAATTCAAATTATATTACTGCTAGACTCAAAACCTCATCGTGCTAAATAAGCAGCTAAAATATACACGTTTTAGGAGATTTATAGTGTTAGCATGAGAATCAAGTGATTTCATCATTATTGTCGAACACCCGCGCACAATTTACCTTGTAGTCACTTTTGGATATAGTGAGTATGTTTTTTTGTCTTGATTTTTCTATATAGTAGTTTTCACGTAAAATATTTATATATTTTTTTAAGTTTTATGTTGCATTTATCTTTTTAGATCCAATATAAAAGATTCAGAAAATTGATATTACAAATTTTGAATTTTTTTTTTTCACATATTAGACTCTAAACATTGAGGCCTAAAGAATTAAGATTATATTGTTAAAATTTTA
Organism: Begonia peltatifolia; assembly: GCA_022433055.1. Lineage (NCBI taxonomy): Eukaryota > Viridiplantae > Streptophyta > Magnoliopsida > Cucurbitales > Begoniaceae > Begonia > Begonia peltatifolia. The sequence goes on from CM039531.1 coordinate 14,893,205, forward strand.
TATTAAGTGGCTCAAGTTAATTCTTGATAGTAACTGTAACGACTTTTAAATTAAGTTCTATTTAATAACGATGAATTGGTGATTCATACAAAAAATAGAGAAAACCGAGACAGTTATCTAATCTTCCAAACACCATATAAATATCTTGTAATATTTGAATGCGATTATGAAAAATAAAATGAACAACGAACACAAAAATTGATGCAAAAAATCCTAAAAAGCACAGATAAATAAGAAAAATTCATTTAATCAAGGTCTAAGTATAAAATGAATCTTATGACACAATAAAGAGAAACACGAACGTAAAGGCACACGCGCACGTACACTAATTTGATTCCTTCAACACACCATCACAAAATTTTTGAAAAATCTATTATTTTATTATATCACTCTTGCCGCACTACGAACTTTTCGATCTTACCCGATGGAATTATCGAATATCATTATTTTCCACAAAATTCCCAACTATTATGTATGAGCACTATCTTCTCCATTACTCCATATATCGCTTAATCATACACCGCAAACCTTCAATTGCGTTTCTAGATCCCTCAAGCCATAACTTGGATAATATTTTGAAATGTGTTGGAGATAATATGAGACATTTGCACTCATTGTAGACTGTCTCGAAGTCCATTATCCTTATCCTTGTCAAATAATCAAATTGAAATATTTGAAATAAACACTAATTACAAATACAAGTATAAACATGAACATCGATCAAGTAGTCGACTAATGAGTTGTTTGAGAATAAGTGAAATGAAAATCCAAGCCACGATCGATTGCCTTGGTGACAAGTGGTCAGTTGGGGTAGAACAAGATTAACGAAAATATTAGTCAAGAGCCAAGACCATCTTAAACACAAACTAAAAGTCGACAAGACGAGATGAATGTGAAATGAACTAAATAAAATCAATATTTGGATATTTTTATAATTTTAGATAAAATTAAATAATAGTTATGAAATTAATTTAATTTACTTATTATTATTATTTTAAGGGTCTAGTTAATTTATTCTTGCATAAATGCTCTAAATTTAATTAAATATGATGAACTAAAAACAGAACAAGAACCCACTTGTTATATTCTAATACGACCTTAGCAAATTTGTAATAATAATTTGATTAAATTATTTAAATTACTTTCATACAATACATTATGAATAGGAGGGGTAAATTAGTCTTTCTGGTTGCCGGTGGGCCACCAGAATGACGACGTACGACATCCCCACGACCTTTTTCTATTTAACCAAGGCTTTCCTTTCAACGATCCAAAGATTTTTCCTGCGAGGTCCGCCACGGACCGCCGCACTTGCCCGCCCACGGGCCTGTGCTCCGGTCATCGTCAACCATGCTGAATCCCCAGTCGTCGCTCCCTCCGAGCGAAGACCTCTCCCAACCAGACCCAACTCTTGCACCGCTGTACAGGCATCGATCTTGGTCTCCAGAAGCGGGCCGTGAAGAGGCGTGGCTTCGGCGGCAGGGGAACCATAAGAAGCGGAGCAAGAGCGTGACCGACGAGGATTTAGATGAGCTGAAAGCCTGTATGGAGTTGGGTTTCGGATTTGACTCGCCCGAGTTGGATCATCGTCTTTCTGAAACTTTTCCTGCTTTGAGTCTTTACCACGCCGTTAACAAACAGTATACGGATTCATTACCCAAGTCAAGCACGTCGTTGTCTTCTTCCGAATGTGATTCTCCCTGTCCCCTCGGTAGCCCAAACGCCACCATATTCTCGCCTGGTATTGTTTCTTTCTATGATTTAAAGATGAGTGTGAAATTATCAAATATGACCAATAATTTGCAGAAAAATCTTATTGTTTTTCGTTTTTCGTTTTTCGTTTTTTGTTTTCCGGGAAAATTAAATGGGATCTGGGTGAAGGCGAGAATCCGCAGACGGTGAAGACAAGACTCCGACAGTGGGCGCGGGTGGTTGCTTGTTCGGTACGACAATGGTAATGATTGGTAAGGGTGAGTACGATTGCCTATCAAGTAAGGTGGGGAGGATTAGGAAGATGGAAGTGAATTTCGAGTAAATTTATTGGCATTCTCTCCTCTCTCTCTCTCTCTCTCTCTCTCTTCTGTGTTTAACTTAGGTTGTCTGTCTGAACTGAACGCTGTTGTAAAAAGGTCAATCTAACTCTCTGTCTCTCTCCCTCCCTCCACTTCTCTCTACTCTCTCTCTCTCTTTCTAGAATATATCTTCCACCGGAAAACAAGTCATTTTGGCAGGGAAAGATTCCCACAATTACAGTAGAACACCCTAAAATAGAATTTTAATTGACCGATTTTCACGGGTTATATAATTACTGGAATGACATGGATTCCTTAATTAAATGAACGCAGCAAAGCTGTAGAAGATCACTCGAGAAGAAACCTATTCTTTTCTTGGGGCTTACTTTTCCAATACAAAATTATAAACTACTTTCAATGTCTTTTAGTGGCTTCCGTGCTTAGGATCAATATTTTTCAAGCAAAAAAAATAATTAAATATTCACTTGGACACATATCAAAAGTTCAACACACTATCTAAACCAAGGTGATATCATGTCCTAAGTCTCAGCATGGGTTTAGCTTTCTAAACTAACACCCTTGTGTCTATGTCCGCCAATGCTCTCATCTTTCGTTTCGGCTGTTATTACTTAACACGAATGAAACATGCTCGCTCGATTCAAATTGAGTTGGAATTGAAACAAAACGAACTGGAAAAGACCAAAAATACTTTATCAATATTAAAAAAAAAAACACGCTAATTAAATGTCATAGTTCGCGTCGTGTTGCAGGCAAAGTTGGTATTAATAATTCAAGATCTTCTCACGTTTAAATCACACTAATTTCAATTTGTATCTAGACTTTAAAATTTCTTCTATGTATCAGCTCAAGTAGGCTAGAAAAGAATCTCTCTTGTTACTAAGCAAACTTAACTTGCTAAATTAGTACTCGATTGTCTTGAAGAAATTTCTAAAATTTCCAACATTTGTTTGACATCAAAACTAAAACTCTATTAGTCTCGGTCCTTGATCCAAGGATATTTTCTCTAACCTTTGTCCATGACATTCAAGATATTTTAACTCCACTGTATAATTCCAAGAACTATTAGAGAACAATTAAGTACCAATGCCTTGGACATAAATAAAACAAAATGAAATACAAGGAGAGTACGAAGCAAGATGCTAAAACATTACTCTCCCAATATAATGTTGGAAATAAGAGTTCCCTCACACAGCGGAATTACCTGTGTCCACAATACCGGTAACATGTGAAACCTATTGTAACGTTCATCGATCCTTGTAGTACAATATTGTCTGCTATAGGTCAGAGCCCGCACTAATTTGTTCTTGGTGTCATCAGCAAAATGTGTTGTACTAGGTAGAGAGAAAAACTTAACTTATAAACAATGTATTTTTCACTTTCACAAACAATGTGAGATTGTGCATCCCCCATTAGTATAAGCTAAGTCCCACTGAATACTCATTGTCTTCCCATGACGGGCTGTCACACCTGTGTGTCATGAAAAATAATTTATCATGAACATTAACGAATTATTGTTATGAGATTTTAATAATCATATGTGATTAAAAATCTAATTTTTATTTTAGATATAATCTAAAAGATTAAAAAAAATACGTGTAGGCATGATCAACAAAATAAAATCACACTTATTATAAGATAAATCGTATTCTCAACACATGAAATAATCTATTTGATTTAGAGAACGACTCTCCGAAACTAACACTGGAGAGTTACATATCTGCTTTCAAAAGTTGTTTCTCTTACCTCAGAATTATTCAAGTTTATTTTTATAATAAAGTTATCATATCTAATTTTAAAGATCAAATCTACGAAATTATATTTTTCATTTAAAATTCAAATTTGATTTCGTAAGGCTTATCTTAACACTTAAAAAACAATTACAAAATTTATCTCTAATTTAAGTTAAAATTTTCATTTTATAACAATCATTGATTTATTCAAAATAAACAGTTACGAAAATCAAAACAAACTTGCCACATGGCTCGACAATTGGCTACATGACATTAACTTAAATTTGGCATTATCCGTTTTGAAAATAATTTTCAAAAGCAACTTTATAAGTTTGTTAATTAATTGAATAATCAATTATTTAATTATTTCATCTAATGAAAATAACAAATTTATTATTAAATAAATGATTATTTGATCTTTTTTGTTCATTTTTCTATTATTCAAATAATGATAGAAGGTAACAAAGTGATTGATGGACTTATATTTTTAAACTCTAATAGCTTTTCATTAATTAATATAAATTTTTTATATCAATTAACATAATTGTTAACTTTAAAATAATTTTACTAGATACTGAGAGTTGCACTCTTAAAACTATAAATACATTTACTCAAAGAGATGTTAATTGATATAGTCATTACATATATATTGACCCTCCGAGCTACATTTATATCTGTTAACTTCTCAAATTAAATTTTTATCATTGACTATCATTTATTTTTTATTAAATAATTAATTTATAACGATTATGAATTACGCACTAATTGTTCGATCCATGAACTAACAAAACAAAATAATCTATATAAATGAATTTTATTATATCTATGTTAACATGTCTAGCTATTCATTTTCATTCATTCTCAATATACAAGGTTTATAAATTGTAATACATACAAATTTTATCGAGTAAATAAAAAAATTAATTAAAACAAATAGGAGTCTACTAAATACAACGAATTAAGAACATCTATATATAATCATTATTATGATACAAAAATTACCTTAATAATATAATTTTATCTTTTCCAGTTCTATATAACTATATTATGCAAAACATATTTATCTTGTATTACTACATATATAGTCGGAATAAAACTATGTATTCTTAATTAGATAAACAATGTTTATAACTATAAATTATTTAAAAATTTCATATTTCAAATATAAATTACAAACTTATTTTAGTTATTACTCTTTATATTGTATCTCTCATATATATAACATATATGTTAATATAAAGTTTGCATAAATAATCAACAAATTTTCTCTGAATTTTATAAACAATAATCTAAAATACAAACATAATATTAATCAATATAAATATATTCATATGTTTTATTACATTTGATTGTTGAATAATTAACTCCCAGCAAATAAGGAATATTACCGGTAAAACATTATAACTCATTTATGTAGTTTGTTTATTTAGTCCAAAGTCTACCAATTGTCTTACAATTGACTCTAAATTTAAGCAAATAATATATTATTTATACTAATTAATTAACAACATGTTAGTAAATAAGATTAGAGGGTAGAGTTAAAAGATAACATAAAGAGCTTGAATTGACGAAAAAAAAATTTTAGTGTTGGAATTGAAAAATCTCCGTATGAATAACATTCATTTAACGGACTGGGTTGATTGCTAATAGTGGATAGTTTAATGTTCGAACTGACAAAAATAATTGTTCAGTGTCTAAATTGAAAAACACCTCATTTGATATTTACCCTAAATTTTAAAACTACTTACCCATGTACTGAAATGGATAACAAGAGATCTAATGACTAAAACTTCATTAGTTTCAAATATTCATATATTTAGAAGTTAAATTTTAAAAAAAATCATTCAAAAATGTTCAAATTTTCTGTTATCACATATGAAAACATACTAATTAATAATTTGATAGTTTTTTATAATAAAGTTATCTATTCATAATTATCCCGACATGCAAGGAATCTAAGACGAAATGAAAAAAGATCCGATTCGAGAACGAACCGAGTCTTCCAACCCTTCATTTGAAATTCACTAATAGCAATAGAATACTTAAATTAAAATAAAAGACATGGCCCAAAATAATTAGTTTATCACATCAATTTAACAGTATCATCAAGATAATATAACATTATAAGTTCAAACATAACACTCCATGCAAAAAGAAAAAAAAACACTACGCTAGGAAACATTCCAACATAACGAAATAAATTATCATGTCTCACAAATAAATATTTAAAAATCAAATCAAATTTAAAATATCATAGCTCTCAAATATACATCAGCTGATATGAGTCTCTCTCACTAAAATTTGAAATGTGAGAAGTCGTTTGGGGTGAATCAACTAAACTCAATAAAAATAAACTTCTATATTCAACAACTTAAGGTAAAAAGAATGTGGGAGCGTGTTGTAATCAAAATATTTCTGTAAAACTGGTTTCAACAAGCAATATGCAGACACTAAAATTATTTCACTATAGTGTTGTATATTCATAAAATAAGCTCTATTGTATATCACAAAAATCTCTGTGAAAATAGAGGTTGGACTTTGATTACATTATGTTATAGGCATATACATTTATATCAATGATAGTCGGCGATAACTAAAGATACAAAAATATAGATTATAATCAAATTTAAGATTTTGTGCCCAGAGACATAACACAATTAACTGCATCATTATTTTAATTAAAATAAACAAATGCATCTTTAATGATCATATGTGCAAAAAAAACAAGATTCTTTCATGGGCCAAACTTGATTCATACGACTAAGATGGTTAATAAAGATATGTGCATGTTCAAAATAAATATGTTCAGAGAAAATAAATACATAGTGTGGTAAAATCAACCAGCCATAAAATAAACATGTCATTTATACGACAACATGTTTCAAATTAAGGTTTATGAAAACAATGACGATAGACATGAACATTAACTTCTACCTTATAATAGGTCTGCTATTGATCAGAGACCAAGCAATCTAAAACCCCAAAACTGGCGTTACTCCCTTTTTGTGCCATCTTCTTTGTCTTTTCGAGTCATGTAAGCTATTTTATCATCATCATCATCTTTGTCAGAATTCACTTGTTGACATGATAAAGTTAAGAGGAATCTTCTTTTTCTTCGGGATTTCCTTCTCATTTTGTTCATGAAATGCTCCAACCTATGGTAACTGAGGCTATACAAATACTAATTCATCTTAGATTCTAACTAACAATCACTGACAATTTTCAAATTTCAACGGATAACAAATATGACAAATCAAGTCCAAATGCTATGAAATTTTAATTAAAACTTATCAAAAATATGTGTGGGACACCCTTAAAATTTAAAATGAAAATAAGGGCTAGTCGCTCTGGTGACACATCGCTCTCCTCGACATATGAATTCAAAATCGAGAACCGGCCAAGTTATTTCGGTTTTACTCTTTGCAGACCCGAATATGGTTAATTTTTTATAAAAATCAACCAAAACCAAAGCAACTAAGTCTGTTCTGGTCCGGTTTTCAGTTTCGATCGGTTCTTGCTCACCCCAACTATTTCTCGCCTCGTTCGACATGTTGGGTTTGGTTCGTGTTGGGAATGAGATTTTGACGTGATTAAATGGTATGTGTATGTATATGTATATATGGGAGTACATGTAAATTACATGCATTTATCTATATATATATATAGAGGTTATTGTATTTTTTATTAATTAAAATAATATAATATATCAAAATAATAAAAGAAAATTAGAAAAGGAAAGAGTTTTCTTTCTTTTCTGCTAGCGCCGCAAAATCCAGGGAGGGGTGAGGTCTGAGAAGAGAGAAATAACGAGAAAAGAAGAAATCGGCCGATCGGCTCCAATTTTGACGAAATAAGTCTCAAATCGACCCTCTTTTGATGCTTTTCAACTTTATGAGTAAAACTCTTGCTGTAAGTCGTAAATTTTAGTTGAATATTGGAGTTTTTTGTTTAAACTCAGTTAAATGTTAGTTTTTGCAATGAAAAAATAGTTTTGTTTGTAAAAAAAAGGTTGAAATCACCGGGGGAGAGGAAAGGGCAGACTAGCTCGCGAGCCTGGCCCGCCGAGCCAACGAGCCAACTCGTTGGCTCTGTCTCTGGCTGCCTCAAGAGCCTAGCATTTAGGATCGGCTCGACCCACCTAGTGGGACCAGGCCAAGCTCGACTCGTTACTGTAGCGAGCCGAGCTCGTTAAATATTTCTAATTGTAGTATTGAAGTAACGTGAGGAGGAGGTAAATTAGGTTATTAACACTTTTTTTTAAATTATATTAGTTTGCAAGTACAAAATATTATTATTTCTCTTTTAATTTGATAATTTAAAGCTAATATCAAATACAATCACTAGAATAAAATAGAGAAAAGAGAGAGTGCAAACTAATTTGTAAATGTGGTTCGATCAATCTTGTCAATGTCTGTGCTTCAAGGCTGCTCTTTAAAGATTTCTTCCGAACTATACTTTTTGGTTCAATAGATTGAAGTTTTATACATAAATCTAAAGTCTTACACTTGACTCTTGCTTAGAGTATCACCATTTACTTGTTCTCCTTTATATAAGGATTAATGTTTGAAAATGGTAACAAATACTTTCACCGTCCTTCTCACTAATCGAAATCTCAAATTTAAATAAGAGGAGTATGATTTAAGTTACATACTTAGAATGTCAAGAGGAAATGAGAGCTCGTTATAAAATTCAGATTCGTTAATTTGCATGGTGCAATTTGCCTCTATATATAGAGGCCTTCAGAAAAAAGGGATATCAGTCAACCATCCAACATTGTCATTCGACACTTTCATAATCATTGTGATTTTTTGTATTCTGAACAACTAGTAAACCCTTGGTAGATTGCATCAGTCAATAGTTTGAGAGACCCACCAATACTTTTAGCTCTTAAGCATTTTTGGAACAATTCTCTAATTTCTGTACCCTTGTTTGTTTGATACACAAGTGCAATTGACACTACCCAAACATGTCGAAACTTTGAGCTCTCGAAAATTCTTCTCAGCACTAAACCGGTCGACCCTTCTTGGACCGATCGACACTTTGGGCTCCCACATTTTTGAATAATTTCTTCACAAATTACAAGCATATCTATTTTTATTTTTATCGTACAAGCCCTACGACTTTAGCAATAATTAAAAGAACCTAAATACACAACCCCTCTTCAAAGGTCTTTAGAAATAAGATGATTACTCAAACTTTTTATTCACATGAACAACTTTTTACTCAATGAACAACTTAGAATTAATTACACAATTTAGCGTACTTATCCTAAAATTAATAAACTTAATTCTTTTTAAGTAAGCTCACTTTTTTCTTTCGTAATTTGATCTTCGCCAGTAACAGGGGGTTGTTTGCGAAGAACATGGGTCGATCTCACTTGAATCGTTCAAGTGAGATCAGGGGTGATATTTTTTTTAAATGTTTACCACATGCTCAGCATATTATGAAAAAATAATTTGAACATTTTTGTGATTTTTCAACATTTGTAATATTTATTATAATTTTTTACATCGTTTTATATAATATTGTTTAAAAATTGATAACAAATCGTACAAGTGAAAAATCACAAATCTTTCCAGATTATCTTCCCACAATATGCTGAATACGTAATAAAAATTTCAAACTAATATGATATTATTTGGTATGTTTTCCAAGATGGCCACTATGAATTTTTTTAAATTTAATTTATGGTAATTAAACGTAACTGGTGAACTAGTAATGGCCACCAATCGCTATTGATCCATTCACAGTGAAATTTGAGGTGAGACAATGGAAACTAAAAGAGCTGCTTAGATAATCGAACACAAACACTAAACTATGAGAATAAAAATCTTTAATGACCAATTTGTCGCATCATCCACCATCCAAGAGAGCGTTGACATTATCGTCACAGTAAAGGTAAAAGAGATTAGTGTGCGACATAGGCGATGGTTTGGGGTAATTGAAAAAGAGTAATTTTGAACTTTGAGATCATTAAAAAATGTAATTTTAAATTGTTCAAATGAAATCGCAAGATAATGATCTTCCGTTCTCGAAAAAACATACCAAACGATATAAGATTTACTTAAATTTTTTAGCACACATTTAGCATATTATAGGAAGATAATCTATAAAGTTTTATAAGTTTTGAAAACTTGCACGATTTATTATAGTTTTTTAAACAATATTTTATAAAACATACATAAAAAATTGTAATAAATCGTACAACAATTAAAAGATTACGAAACTTTCTAGATTATTTGTCTATAATATGTTGAAAATGTTGTAAAAATTTCAAGTAAACCTTATATTGTTTGATATGGTTTTTGTCAAAAACGAGATCACCGTACTCTGATCTCACTAGAATGATTCAAGTGAAATCAACATCGTTCTTTAAAAATTGGAAAACGGTGGGGTGGCCGGCCCACCGATGATTGATTGGTCAGGTTTTTCATACTTTGATGGTAAGGTCATGTACAAAATTACATTAGAGTTCTTTTTGTTAAACACTACATTTTTTTTTGGGAGATGAATTTTACCATTTTGCTTGGTTCGGTTCTTTCTTTCAAAAGTTTAGGTTTTACTTTGCGGAAACGAAGACTAGTTGGTTGGGTTGAGTTGTATTCAAACCAAACCGAACCGGCGCTCCCTAAAATATAACGAGTAAACTAAAATGAATACTTGGCGTGCTTCTAGAAAGACGGAGGCAATGGCTGTTAACCTCCGCCATTTTCACCACTCTCCTAATCTCTCAGCTTCTTCGCCTTTCGCTTCCAAGCCACCACCAAGACTCTCGAAGCGGCCTCCAATGTTTACAGCGTCTTCTACTCCACCGTCTTCTACGCAATCTAGTCCTGCAGAGAGAAGTAAGTTCATGGATTTTCCCTTTGTCTCGGTTCCACACAAGAACCTCATGGTTGATATCGTATCGACGATGGAGAATCGCCTCGATTCTCATCTTCTTCCTTGTTCTCTGCCACTAGATGTGCAGCACTATCAAAATCATTCTGGAACTTCCGAGGGCTCACTTCACATCAGATCCGGCCACCAGTCCAGCAATGTAAGTTTTTTATTTCCTCTGTTCATTGTTTTAATTGGACGTTAGATATAAGCTGTATCTCTATTTTATTTTAAAACTAGATGTTATAAAGCATCAAAAATAAGCATTAAGCCCGTGATTTGAAATTCTTTGACGATAATGAGATTAGAGATACTACCAATGCCATGTCACAAAGGAGAGGGGGTAGGAGTCTTGTTCTTTTTTCATTTGATGGGTTATGTGTTGGGAATTATGATGAAACATTATTTTTTTTATGACACATAAGTTTCGCACATTATGTGTTATGAATACCTGTAATTCCACCGTTTAAAGGGAACCCAAAAGCCAACATTTTGGTCTATCTACAACGTCCTTTTTTATGTTAATTTAGGGATGCTAATGTTAAAATGAATATCGGTAGATATTGCTTGAGTACTCTATTTGCCACTCTTAGAAAGTGATCCAATGATGAGATAACATTCTATGTATAAGTAAAATAATAGTAGATTAACTGGTCAAAATATGGACCTCGAAAGATAGATGCATTGCTTTTTCATTTAAAAATGTGTTGGTTAGTTTGCGCAATTTACAACTAGTTCCAATAGAAAAAAGGATGATTTGTTTGATGGCCTCAAGCTCTGAGATGTTGGTATTCTGAAGAATATTGTATGCCATTGGCAAAGTGCCGCATGGCCGAGGCTCAAATCTGTAAACATAAAGGACGAGTTGATTAGCATTTTTTTGGGTTAGATTCAATACATATAGATGCATTACACAGTAGTAAAGAGTTGTTTTCATTGACAATAGTGGAGTCAGGATAGCTAGAGGCAATGTAAAGTGCAAGCGAAGACAGGTAAAAAGGTGCTTAGTATCAGAAAAATTATTCATTATCAACCCCTCATGTACCAAAAATCAGCAATTAACTTTTCCACGATTTTCTCAGAATAGAATATGAATCAAGAGATTATCCTGGTCATTGTTGTGGATAACTTGCTTCAGTCCATCAGCATAGTCTTTTTCTACTATTATTATTGCTTCCAAATTCTACCATATTATAAAATACGTAATATAATTCTTATATTATTGATATTACATCTTCGGTGAGTTCTTAGTAGGTGATACTTTAGGATGTCTTGAGGAGGCTACTGTTTATTAGTCCTGCTTGACTAGCTTTAGAAACAAAAGTGGTAGAATTCTTTTATTACTTGTTCACTATGTACTTCTTGAACTATATACTAAATCAAGCATTCTTATCCCATTAATCAAGTATGAACTTTCAGAATCAAATTTTGTTTTTACCTGACTTGGATTTTTAAATTGTTTGGATGCTGTGTCAGATCGATTTCATACTGGGAAGTTGGCTGCACTGTCAGCTACCAACTGGTGGTGCATTGAATATAACAAGCCTTTCCGCCTATTTAAACAGCTCAACAGATGCCCCAAACTTTCTTCTTGAACTTGTCCAAAGCAGTCCTACATGTCTGGTCCTCATTTTGGATTTGCCTCCTCGGAAGGATCTCGTACTTAATCCCAACTATCTCAAAACATTTTATGAAGATACTCAGCTCGATTCGCGGAAGAAAATGCTCGAAAAATTTAGTGAGGTTAGATCCTTTTCTTCTTCGTCCCTTTACATTCGGTGTCTGGTCTCTCCTACTGCCATTATGGCTCGTATAGAGACAGAGCTAGGTGGCACTGAACGCATGAAGGAGATTGTCCAAAACCATATTCATCCCATTGCAAAAGAAGTGATGGAAATTTGGTTGGATCAGTGTGCTTTTGGGGTGAGAGAGATTGGAGAGACAGAGAAAGCCTCTTTGAAGATGAGAGACGAGTTGATTCGGAGAAAGACAATCGAGATTGATTTGGGAACAAACTTGCCGAGGTTGTTTGAGAAAGAAATATCCGATCGAATCATAGAAGTAATTAGTAGTGTATTTATAATGTGAAAACACCTTATATTTCCTCCTTATTTTATGAGTCATGTGAAATTCTCTTAATAAGGAGCTTATGGAGTTTTTTCAACCTGTTGAGTTCACATAATAAATGGGGATCGTGGCGCGCAAGAACAAACATTGTCCAAGGAAGTGCCTTCATCAACCTATGAACAAATCAGCGGATGGAAGATAAGAATCCAGGTTCTTCGTCTTTTTCAATCATGCAATAATCTCCTGGTATATTATGAAATAGTTTGAGAATTGAAAGTGAACAATGTTGAGCTGAGAGTAGAATTTTAAAATAGACCACCTATGTTGCTTGTATACATTCTAGGTATGGCTTGTGACAGGGCATGTTACGTGATCTTTGATAGAAATAATGATATTTATTGTAATTAACTAGATTATAGGGAAGATTTAAAAAATGCATGGTCGGTCGATGTGAAATGTTAGCAATATCGGTTTTTAAAACTTGAACGAGTCCCATGTTATATATTGAGGCAAGTAGCCGGAACATTAAAGTTTTCAAAGAAGTCCAGGTGAATTGCCATCGAATGATAAAAGAAATTATCGAAGACTTTCTCATCGTCCAATCTTTATGCCAATGATTCGATAGAGGCTTGCACTGGTTCGTTAAAGAATTCACAAAGACAACAATGAAATTGTCGAAGAAATTGTACGATAAACACGATATCAAACATCATCCATTGTTATTGTACATATCATTGCAAAAATCACGAATAAACCAAGTTAAATCGAACATTTCAAGATATATACAACATATTAAAAATCAAAATATATAAGACATGGTAAGTAACATGATCACAACTTGCAAATATTGATCGGAAAAAGATCCATCCGGTCATGACCCCAAAAACATATTAGGTTACCAACTTTTCTCTTAGACTAAAAAATAACCCACTTTGTGAAATAGATTTGCAGTTGGTACGACGAAGAATCGAGTGTTTCATGAAGGATTAAAGCACATTGAGCAATCAAGTATTTCATGAAAGATCAAAGCACGTTGAGCGTCGGGTACCTTTGTAAGAAGTTGAACAAAGAGATTCAACTACAGTTTGTTGGTAGGGTCGAGCACCAACTAACAAGTGCAGAAAACTTGAACCAGGTCAGAGAGAGAGAGAGAGAGAGAGAGAGAGAGAGAGAGAGAATAATGGTGTTCTGATTATGGTGGGAAAAGGATGCAGAGAGTTGTAAGAAGATAGGTTGGGTGCATGCTTTAAAAGCTGCACTGATTCTTACTCTTTCTGTGACTCTTAACTTTGACCATTCAATCCTTTTGAATTCTATATATACATTATCTCTCTCTTCTCTTTCTCTCTCTACCTTCAAATTACATGTTTTTCTGCAACACCAACGACACTCCCTTAGCTGTCTCATTAATATCCCGTCAGCCAAGCCACGACACACTATCCAACATTGAAGTAGAACATTAATTTTATCAACATTTTCTATTCTTTTCTTTCCAAGCTTCCATTTTCACCTTTTTTTTCCAGTTCTTCTGAAAAACGCCAATGCTTCTGTAACTCGCAAAACATAAAGATGGAGTTCGAAAGAAAGAGAAAGACGAACATTCTTCCACTGCAAACACCATTTTTTTTGTACAGTGAACAGCCACAAAACAATCTCCTCCGAGATTAGAGAAGAAATATTCAGAACAGTGAAGAAATTAAGAAAAAAAACAAAATATGGCAGAAAGTTTCAAATCTTGTAAACGAAAACCTAAACAACTTGAGATTCTCTCTACGTTTTTAATCCATATCTCCCTCATGGCATCAACCCACAAAAAAAAAGGAAGAAAAAAGCCTCCAGAAGCTTGTCAGGATCCATTGTCGACCTAATCCAGTCATAACCTCGTCGTCTCTTCATCTCTGCAACTCGGACCTTCTCCATTTTCCATTTCCTGCAACAAAAACAGAAGTTCCAACGTCAGCCATGGAAACCATTTATATATGGGTGCATTGTTTTGAGACTGACCTGTGAAGTTTTGTAAGGCTCTTCCTGAACTGAGCTCAACCTCTTACCTTCAGCAAACGAGTCTACAGAGCCGTCATTATTTTTATCGCCTTTCTTGCTGCCATAGCTATGTGATTTCTTCAATCCCAGAAGCCCTTTCCACCTGGTAGCGTACCCTTTAGGAGGCCTTGCGGATACTTCATCTTCTTCCCCAACCATAAGCTCATCTCTCAGAGTTCTCTGCATCTGATTATTACAGTTATCCTTAAAAGGAAGAAGCCTCCCTTTGGAAAACAGCTCGTCGGCACTCATCATAGAGTAATTTGTGACAGAAAACTCAAAATCTGAGGAGACGGGAGCTTCTCTCGAGCTTCGTTCTTGCTTAATGATCTGATGTGCATCGCCAAAATCGTTGGAGAAAGAGATTCTGGGGCTCATTTGAGGGCAGTGAGCATTGTGGTCTGAGTTGTACATGGCTAAGCATGCCATTAGAGTTCAAAGAAACATGGAAAAAAAGACACGAAAGAAGCTTTAAAAGATTTCTACTGTTACAAACCCTACACAATAAGATAGTATTTATATCTCACAATGGTGCGGATCTTGATGTAATAAACTCTATTTATTTCTTTTTTTTTTAAATTTCTTATTTTTGTCCATGCATTGCATGGCATGCCATGATTTGATATTTTTTGTCACGACATGTTCGATTGGATTCATTCACACAACACTTATCAATAGTTTTTAAATCAAAATTTGAAATAAAAAGTTCAACATATTATGTTATAATGATTTTTAAATAAAATTATATTTTAGTTATCGGTCAAACGAGCAATGTTATATTTACTTTCTTGTTCTACTGTTCAAACATACGTGATATTGCGTTTTAATTGCATTAATCATTATTTGACACTATAATAAATATGTTTAGAGAGTAAACATAGTATTATTATTATCAGATAAATGTAGTCTTGCTCGCATAGATGGAATTCTTATATATTCGAGAGTTCTAGGTAAGTTGAATCCGAATGTGTCTTCCTTCAAAGATTATATAATATCCACCTTGTAGCCTAGTGGAAGATCCTATGAACTTGCCTTCTTATTAAGATAATACATTTAAAGCCCTTTTGTTGCAGCTTTGACCATCCATAATCCAACTAAAATAGTCTCTAATTTATTTTTAATTATATTTGAAATATGTTAATTTAACCTCCTATTGTCTCCATCATATATTAATGAAAGTAAGAGAAAAAGTAACCAAAATATTTATTAATTCATAATCATTTGAGTAAAAAGAAAAGGTGTCACGTGACCCTTGTCTTGTCTTAAATAAAAGTTTAACTTGTTTAATAACCTAAATGAATGAACAGACCGACCTATAATAATTAATTTCCAATAATAATTAATCATTTCATTCATTAAATGTAAACTATGCCCTTTTAGTACAAATCTTTCATTTTGTAACCTAATTTCGTACGATTTTATTTTTAAATTGTATCTTCAAACATATTATAACAGGTTGAGACAATAACTTTTAGTTATAAACTATTCATATCCACGGGTCCTAACAATATGGAATCGTAAAACTCTCTTAGTATGAGTTGAGTGCTCACAATTACGTAATCACGGGACGGGTTGACTCTTAAATTATATGAAAAAAATGAGAAATAAAAAAGGGTGAAAGAGTTAAGGAAAAAGGACAAGAAATTAATGGAAGAAATGAATGAAGGTAAGTGAGTGTTTCATGTGACCTGGTTTAGCTAAGGCAGCATTGTTGCCTCACAATGCTGCACTTACTGCAGTTTGAGATTTAGATGTTTAGAGAGAGAGATGAAACGCAACGTTACGATCAAAATAGTGAAAATATTGACCATAAAAGTGTGGAGGGAGTGCTGGCTCAATTGACCGTGCCAATGAGACATCCCACGAGCAAACTTGTTAGTAAGCATGCCTAGGACTAGGTTAGGCAGTCTTGCTATCCCGATGTTGAGCTCGACTCGGTCCACATTCTGGGATCATAAAAGACTTATCCTAGATGAAAACTACTTTGTCTATTTACTGATGTTATTACGAATAATAATTTGAAAAGTCCATAACTCTCGTAACATTTTATTTTTATTTTTGGAAAATGAAGTGGGGAATATAACTAGACCCAAACAAGTTCGAAGATAGGCGACACACGATAAAAGCTTTATGTTGATTAACATCCTAACTCAAATGTTAAAGATATTAAATTAATACAATGAGAAGCTTAAATTCTAATGAGAAACTTGTAACAAACAGTTGCAATCACAGCAAATCATTGAGATCATGTCTCCTTGACGAGATAATTATCGGACAGCAACGTTGGCAGAGTCGATACTACCATGTAGCATGACCAACTTTCTGGCATGCGCCATGTTAAAATACAGCTTAGATTATAAGAGGAGGGGGGAGGAGAGAGAGAGAGAGAGAGAGAGAGAGATAGATAGAGAGAGAAAATGGCAAAGCAGCAGGAAGGGAGGTTGACCAAGGTTTGTCTTGTGAGTAAACAAGGCAGTGAATGTGCTGGCGATATTGACTTATCAAAAGACACCACGTGATCGACCTTTTCTTTAATCAGCCTCTCCCTCTGTGTAATTCATTACTCCATTTTATCAAAACTTATCTGATTTAATTTATTAGAAAGAATAAAATTATATTTTCTTTCTACCTACTTATTTAATAAGCATAATTTATAATTTATTATAATAATTAAATCGATTCATGTTTGAAACATTAAGTACGTAAAAATTTGATCCCCTACCCGTACATTTACGGGAAAAACTCTATTATAACGTTAAATCAACAATCTTCTCTACTCCCGACTAGAAAGGATATTCATTATACTTGTTTTGTAAATGTCATAATGTGCTACAAATTCATCAAGTTAAGAAAAGATTATTTAAATTAATCTGTCAAGAGTGAGAAAGTATGCAACATATTTGTATTAATATATATATATATATATATATAATAAAATCTCTCTTACCCTTTTCAGGTACAAAAGTATAATTGGAGGCACCTGACCACTCTATGCACTAATCATTTTTTGCATGAATTGTCTTCTTCTTCTTTTTTTTTTTTATTCTTTAAATTTTCTTTTCTTTTTGCTAATTGAATATAAAAAAACAATATATTGCAATGATTTATATAAAAGACTTATGAGCAAGAATTTGAGAGTTTTGAAGTCAATTTAATGAAGTTGCTCAAAATTTTAATACTTGGAGTTAAATTTCAACATAATATTCAATAATAATAATAACCTGAATTGTTGTAATAATAGTCTAAATCAATTTAATTCAAAGAGATGAACGAGGGAGAAAAGGATAGAAGAGAAGATGCCTTTAGGATCTGATAATAAAGTTGGTTCAGTCCATGTCCCCAACGTGGTCCAGATGTTTTCAATCTCTTTGACAGATTATCAAATAGGGTTTGGACACATGGCGGGTTGAGGACGATGACCAGTCAAACTTTCCCACTCAGTCGAAAACTGAAGTGAGGATTTTAAATATACATATATATATATATATATATATATAGAGAGAGAGAGAGAGAGAGAGAGAGAGAGAGAGAGAATTTGGGTTTCATCTACACCTTAAAAGCACTCTTAATCTTCCCCGCTGTCACCCCCACCTTCGTCGTTGTTAAACTCCCTGAAATCTACATACCCATCCTCATCCGTGTCCATTACCTCAAATGCCTTCTACATTTCCTTCTAGAGTTCTTTGCGCCAGTTTGCACTCTTCTCTCGAGATCTTTCCATCGCTGTTTGCATCAAACTTGTTAAACACCCATTTCATCTCCTCTGCGACCAGCACAATCGCCTTTGACCCCTTTAATGTGGAAGATGATCTTTGTTTTTCTTTCGAGAAGTTCCATGGGGGTGATTTGCGTGTCAAGATTCTCCAATGACTTTGATGGAAACTAAGAAAACTCATACCCTTTTACATTATCTTTGCAAGGAGGCATTTGGTAGAGATGAGGTTCGATGACAAACTAAGGCTGATATAAATGGCCTCGCCTGCGGATTCTAAACCCAATTTTCAAATTTCGTAGCAAGTAATAAAGTGGATCTATAGGCTTTTGGGATTCTAATTCCCACCTTTTTCCTATCATCCACTTAAGACCAAAAATGCTGTAAAGAACCATGAATCTAAGAGGTCCAACATAAAAAGAAAGACAGAAAAGTAGCCAGTTCAAGTTGATCAACTTGTCAATTACTCTAGGTTTATCTTTATTCCCACCTTAGATGCTCCTTTTGGCTAAACCTTATATTCCTCCGTTGACTTACTTTCTGATGCTATATTTATATTTTTTTTCAACATCTCCAAACCTTCACTTGAAAAAAAAGTTAATATTCACACAGTATAATGATAGAGACGTGAAACTTAACACAATACATTCTACAAATAAAATACTATATACCTCATAAAAAAACTAGACATGCGCATAAATTATCATAACATGATTCTTTTAGTTTTTTACAACATTCGGAATCATACCCAAGTAGAATAGTTCAAAGTTCTGATATTGGTTAGAGCTCTAATACCCATATGTTGTATTCTTCATGATCCTGATGAACTCTTCGACATTAACTTCACCATCATCTGAAGATATCAAAATGAATTGCATAATCAGCACCAATCTCAATGTTTCAAAATAAAGCCACACTATCCATAAGCAGTCCAGAATTTTTTACAAATAAAAACCAATTATCCTTTTTCAACATAGCCTCTCCACAAATGTGAGTAGCAAAATAGAACCCTTGAGGAGCCTAATCAATATAATGCAAACACCATTCAATATCATAGGAGGTAGGTGAAACAACGTAGCATAGACGAGATTCAGATAATTGACAGTATCAAACTCTGCCAAAAAAGCCTATTTGCATTTTGCAAGTGGTTTACATAATATATGGAATATCCACCTAGACCTATCTGTTCCACATGTCTTGGGGTTAAACACGCTATTACATTAAAAATAAATATACTTCGGTCAAACAGCCAAATTTTGTATTGTAACATCTACATAG
This sequence comes from Begonia peltatifolia, assembly GCA_022433055.1. Taxonomy (NCBI): domain Eukaryota; kingdom Viridiplantae; phylum Streptophyta; class Magnoliopsida; order Cucurbitales; family Begoniaceae; genus Begonia; species Begonia peltatifolia. The sequence goes on from CM039531.1 coordinate 14,912,947, forward strand.
CTATTTGACAAATTTTTTATGCTCATAAAGATTGGAGCTTTCATGCCCATATTATACTAGTGCGAAAAAAAATCGTTCCTGATAAACAGTGGATGATAAAGAACAATGTTATGGACTTATGCATCAAATTCAGGAAAATGAAAACTCACGATCCAGATCTGCTTTATCAATCATCTCTCTTATGTCTTTGTCAGTAAAATTTTCACCAAGCTCTTTTGCAATAATTTTAATGTCGGAGGCAGATATCTTCCCCTGGATTTACAGGAAAATAATTAGGGAAGGATGTAAATCTAGAAACTTCTTGTGCTGACATAAAGATGTTCCAAAATTTCAAAACATAAGGCATGCTTTATGATATGTTAACCAACTGAACTTTAAAATATTCGTGTAAACCACTTTCCAGAGACAGCTGAAATATCATGAAGCACCAAAAATTGTTTTGTCATTTGCTTTCCATTTAAAAAAAAAAAACAGTATATTTCTTCATCCCATACATTTTTGTCTTGATCTATAATGTGGAATGCTTTCATGAGTTCCTCCTTGGAATCCCTTTCTCCAAATTGATATGTCATCATATGCAGAAACTCATCAAAGTCAATGGCACCACTTCCATCCTTGTCCACATCGGCGATCATTTTATTGATTTGCTAAAATATAGAACAAAGAAACATATCAAGAGATATAAGAAAACTTAATTGAAATTTATCTTTTCATATGCATCTTCATGATTTAGAGATACAAAAAAGAATATCACATTAACTGCAACGAATTGGAAAGCAACTAGCCTTTATTTTTTGGAATCTTAGAGTAAGAAAGAATCAACAACTTCAGACATCAGACGAAAGGCATTTTCCAAACAAGAAACCTCCTCTCTTTAAGGGAATTCATAGTGCACAAGCATTACAGAAAAGAATTAGGAAAAATGTCAAGTGTCCAGTAATGGTAGAGCTCACACCAAACCTGAATAAGTCAATTATAAGTGAGGAAACATACCATTAATGTGACATAAATTAAGTCGTTTATTCATTCATGTAATTAGACTAAATATACTCCCAAACACGCACTAGGAGTAAAACACTAGGTCTAGAAAATAATGATTGTGGACAGGGGCGTTAAGAATAATAAATGAAGGTTGGTTTCCCTCTCTCTATAGCAATAGATCCATTTTCCAAAAAAAAGTCATTAAATAGAAGAATATATAGGAATTGCACTTTTGCTTAAATAAACGAGCAAGACAGTGGGATCATAAACAGACTTGCAAATATGCAATATCAACTGTACAAAAGCGTAGGAAGTACCTCTTCTGTCATCTCAAAACCAAGAGCCCTGTGAAAGAAAAATTAATGTTCATGTTAATTAAAAAAATAGCTAGATATCTGGAAAAAACAACAGACGTTATTGCCATTTCAAATTCAAACCTCATGGCAACATTTAGCTCCTTGGCATCAATGGTCCCTAAGAAAGAAAGCCCAAAAAACAGTGAATTCATACATACCAAAAACCATGCTAGTTAGAGATACAAGATAAGAAGATTTTCCTGCCTGAGCCATCAGTGTCAAATAACTCAAATGCTTCCTTTATTTCTTGTCTTTTTTGTGCCGTTAATCCATGATGACGTCCCCTAGGTTTATCTTTCCTTGATTGCCCACGATAAAGACTTGCCTAACATATTGAGTTCAAAAAAATAATCAAACTATCAAGAGATTAAAGACAAGATACTGAAGAAAAGTAATGATCCATCTTTATTTTCAAAAAGTCATTATTCAAGGAGAAAACTAAATAGCCAAGTCATTACCCAAACCACTAGTTTAATGTATCTACAACTTTAACCAGCAATAGCAAGAGGTTGTCCCACTCTACTAGTTAGCTCTACTCACTTCCATTTTCCGACAACCATAGAAATTGATGAAATTTATAAAAGTTCGAATCCTATATCGGAAACCTAATTCCTCCGAAAATAAAAACTTTCCATGAACTCCTTTCATCCGCACATTAATTATCCCCCTCAAACCATAAACGAGATAAATTTTCTAATACAAATCAAACACCAATTAAAGACTCGAGAATCGAGAAATAAAAACTCCGTCAAAATCACAAAGTTTACATAAATCAATCGAACTTCCACTGAGAACCATTAACGCTGGAAACTTGAAGGAAAAAAAAAAAGCTCAAACAGAAATGGAAAACAATATAGGAATCAAAGAGAACGCTAACAACGTACCATGATAGATCTACCCACCCAAACGGCAACCAGTTCAAAAGGTGAGAGGAAATTCAAGCGACAGACTGATTTTTATCAAAGTTAAAAGCTGCCTATTTATAGCCAGCATTGGGCCATGAAGATTAGGCCCAACAAAACAATCTTGGATCATATTCATCTATTTTTAACTCAACACTATATCCTAATCGCATTGCCTGTTCTCGATGGATCGCACTATATTTAGACACCAATCAACCGACCTAGAGATTAAGCGATAGATTTATGGTGTGGGTTTGTTAGGATTAGACGCCTTAATTTACTTGTAACGAACGATCAAAAAGCGAAAAGAAAAATAACACGGAGAGATTTCTAATGGTTCACTCTCGTTGTGAGAGCTACGTCCACTGGCCGCTGACAGATTTTACTAAGAACAAAAGAACGAAGTACAATAGTTTTGCCTCACACTTTCTCTATCTCCAATAACCTAAATATGTCTTTATATAATAGACAATTTAAGGTTACAGAATAATAAGGTAAATATTACTAAAATACCCTCAAACCTAAATTAGGCTCCACAACTCAACAGGGTTCTCATAAATCATAATCTTAATTCCTTATTTTGTATAATTTTTTGAGAATTTTGTAGATTTTTTATATTTCATAGCCTATAAAAAAAATTTACTCGTAATTCGAAATTCTCATCGACAAAGTTTTATTTTTCTCAATCCTTAGGCACGCATTAGTCATCCCGAGCATAAATTGCCACATGATATGAATTCTCTATAGAACTCTTTTAGCTTCGCTATTATTATTTTATTTAAATAAAGTACATTAGAATTAAAACCAAAAGGAAAGAAATTCATAAAACAATTATAATAATAAAAAAAAAAGTTATCATGCCTCAAAAATAAATGGGCTTTTTAGCCCAAACCCAATTTAGGTCTGACGATGACAGGTCACACATGTCCCCTTCTTGGGTACAGTGGATACATCCAGAGAAATGATGGAATTGTTGGTAGGTGACGTGACAAAATTCAATTTGAGAGAAAGTTTAAAATTTGACTAAATAGTCAATAAATTTAATGGGACGGCATGTTCTCTCATTTTGACTTTTCATTATTTAAAAATATATAGTCAATAATGTCTAAGAAATTCCATTAGTTCTCTTTAGAAAAGTTGATCAACTAATCAAAAAAGAGCACAAAACTTCAAGAGTGATCTCAATTGTCTTTTTCAATTTCACACTTTCATCCTATCTTATACGTTGCGGTTGAATTTCGAACGAATAATTCTAAATATATAATAAAGAAGAGGACACGTAATTAACACGTAAAGATATAAAATTAAAATACAAACGTAATTGAGTGTTGGGGATGAAAAATTAGGAGACATGCATCACAATGGTAAGCCGTAAGATGGTGATCAGCGTAATTAACCGCCGTTGGATATAAATACAAAAAGGAAAAGGTTTGAAATTTTTATAAATTGGATTTTCAGGAGCGACAAGCACAGTGGTTGAAATCTTGATTCAGATTGGGTGTTCGATTTGTGTATTATATCGTAGTTCGATATGGAAAGTCGGGTCGGAATTACAGGGAGGGAAAAATGTTGGGTATGATTTGTATGATCATTGATCCGCTGAAGATTCTTTTGAATAGGTCCTTCCTAGCTCCTCCGTTCTTGGGTTTTTGTTTTTATTGGGTGTCGGGTCGTAGTTTACCAATTTGTCATCTTCTATTCTCCTTGCTCCACAAGGCTCTCTCTCTCTCTCTCTCTCTCTCTCTCTCGTTTTTGTTATTTTAGCATGGAGCTATTTTGTCTGTTGGTCTGAGTCGATTGAGTACTAAGCCTCCGATTGTGTTTACTTTGTTCATTGACCTCGATTTGGTTTGATTGAATCGCTTTTCGGGTGATTCTCTATTTCCATGATCTTTTCTGGGCATGGATTTTTCGCTGTCTCCGAGATGTTGCTTGAAGATTATGTATGTGGTTTTTGCTTTCTGCTCTGTTCTCTTACTGGGTGCTCTTAAAGGTTCTCACTGTTCACTTTCTATATTCTTTTCATGTTTTCACTGAAGCAGCTGATTTTTTGCCTCTTTTTGGACTGATGATATTTCTGCTGGATTCTTCATGTCAATTTGGAGATTGGTACTGAAAATTTGCCTCCATTTTCATCGATTTTTACAGCCTTGCTTGTGGGTCCTGTTGCTGGTCTTATAATAATAGCAGGGAATGTTGGAGTAATTCTGGGTTTGTTTTCTGCACACGTTGCCTGGACAGTTTACACCCTCTTAAAGTAATTATTGTTCAAATTTATCCTCTGGGTTCTTTTTTTGTCTTTTTCTTATAGACCTCATTTGTGTGTATTGATGATTTGAACATCAGGACGGACAGATTTGACATACCACTTAAGGTTGCTATTATTTTTGCTCTGCCTGCATTGTTTGGTTTGTGGTTGGGTCTGAGCATTGCTGGTAGTGCTCTTGTTGGAGTTGGATATGGATTTTTCACTCCCTGGGTTTCAACTTTTGAGGCTTTTAGACATGGTGATGAGTCTCAGAAATTTTTGCACAGTTTTCTGGTAATTTTGATAATTGATATAGCGTTTTGTTTTGATTGAGTATTTCCCATTTTCAAATTGTTTTCGTCTTTCTATGAATGTTTAGGATGGAACATGGGGAACTGTCAAAGGAAGTTGTACAGTTGTTCGAGATTTTGCAGACATGTGTTATCATTCATATCCACTTTTTCTCAAGGAGCTTCGAGAATGGCCCTCTTCAAATGAACTTCAAACTCTAAGGTACTGAAACTGCAATTTGATTTACGTTATCTCTCTTCTTTTCCATGGTTTTGAGAGAAAATATTCCCCCATTCCTCTTACGATGTTTTTTAAATTCGAGTTATATTTTAAGATCATAGGAAACTTTGCTCTTTCTAAGAATCATTTTCAATCCATCTTAACCTCCCTTTCTTTTCGGGATTTTTTAGTTTAGCATGTCAGATGATGAATCACATTTGGGATGATTAAACTAATTCATCACTTAATTTTTTAGCAGGGAAGAAATGTCTAGAGCAGAATCTGATGTATTTTGACAATTTTTTAGGTTAGCTGACTTTGCCATAATGTTATTTTTTTTCAAGGATGGGGTGGAAATTATTGACCTTTTGGTTATATCAGTTTTTTATAATTTATCTTTCGCAATATTCTCAGAGAAATTGTTTTAAATAAAGTTTTTCTTTCTTTCTTCCTCCTTGAGAAGCTGTATTCCCCTCTCTCGAATTAGATTACTTCCTTCAATGCATTTCACTTCTTATATAAAATAGAAAATTAATTCTAAACTTATATTTTTTAGATGCTGTCCTGTAGGTTAATTCATGTACCTGCATGTGTAATGGTTGTAATAATGGGATTGGCTGTGGACATTCCTTCTTATGCTGCCATTGCTGTAGTAAAGAGTCCTTACATGTTGTTCAAAGGCTGGTTTCGTCTCACACACGATCTAGTTAGCCGAGAAGGACCATTTCTCGAAACAGCTTGTATCCCTATTGCCGGTTTGGCAATTCTTACATGGCCGGTCGTTGTCATTGCAAGCATCTTGATTGCGATTTTCTCGAGCATTTTCGTTAGTTTATATGCTGCAGTAGTTGTTTACCAGGTTTGCAAGTTTGTTAACTTTTAATTCTTCTTATTCTCGAGGGTTTAATCTATTAAACTTATTTGTTTATGATTGAAGGAAAGATCTTTCTGTCGAGGTTTGGCTTATGTAATTGCCATGGTTGCGGAATTCGACGAGTATACAAACGATTGGCTCTATCTTCGAGAGGGAACAATTTTTCCAAAGTAATTTGTTTCATCGTATTATTTTAAAATTCAATCGTAGTTTTAAATCTTTATTCACTTCATCGAGAATGTGGACTCTCTTTTAGATTGATCGACAAATTATGTTTCGATGTACAGGCCTCGATATCGAAAAAAAAAAATGGTTCAATCATCTGAAATATCCATAGGAGGAAATTGTGGACTGGGGTTTAAATTGAGCTCTGTTCCAACGGAAGCACCTGCCATGCTTGTACCGAGCCTCGCTCAGTCGAGATCGGTTAGAGAAACCATACAAGAAGTGAAACTTGTTCAAGTATGATTTATCTCTACGTTCCTTCAACTATTAACTAATTTCCGAAACAAAAAAGTACCCTTTTCCTTTTGAGATTTCAAGAGTTTGAAATGGACAGGTCTGGGGAAATACAATGAAATCTTGCGAATTGAGAGGGAAAGAACTTCTGGATTCTGGTGTGATCAAAGTAGCCGATCTCCATGAATGGTTGAAGACGAAGAACGGAAATGAAGAGTCGATTATCAGTTTCGGGCTGCCGTGTTATTCGTTTTTGCAGACAATTCTGTTCTCCATTAAAGCGAATTCAGACGGTTTAGTTCTGCTTGATGGTGTGGAGATAACCCATTTGAACAGACCAAAAGACAAACTGCTGGACTGGTTCTTCAACCCTGTAATAGTTCTCAAGGAACAGATAAAAGCCATTAAACTGAGTGACAGCGAGACGAGATTCTTGGAGAAAATCGTTCTTTTCGGAGGCAATACACGGCGAATGGAGGCTTGGGATAACGGCAGCTTTGTGCCAGAAGATGCGGTCAGAATGGCTCAAATTTACGGGATCAGTCGAAGGTTGCTTGTTTTTTTCTTCTTTTTTGTGATTTCAAATTTTGCTTGTTGACGGCGAACGTGATTGCAGGATGATCGGGATGGTGAGAAGCGTGTCAAAGTTCCCGACTTATCGAAGAGTTTACCGACAGGTTGTGAAGAATCTAGTAGCTTCCATGGAGGGGGAACAGTCAGAATCAAGTTCTGTTCTGGCTGCCATGGTTGAAGCTGTGTAGAATTGATGTTTTTCACTGGCTTTCTTCTTCATTTTATCATTTCTTTTATTGTAAAGTTTATATGATCTTCCATGGTAGAGCAGCTGAAAGTAGGAGTTCCTTGATAAGATTCTTTCAAACAGTCTTCAAATTTATACTACTATTTCATTCCACAAATTCAATTGAGTAATGTTATTGAGTCGTTGAAGTGTTGAGAAAAGAAAACTAATTTAATTGGGTATAATTAAAATAATTTAGTTATGAACATTTTTTATATAGAATGTTGTAATCTTACATAAAATAAAAATATTAAATAAATTAATTAAAAGAGAAAAAGACAGAGAATGCTGGAAAAACTCATTCTCCAATGATTGATTGCAACAGAACCTCCTCCTCAATTCTCCCAAAATAATTAAATATTTAAATTTGTATTCTTTGGCATTTTATTTTCCAATCCAGTAATCTATTTAATTTTTCATTTAAGTGATAATTATATCTCAAACAAATAAATAAATAAATAAAAATAGAAAAGAAAATTAACCAAAAAAAAAGAGATGAAAGCAGACAAAAATGCATATTTTAGTGCGATGAACGTATGTATAGTGAAAATCACGCAAGGAGAGCGAGTTGAAAGAGAAACTAAAGAGATTGAAGAAATAAAAGTTTAGTTCGGTTTGATCATATATGACTCTTGCTCTGATGTTTGCACGATCATCGTGTACTGTTTGCGATTTATATTCGAACTATTTAATTTTATGTTTATTTCTGGCATCGAATTATTTGGGGTTTGATTGTTTATATTGATTGATTTTTCAAAAAGAAGGAAATATACAAAAATTAATTTTGAAGCTAATAATTTGATGTTTGACATTATCTGTTACAGCGTTTTGAAGAACATGGGTTGATCGTGTAGAAATAGAGGTGCATTGTTCGTACTATTTCCATGCAATTGTGGTTTGTACAAGACAGTAGTGAACAAATAGTTTTTCAAATTCAATGCAAGAAAATCAATAATGGAAGTTTATATTGTACTTTGACACTCACAAAATGTTTCATGTTACAGTGATGGAACCATCGGGAAATGGTGGCGTGTAGTGTGGTGGGAGAGATGAAGGACAGAGAGGGTAATACGTGAGAGGCCATAGCATACCCATGTCATTAATATTATAATTTAATGTTCTCCCTCCCTGTATGGACAAACTATGCATTTCTTCTTATCTGCAAAACTTATTATCAAGGACCACTCTCTCTCTCTCTCTCTTGCCTTCCACATTCTTACGTCTCTCTCCTCCCTCCATGATTGGATTGCTTGTAGGAGCAGGAGAGTAGAGTGGTCATCTTTCAAGTTAAAAGCTATAAAAGAAAAGACGGGTATTAACTATACGTCTGAAAGCTAATCTTTAGAAAAAGAAAACAAATAAGATTCTATGTAATAATAAATAAGTTGCATCAATGAATAAATAGCTCGGGACTAAGTTGCTAGAACGCAGCGTACGAACTGTAAAATTAGTAGTCTATTTAGTTGTGTACTTGGTGGGAAAAGAGGTGGGGTGGGGTTAAAACTTGAAAGAGAAGCAGAAAAGGATAAGCTTTATTGCTGGTTACTGGCCTACACCCAAACAAAACCCAAGCTTTCACCTTTTCACTCCTGCAAAATTTCTGAAACCCCCCACAAAGCTGAATGAAAGCTGTAATATTACACTTTTCACAACCAATCTCTGAGATTAGAATTCAATTTGATGTTTATCTTAATTTACTTCGACAATAACAGTCGATCCAAACGGGCTACTGTGTGTGGAATAGAAGTGGGAAAAACGACAGGAAAGGGGGAACGGTTTTCTTAAATCTGCCATTGAAAGAAAATAAGTGCACAGAGAGAGAGAGAGAGAGAGAGAGAGAGAGAGAGAGAATTCATGTGTGAGAAAAAGACACGAAATTTAGGGGGGAGGCTTTCAGCTTATCTTTCTTTGTTATTGAAACTGTTGGTTCTTTATCCGATGGGGATTTACATTTTTTCTTGCAGGAGCGTCGTCCATCCGTATAATCCGTACGGTGAAGAACAAACTGAGCTTCTCCTTCTTCTGCTGCAACATAATGTCTAGAAAAAACTGATAGAGAAAGCTGTACATAACGAAAGCAAGGACAACTGAAAGAGAGAGAGAGAGAGGAGGCTATGGAGAAATAACAGTAATATCTGAACGGTGAGTACTAGCTAAGAGAATAACTGGCCAACTTTATTTGCTTCTTACTTGTTTGCTTCTTTTTTCGTAGTTTATGGCTTCAATCTAACCCATTCGTAGCGTCCTTCAAACGGCTCGTCCTTGACAATGTCGTAGTTATACCTGTAATGGATTAGACTAGTTTTAAAAGTTCTTTTCATAAATGGGAAAACTATAATTACAGGAAAAAAGAGACGAGTTTATCTTTTGCAATTGTTTCCGGAGTTTTTTCTCTCCACAGAAAATGTAGACCAGCCATGTGAGTATTTTGTCCAACTTACTTCTCCGCGAAACGTTTTCGAAGGTCTTCCTCGGCCGCAGTGAAGAACTCTTCGATCTCCGACTCAATTGGCATGTTTTTCGGAATTAATCTACGGCGAGACATCTCCTCGGTTGGCCTTGCGTCGTTGGACATATCTTCCGCTGGGAGCTGACTATTCGGCGTCGTCTCTCTCCTGTGAGAAAGTAGCATGCACGAAGAATGACATTTATGAGGAATGCGACTATTTATGCAACTGTATAAAAATGGTGGAGAGAGAGAGAGAGAGAGAGAGAGAGAGAGAGAGAGAGAGTTTCGAATGGAAGAAAAACAGACTTGATTATTGTAGCTGCAGTACGCTCGCGATGTTCTTTTGAATTTTGAATTTAAGAATCCCGATAAAGTAAAATTCGACAGTTTTCGGATCGAAGCGAGAGAGGAACAAAAAATAGTATAAAAACATATAAAATTATTAGAAACCTTCTGCGGCCGCAAATGCAATTATACGTGGATGCTTCAACTCCGGCACTAACATCCTGCGAACCAATAAAATCCAGAAAAATTAAAATAAGGTAAAACTCAAATGGAGACCATCAATGAGGAAACAACAAGTCAAGAATCCTAAGAAGGTTGTTGAACCAGAGAGCTCAATTCTCACCTCCAGCTCCACGAAGTTGATTCTCTTGTCCACCAGCTCACTGGAGCGATTGCTAGAGCAACAGGAAACCGGAACCTGATCAGAGCTAGGGCTAGAGCACTCTGACATTCCGGCATTTCTTTCCGCCGTTGTCGCTGTTAAAGGAAGCGAATTCTCTTCAGAATTCGCCAGACGTTTCCGGCTACGGAGCTGAGCATACGCCGTCCTCGACATCTTCAATTCTCCTCCGCCGACATTTCTTCGCTTGGCCGACCGTGACCTCGTAGCTTCTTCTCCATCCAAAGCTGCCTGAGCTCTCGTCCTCACACCTACCTGAGCCACTTCCATCACGGCCACCTCTGCGATTCCCCTACACTTCCTCACCATCGCTCTTCAAAGTCAATTCCCAGAGAGAGAGAGAGAGAGAGAGAGAGAGAATAGATTGACGACGATTTCACTAAACGGTTGGGATGTGAAGGGGGAGGGCTTACTTCCGGTGGTCCAGACTCCGTTAACAGTGACGGGGAATCTCCAAACGGGATATTTGACGGCGCCGTTATGCAGATCGAGACGTCTTGAAGTTTTCCGCCGAACAATCAACCAATCAATCAACGCCACGCGTACACGCGCACGATCCAAAATACTGGATTTAACCGGAGGGGAATGATTGTGTAGGAGATCAGAAGACAGACGATTCCGTACAGTTAAGTTAAAAACCCGAATCATGCGGTTAGAATAATATCTTTTTTTCACGGCCTTGGCGACCAACTCCCTAATTACACTTATACCCTCACATTAATTCCCCATTTAACTTTAAATTGAAAGGGTGGAAGGGCCACATGGGGCATTAAATTTAATGGCATCTTGCGTATGCACGTGGGGACGCCCTTTATTTTTAGGACGCTGTCCAAGTTGTAGGTGACATTTAGATCTTTACCCCGTTGCGAAAATCCTCTTTCAATTTCTTTTCTAATCTTTTTTATTTTTCTATTTAATTATTTTCCATCTCACCCGGAATTCCAGAGTTCATCTGAAGCGAACTCTCCAAGAGAGTTTAAAGTCATTCTAATCGATGCAGAGAAATTTACGGTAATTTCCATTTCCTAACATCTTTTAAATGAAGTAATAATGTTTCCTAACATTTTTTAAATGAAGTAATAACGTTAATCCCGTTCGATTAATCTTATCCAATTCGATCCTGAAAGTAGTTATGAATTAATAACGATAAATCTAGTTATCTTAAGAGATTTAATTAAGTGAAAATGTAGATTAAGTTCTTAATTATTTAGTCTTCTTTCAAAAATGAAAGAGAAGAAAGAATAAGCATATTTTAATTAATTTATAAGATGTAAATCAAATAACGTAAACATATATATTTTTAATTAAAAAAGCATTATTCTATACAATCCACCTAATAAAAAAAAAAGAAAAAGAAAAAAGAACGAAATGCACTATGACCCTCGCTTATTTTCTTTATTTCAAATCATAGAAAACTAATGATCAAATGCAAATGTAAAAAGAAAAACTAAAAAACAAATATAAATTTTAAATAAAAAATTAAAAGAAAAAAAAATATGGGTATAATATAAAAATTAAAAAAAAATTAAGCTTCTCGACAAAAATACAAAATAGATACCGTTCACGCCACCCTTGATCGTACATACGCTTAACCATCACAAGTGATTCAAAAGAAAAATTAATAATTTTATTTCATCAATTTTGCTTTTCGAGGCAAATAAAATCTAAGCTACTGTATTCTAACAAAAAAACACTGAAATTTTAAAATTACGATAAAATTGAAAACCACCAAGACTCACGTAAAAAAAAAAGAAGACAATAAAATAAAAAAGAAAAGTGAATCAAGTTCCAAGCAAGCAACAACAATTCACTAAAAAACACTAATCTAATTGAATGTTTTATGCTTGGTTAAATGCAATTTGAAAAGGGTCTATTTTGGTAGATCCAATCCAACATTAATCTCATCAAATCGCAGTTTAAAAAAAAATGATTTTGACATTTGCCCATGATTACCCAAAACACACTTCATATAATTTTTAAATTAAAAAAAAAAAAAAAATAATTACAATGATATTATTTGTTAATTTTATAAAATAGAGAGCGTAGACAAAAGCACATGGAGGCTTGAGGTAAGAGTGGGCGCAGAAACCTAAGAAAGATTTTTAAGTTTTTTTGATAAAAGTTGGCACCCATCTCTCTCTCTCTCTCTCTCTCTCTCTCTCTCTCTCTCCCCCCTATGGTTGGCCTTGGCCATAAAGATTCCTCTTTTTTTGTTTAGTTAAAGTGCTTTTTGTGAAATTGGACCTTTTTTTTTTTCTCAAATTAGGAAAAAAGCGAGTGGATGATTAAGGGTTGCTTTAACAATAATTACCCATCTTATTTATTAATCAACCCTACTTTTCTTGTTTTTGATTCTATCATTTGTACCATTTAATTACTCATAATCATTTTCTACCTTTGTTTTAATATTCTCTCTTGTCTTTTATGTCTACAATCTATGTCCTCTATTACTTTGGTCAAGGAAGGATGTTCTTAATCTTTTCCCTCTGCAAAGATGTATTAAGGGCCCCTCTCTCCTTCATGCTTCAACTGTGAAGCATTTTCATCTTCCTTTTTCTATCTCTTTCTCCCAAATCATTATCTTTTTTTTTTTTTTTTTAATTTTAAGTTTTTAAACATACATTATCAAAGTTTCTGTCTACACCAGACCGGAAAAAGGAGTGCGCCCAACCGATGCTCACAAAAAAAACCAACTTTAATGGTTGACACAACGAAGAACTAGAGTTAATACAAGAAATGAATAACTATCTAGTACAAAATAATATTATACCTATTAATAAAAATTCAAATAGAAGATTTTTTGATTGTGAAATTCTACATTTTTTTCTTAAAAGGAAGGCTCCGTAAGCGGGACCACCACCCCATAGCATGTTGCCACCAAAAGCATAACCTCATATTGCTTCTAGAGAATCTCCTAATTGTTCTAGAGCAACCAGAAAAAAAATTCTTTAATCAGAAAGAATTTAGTTTAGACGTGGAACACTTATCTAGAAATTTTTACAACTCAATCATGTATGATGGAATCATCAAAGGTTTGATCTTTTCAAATTTTGTTTGTAATTTACTATAGGATTGAGAAACAAAGAGAAGATGTGTTAGCTATACAACGTCAAGTATGAGAACTAAATTGGCTCGATTAAAATCAAACTTTACACCATATTGAATTACAACGCTACCGAAGAGGAGGCCAAATTTAATTCTTTGGTTTGGGCAGGATTTTAATCATATTAATCACATGCATCTTTGTACTATAATTGTGAAGTTTTAGAATATTGAAATAAATAAAAAAATATATAAAAATAATAATAAAGAAAACTTCAAACCAAGAAACTTAGTCAACTAAAAAAGCAATTCAAGCCAAGTTGTAAAAGAGAACTTTTTATTTACTAAAATTAAAGCCTTCTTTACAATTATTCAAGGGATAAAGCTGTCAAATAAGAAAAAAAATGTAAGAACTTTATTATTTTCATAGAAATTAAATATAAAAAAAAAAAGCAATTATGAATAAATAAAAGATATATTAGCAGCACTTTTGATATTATTACACAATATTGGGAGGAATTAAACGAAATTATTTTTTTAAAACAAAAAAAAAAGAAGAAATGTTGAAGACATAATATTTACAATTCAAAAATATTTTTATAACATTTATTCTATTATTATTGGGAAAGCACGTCTACTATTATACTTAACAATTTGGAAATTTTAAAAAATCGAAATATATTTTCTAAAAGTATTTTCAAAATAACAAAAAAGACTCGTTTTTTAAATCACGTAGTTATCTTCTCCTCTTTCTATTCCACATAATCCTATTTTACAAGTGAGGTGAAAATGGATCCACGCCGGCGTGTTTTTCCCGACCTAAAATTTAATCGAGACAAGGAGAACTAGCAATTTCGTTTATAAAACTTGTCATCCTTTGTTCTTTCTTTCTCATAACACATCATGAGCAATTGATTATGCTAATCAATGAATATTTTTGATTGATGAACAACGATAGTTGATGCTTTTCGGGGGACATTATGGCTCATTGGTTATGGATTACCTATGTATAGTATGGTTTGATTTATAAGCATTCTGAATTTTTTTAAATAATTCTTCACGTGCAATAATACTCGTAAGCTACTAGTTAATCAATAATCTCATTCGGAAATATTTGTTTTGTCTTCATCGTCATCTTCTCCTAACAATTGATTGTATTTATATATCAACATGTGATGAAAAAAAAAACCAATGCAAAAGGTACTTGCACGGTTTATTTAAGAATGAAGTACAATTTATTTTGTAAACTCGCAAATAATTGAAACCCAAACTTGGTAATGGTACCATTGTCTAGTAGAAAAGTGCCATTGGATTTTGACGAATGTATAAAATTAAAACGAAATCTAACACGTCTATTGAATGGTACAAAGCTACATTAGTTACAAAATGATATCATCAAGAATATGGTATATAGAGTATGAAAAGACATTAGAGTATGTCGCCAAAATGACAACGGTTCGCATTCTTATTCCAGCTTCATTCAATGATGACACAAACGACTATAAAAAAAGATTTTTTTGAACGGAGATCTTCGAAAAAAAGTCTAAGTGATGCTTTCGATTGCTATAACTCATATCTCTGAGGACGTTTGTAAGCTTAGAAAATCTCTTTACGATCTTAAACAAGCACCTATTGCATCTTTTGAAAAGTTCTCTACTACAATTACTTCATTACGTTTTTATATCAGTTGTCATAACTATACTTTTTTTGTCAAATATTCTTCTACTAATCGCATTATACTTTCATTATATGCTAATTATTACTTGTAGTTATATTGATAAGATCGATGCATTGAAAATCTGAATTGCTAAGTGCTTTGCAATGGAGCATTTAGGCTGATCCCCTACATTAATTTATAGGAAGAGAAGTTGCTTCGTCTCCAAATAGTATCATTCTCTGTCAAAATAAGCATATTACTAACATATTTGACTGTGTTCATCTTACTGATAACGAGATTGGTAATGCACCTCTTGAATTTAATGCTCATTATTCTTCCTCGAATAGAATACCTTTATCTGATCCTAGTCTATATTGCATTATTGTTGAGAACGTAGTTTACTCTTATATATTACCCATGTTATTAATATTGTCACTGAGTTTGCTATTTCACCTATTATAGTTTATCGGGGTGTTGTTATTTTATTTGAGATATTTTCAAGGCACTCAATTTTAGAGTCTTCATTTTTCATCTACTTTCTCCTTAGATAAGCGTGCATACTTTGATGCTCATTGAGCTTAGTGATCTTACGAATCGTAAGTTCACCAATTGAATTCTTTATCTTCATGATACTAATCACATATATGGCCCAATATTATGGACCTTCATTTCTATGCTAGTTTAGAAAATCCAAAGGAAAATTATGATTTTGGAGAAATTTTGCACTAAGTTTTGGAATAGTAAACTTTAATTCTCTTTATTATTCATCGATTTTTATCGTGATTTCAGGTGAATTTTGGAAGGAAATATCGTCATTTAAATTCCGAAGCAATTTTTCTTTTAACAAGGACTGAAGGACAACTTCATCTTATTAATATTAGAGTAATACAAAATTTATATTTAATTTTACACTTTTTATTTTTATTTCATGAACGTGACCTTAATCAATGTTTGCAATTCATATTTCTTTTAATTATTAATAATTACATAAATTAATTAGTATCGCATGAAAAAGTAAAAATGAGACAGTAAAGTTAGAGCATAAATCTAAATTCATTCTATTGGGCTTTGAAATTTTCACTGTTGGGCCCAAAATAGAAGCAACAAAGAAAAGCCCAAAATCACATCCTAAAGTATAAAATAAGGACCAGTTTTATATCGGATACAGATAACTAGATCTTCACTTCTCAGAGAAAATGGCGGGCGCTGTCACGGCGAAACCAGGAGCGCTCTCCTCCTTCTTGTACGGTGGTAGAATCCACTTCCTTCACTCGTCGCAGCCTCTTCACCAGCTCTTCAGATATGACCGAGGCACTTCTTTTTCTATCTTGCTCTTGTTCGCTTGCGCTAATAATCGCATTCCACTTGTCTTTTCGCAATCCTATCCATCTTAGATACCTGTTTCTGGCCACTTTTGCTCTCTCTTTCTTACTCTGGCGATTGAAAAGTTTATTTTATGTCTTTTTGAAGCAATTTCTAAGAATACATACGAATTTGAGCTGTCATTTTTTTCAGTTTGTTTTATCACATGCAGTTTGTTTTATAGCTTCTAAGCGGAACCAATCGAGTAGTTCACTTTTATGTATTTTTTAAGTATTTAATCTTATTCATCTGGGTAGTTTGTTTTCCTGACGTTATCACTTTGATATGGATAATTTAAATAGTGCTAATGATGTTTTTCTCTGTTTAACGGGTGCCCCATCACCATTGTGGTTTGGGATGTTTCTTAAAAGTTTGAGCTCTTTGGGTTTCCACATATAGGAACCAAGAATGTCTCAATGCAACTATCCAGGAAATTTTCTGGCTTGACCAATCTCTTGTTCAATAGAAGGTAAAACTTATTAACATGGCTTGTATTTGGGACGCTACCATAGGAATCAATATTGAGAAATTAATCTTTCAAATAAAATAATTTTATTTATTTTTAAACTATTTTTGTGTTTATTCTGCAAAAATAAGGCCAGATTGAAGGTAATGAATTGGTCTGCTCGTATTTTTTAGCTGAGATTACAGATTGAAATTTGTTATGTTATCAGATAACACGTCTTAAGCACATTGATATATCTGCCCATCTTTGTGAATTTATAGTTGAGATTTGCTGTTCCAATCGGCAGAAATCTAGATGAACTTCCAAACACCAAGCGTAAGCGTTTAAAGCCTGGTAAAGTGTCTCCACGTCGACCTGTGCCAGATGATATACGGAAACCTGCTTATGTTAGTTCGCGGAAACCTCCTGGAATAAGTAGTGGAGCTCAGGTGCACGACGAGAATGGGATTTTATGCATGACAGCTTCTGGAAGGCTTGCAGCACGAGTTCTGGAATATGCTGGGAGTTTAGTTAAGGTAACTGGATGCTTCTTTTTTTTTTGCAAGTTCTTTTATTTCAGACATCTCATTTCTGTCCCACTTTTCCAAGACACATTATTCCTCAAAGGAGAGATTTTTCTACGCAAGCCTACCTAGTTTTTTTTTTTTTTTTTTGGTTTTATGAGATCAAGTTGGCGATCTAAACTGTAATTGTTATGGTAATTTTTATGGCTCTAACTTAATATAAAGATGAAGATATGTACTCGATTTCTGTTCTGAAATGTTTCTTTTAATAACTTGATGTTGAGATGTGGCATCATCAGTTTCAATTCAACTTCAAATTTATTTTTCTGTTGGCAGCCAGGCCTTACAACAGATAAAATTGACCAAGCTGTTCACCAGATGATAATTGACAATGAAGCCTATCCCTCCCCTCTTGGGTATGGTGGGTTTCCCAAAAGTGTATGCACATCAGTGAATGAATGTATTTGCCATGGAATACCAGATTCTCGTGCACTTGAGGTTTTTTTTTTTTTTGAGTTCTTTGTGGTCTCATGATTTCTTACCTGCTTATGATATACGAGTTCATTGTTGTTGTGCTTTTTTATTTCAGGATGGTGATATAATCAACATTGATGTTACTGTCTACTTGAATGTAAGGATTGATATATTTAGAAGGCTTGCTCATTGTTGTTTCTTGTATTTGCATTTAACTTTTTTCTGTGATTGGCATTATATTATAGGTGTTCATTCTTTTATTTTAGATTGATACTTGATTATAGGAGTTCAATATTGTTCACTGATCTTGAAGAATACTGTGCATTATTATTTTTATGATCTGTTCTTGAAGTGGGCTGTGTGACTGCATTTTCTTTCTGATTAATCTTCTAACTGGCCAATTTTAGACTTAATAAGACTAAATAAACATGGTGTTGTTCGATGCAGGGATATCATGGTGATACATCTGCAACTTTCTTTTGTGGAGATGTTGATGATGAGGCTAGAAATCTGGTCAAGGTAGATGTTCAAGCATAACTCAATTCAGGCTGTACATCAAATTATATCTGATTTTTATTACTTTATGTTTTTTCTATCAAGAAGACATGACGCTGACTTCATATTTTTTTTAAATCTGGCTAGGATTTGTATTTTGCACTGGACTAAGTATTATTGGAGTGTTTGTGATAGCCAGGAATCTTGTAATAAGCTTCTTTTTTTAATACTGATTTGCTATGCAATGGTATTTTCATTATTAGTTAAATGTAATTGACATCCTAGCTGCACTTTTATCACATTCGTAAATGCATTTTATTTGCTGAAGATTGATTTGACATTGATGTTATGATAATTGTTTTTCTCGAAGAAATTTAACAGGATGATTTTTTTTTAATTAAGAAAATTCTCAATCTAAAACATTATAACTTCCATGTTAAATTTCTTGTCTATAAATGCTTCAGGTAACCAAAGAATGCTTGGATAAAGCAATATCAATATGTGGGCCAGGAGTGGAGTTTAAGAAAATTGGAAAAGTCATTCAGTAAGTATCTTTGTCCTCGACTTTCTCCCACAACCTGGCTGTAGAAAACATCTATGATATAACATCCTTCTAAATTTTATTAGAATTTTTTATAGATATTTCTTTTAATAGACAGGAATGAATGAAACTAAACCACTTGGGTGAAGATGGTATTAATGGAAAACCACTTGGGTGAAGATGGTATTAATGGAACAACTTTTCATTTATAAAAACATTTTGTTTTACCGAACATTGTCAGCTGTCCTCAAGGACATTTTCTCTTTTTGGAAAGAATGTATTGATGGGCAATAACTGTCATGGGATTCTTGGATTTTCCATCTTAGTCTCTAGATACCGCAAAAGGTTTATCTTGTACCAATTACTTGGAGACATCATCAATTTCTTATTTTTCTTAATCATGGAAATGACTTGAGGTTAGACAAGCTCATCATATTTGTTATTACTGTGAAGTGACATTGCAGATAAACATCGCTATGGTGTTGTTCGACAGTTTGTCGGCCATGGAGTTGGAAGCGTATTTCATGCGGATCCAGTTATTCTTCACTACAGTAATTATTCTGAGAACTATACTTGTTTCCTTGTTTAACTTTATTTTCAATGCATTGGGTGCGCCATTGAAATGGAAGTAGGTGATTAAATTGAGGATTACTTTATAAATGACCGAAGAAGATTGTTGCAATTACAAGGATTGAAAATTTATGCACAGTTGGTATTTCTAATTGACCTCTTAATCTTACGAGAAACTAACTAAATGTTTAATAAAAAATCAGTCCAATTACTCTAATAATTGGATTTACTAGATAAAGTGAGAAGTTAATTATGCAGCATTGTCAGTGTAGTCATTCTGTTATGTTTCTTATAATTCACCACCGATTTCTTCTGAAATTATCGTCCTGCATCTTTCTGTTAATGTGGAAATTACTATTTGCAAAATAACATTAATTCAACTTTTGTAGGGAACAATGAAGGTGGGCGAATGATGCTTAATCAGACCTTCACCATTGGTAATAAATTTGTTCACTGTCCGTCTATATGCATGTCTACAAGCTTTTCTTGTGAAATCTATTCTTACATTGTTTTTTCAAAGGAAGTCTGAATTAGAAGTCAGTATGTCTGCGGATGTGCATGTCCCATATCTGAAGATAGTCATGTTATCAAGGATAAACTACATTTTTTCATGTCAGTTAAAAAAACGCCCACATATGCTTTTGAGAAACAAATATAAGTTTTGAACTTCTTTGTTTTGAGTTTGATTTTTATTTTGATCTTGGTTTGCAAATGTTTTGATTTAGCAAGCGAAAAATTGAGAACTAATGGCATTTATGTATTTCTGTAACAAGAAACTTAGCTACCCATGTACTTATACTAAAACAAATTAGTAAACTGCACCAGAAATTCATCACTATTGAAATGTTAGTTTACAAAGTTAGCCCGTTAAGTCTCAGACCCTTGCGTTAGAGTCGTCAGTTCACCCAGCAATTATCATCGAGATGATGAACCTTTGGACATTTCTTTGATTATTACATAATACTTATTGTTTTGTGGTATTTATTTGTTAATTTATACCCATGTCTCTTGTCTGTCACTGTAAACACTTGCAGAGCCGATGTTGACAATGGGTAGCATTAATCCTGTTATTTGGGACGACGACTGGACCGTTGTCACTGAAGATGGAAGCCTCTCTGCTCAATTTGAACACACCATTTTAATAAGCAAAGATGGAGCAAAGATATTAACCCAGTGCTAACCTGGCCTCTCACACAGTCTAATAGCACTGGAAATTCTCCAATTTGAACATAATTTTGCAAGGCCTGGAGTTGGAAGTGCATGTCTCCAATTGATTTTCCCCCATATATCTGCCCGAGTGGTTCATTCTGTCACCCATTTGTAATATTTATACCATTTTTTTACATGTAATTTTAGTATAAATTTGACATTCATATTCAGAAATAAGGTCCGAAGAATTTGAGCTTTAGAAACAAATTGAACGTTGAATTAATATTTAAATTTTAAGATCGTTCGTAATTGAGGCATCATGGTTTAAATTATCATAAAAAATTACTTTTTTAAAGAAAATTAGTTTACATGAAAATAAAATATTAATAGATTTTTGAATAGTTGATAATTAGTTACTTTAGTAGCTTACTGAACTCTTTGAGTGCGAAAAAAAAGCCATACATTAGATGATATTATGCGTTAGAAATGCAAAACGAGAAAACAGAAAAGAGAAGGGAAAGAAATGCGTTCTGTTTTCAAGGCAAATTACAATTACGGTTTGAAAGGAGAAAAACAAAAAGTATATATTAAAACTAATCATTACATCTAAGAAGTAATGATCAACTCTAGAGCCCTATGTTGACATCCCCTCTGAAAAACAAGATGTTGGCCCAAAGATCTTAGTCGCGAACTTGGAGAAGGTGGATGGTGGAAAGAGTCTTGATAACAATATCGACAATTTGATTTGTAGATGTAGTAAATTGAACCATCAAATAATTTGTTTATTATATTTTTGCGAACGAAATGAAAGTCAATTTTAACATGTTTATACTCAGAGTAAAGTACCAGATTAGAGACAAGAGACGTTGCACTCAAATTGTCGCAAAAAATGATAAGCACGGTAGGTGGAAGAATACCGATTTCTTTGGGAGGCGATTGAATCCATAGAACTTCCGTTGTGCCATTAGCAATATTGTAATACTCGAATTTGGTGCACAAACGAAAAACAACCTTTTGCTATGCACAGGACCAAGATATAATATTGGGCCCCAGCAAGATGCAAAAATCACTAATACTTTTGTGATCGTCTGAACACGACGCCCAGTCAGCATTCGTATAGCAAGTCAGATTCAGACACTTGGAAATCGAGAATGAGATACTGAGGGACTAGGTATCTCGAAGATAGCGAAGAATTCGTTTTACAGATTGCCAATGAATATCAAATGGTGCATGTATAAATTGAGAAACCTTGTTCACAGCAAAAGTAATATCTGGTCTTGTAAGACAGTAATATTGTAAACCCCCAACAATACTACGGTAGAGAAAGTCATATTAGAAAAAGGAGTACCTGAATGTTTTGAGAGGATTGGATCGAAAAACATAAAAGTAGGTACTAGCTTACAGTTAACCATGTCAGCCTTTTGTACTAGTTCAGAGATATAACGAGATTGAGAAAATTTCAGTCCAGTATGTGATTTTTGTAATCAAAATGCCAAGGAAATAGGATAAAGGGCTTAGGTCATGAACAGCACATGTTGAGCTTAGGTAAGTGAGAAAGTGATTCAAGAAAAAAAAGAGAGTTACCAGTGAGGATGATATCATCGACATAGACCAGCATAATAGTGATTGATGAGTTTTTTCGACAAATGAACAGTGAAGTATCAAACTCGGATGCTGAGAAACCCAAACTAGCAGTACATTGTATAATTTTTGTACCAATTCCGAGGATACTGTTTGAGACCATAAAGCCATTTCTAATAAGCAAACAACAGATGGGTAAGAGAAATCCACAAATCTCATTGGTCGTTGTATGAAAACTATGTCAGTGAGAATACCATGAAGGAAGACATTACAGATATCAAGTTGTCTAATCACTCAACCAAAAGAGATGGCCAATAATAAAGTAGTGTGAACCCTTGTAGGTTTGACAACTGAACTGAAGGTTTATGGTAGTCAATGCCCTTAGTTTAATCATACCCTTTGGCCACTAATTAGGCTTTATAGTTGTTGACTGAACTATTAGAATTTTGCGTGATCTTGAAGACCCACTTACAGTCAATAACTTTAGCACCTTGTGGCAATGGAACAAGGTGCCAAGTATTGTTCTTGTGAAGAGCCGATATTTCATCGTTCATAGCGGCCAGCCAATGAGGGCATTTGGAGAATAGGAGAAAGGTTGTTGGTTCGACAAATGATTCAGCAGATAGAGCCTTTGGTGAAGATGACAGCCTTGGATCTAGTTCTCATAGAATGATCATTGATGGTAAATATTTATCTGCTCACATTGATATTATTGTCGGTTAATAGAGGAGGGGAGGGATTGGGGTGAAAGAGGAGAGGATGATGGGTGAGTTGTGTGCTGAGAGGGTAAGAGAGGGAATTGGGGTGGGGGGTTGACAATCGGACTAGAGAGAGGAGCTTGTGACGACGTCAAAGATGAGACTGAAGAGAAAAGAAAAAAGGATTAATCAAAGGTTACATGGCGAGTAATGTAAATTTTATTGG
The DNA here is from genome assembly GCA_022433055.1 of Begonia peltatifolia. Classification (NCBI taxonomy): domain Eukaryota; kingdom Viridiplantae; phylum Streptophyta; class Magnoliopsida; order Cucurbitales; family Begoniaceae; genus Begonia; species Begonia peltatifolia. The sequence continues at coordinate 14,935,974 of CM039531.1, forward strand.
AAATATAGTCTAGACAATAATAGCCTTTATAATGAGGACTATAACTCGATAAGATATAAGGAAGAGGACAAGATTGCAATTGATGGCGGTTAAAAGGACGAAGGAGAGAACTTCACTATTTAATTTTAAATAATAAAATCAGGTGAAACGAGTGCAATCATCAATAAACAAGATAAAATATCTAAAGCTAGTAGTGGAATTAACAAGAGAATGACTCCAAACATCTGTGTGTGCAAGATCAAAAGGTGACCAAGTATGAGAATTGAAAATTTTAAAGGGCAACTGATAATGCTTGCTCATTTGACAAGCTATACAAAATTTGAACAGATTGTCTTTAAGACAGGAAATGATGTTTGGTTGAGACGACAATGCCAGAGTTGGGAGGGACTCTCAGTCGAAAAGGCAGGAACTAAGGAGGGGGCGGTCATGGATAGTGCTTGAGTGTGGAAGAGGTTTAGTACAATCTATAATGGAGGGAACTTAGTGAGAACTTCGATCCTTAACAAGAAAACAGTGTGAATGAAATTTAACAAAAACTGAATTTTTACGACACAATTGATTAACTGAGAGCAAAATATGAACAAGGAGAGGGGCATAAAAATATTTTTTTTAATGAAGAGAATGACTAATTGCCGAAAGAATAATAGAGCCAAAGTTAACAATAGGGATAGACTTACCATCAACCGTGATGACTTGAATAGAACCGGTGCAAGGAGTGGGTTGCGCAACATGGATGAATGATGAGTAAAATGGTAAGTGACTCCAAAGTCAAATGTTCACACCGTAGTTAGAGCAGAGGCTGGCAAAGACGACATGAGAACGGTCGTAGGAGTTTGAGTCGAAGAGGGAAAGGTTGTGAAGGAGTTGGGAAAGAGAGCTTGGGCCAAGAACTGGGGATGAAGGTGGTGTCCGGGCCCATTTTATGGCAAATCTGACATCTGGGGTCTGAAGGGTTTTGGGTCTGGTTGGTCGCCAAGCAGTGGGTGGGGGAGTACCTGGCCCGAAACCGACGTGATGTAAAATAGAAGAAGGCACAAGATGAGGTCGAATCGGAGTACTATGGAACGACCGTAGAGGTCGGGAGAAAGACCAGACTGCAGCATTTGCCTGAAGAGAGGCCGGAGTTGGAAGCGAAAGGGCGACATTTTGCTTCTCCAATCGAAAATCGTAACTTTGTAGAAGATTGTGAATCTCCTCAAGAGAGAGTTAGTCTGTGCGATTCGTGACAAAGGCGACGTGTTGTACTCACTTCTGAGGTCGCCGAGGAAAAGAAAGACATGGTCATGATAGGAGACCGGCTCTTCAATGGCAGACAGGGTGTTGCACAGGGAATTAATTTTCTTAATATAGACCTCGGGAGAAATCCCATCTTCAGACAGGGTATGGAGTTGGTTTCGGAGATCGGTGATTTTTGCCAAAGAAGATGAAGCAAACATACGGTCTAGGGCATGCCAAATTTCGCTGGCAGTGTCGTAGTGAATGATCTATGAAAGAAGATTGTCAGAGAGATGATAATATCCAACTCATGATGAGCCGGTTGTATCTCTGATGAACAGTGAATTCAGAATTGAGTTGAAGCCAGATGGAGTCAAGAAACTGAGGTGGAGTTGGATGAGAGCCATCCAGAATGCTCTTGATTCTACTAGCTATAACAACATTGAGGATTTGGGCCTTTCACGCGATATAATTTGTGGTGTCTAGTTTAATAGGTAGAGTCTAGTTCAAAGAAGGGAAGGAAGCGAGGGAAGAAGAAGAAGGATGGGACGAAGAAGAGGAATGGATTGTAGAGAATGGCGAATAGCTCTGATACCACTTTAGAAATGCAAAATCGGAAGAGAGAAGAAGGAGAGGACAGTGTTCTGTATTGAACGCAAATTACAACTTGCGTTTCAAAGGAGAAAAACAAAAAGTATATATTAAAACTAATCATTACATCTAAGATGTAATGATCAACTCTAAAGCCTAGGCCTATGCTGACTATGGACCTAGGAGAAAGCAATGCCAAGCTTCCCTACAGAACTAAGAAATCATTTTCCAGTCAAACTCAATCGCTTACTTCAGGTTTGCAGCAATTTGAGAGCGCTGGATCAGGGGAAGCAGCTCCACCAACAATTGATACTTGGAGGATTAGACCGTCATCATTTCATGGCAACTAAATTGATCCAAATGTACGCAGAATGTGATGACCTTACATCCGCTCGCTACCTGTTTGATGAAATGCTTCAACCAAATATCTTTGCATGGACGGCAGTTATCGGATTCTATTCGAGGCATGGAATGCCGGCAAAATGTGTTTCCACCTATTGTGAAATGAAATCAATGGGTGTTGTGCCTGATGGATATGTGTTTCCTAAGGTTTTGAAGGCTTGTTCTCAGTGCAAATCGCTGAATTTGACGAACTGGGTCCACAAAGATGTTATTGTTTTAAGTGCCGAATTTATCGTACAAGTTTGTAATGCTATGATTGATACGTATTCGAAATGTGGGGATGTTGGGAGTGCTAGGAAGGTATTCGATGAGATGGAGGATAGAGATTTGTTGTCTTGGAATTCCTTGATTGGTGGATATGCGAGTAACGAGCTATTTGGATCAGCGATAGAGTTGTTTAATTGCATGAGAATCGATGGTTGCCAGCCTGATGTTGTGACGTGGAATACCATATTAGATTCCTATTGCAAAACAGGGCGTTGTGACGAGGCTTTCGAAATCCTTGCGGAAATGGAAGAGCCAAATGTCGTATCTTGGACGATTTTAATCTCAGGTTATGCGAAAATAATGGAGGATGATGTGTCCTTGGAGCTTTTCAGGAAGATGATCAATGGTGGCAGGATTAGGCCTGATTTAGACTGTCTTTCTACTGTTCTGTTCTCTTGCAGGCAGTCTAGAGCATTTTGGAGTGGGAGAGAAATCCATGGTTATGGCCTCAAACTCGAATCTGGAGATAGATTTTACGGATCGGCTGGTGCAGCCTTGTTGACAATGTATGCAAAGGCCGGTAGGATTCAAGATGCGAGAGTTGTTTTTAAACTGATGGATAAAGCCGATATCATTACTTGGAACGCCATGATCGTAGGCTACATCGAACTAGGACTCGGCCATTTGGCTCTTGAATGTTTTGCAGAAATGCAAAGAAGACAAATCGAAAATGACCAAACAACAATATCAACTGTGTTGCCGGTTTGTGATCTGGAATCTGGTAAACAAATTCACAGTTTCGTCAGGAAAAGTAATTTGGCCGAAATTATTTCAATATCGAATGCATTAATCCATATGTACTCCAAGTGTGGATGCTTGGAATCTGCATATTCTGTGTTCGCTAACATGGCGAATCCAGATGAAATATCATTCAACACGATGATTAGTGGATTCGGAATGCATGGCCGAGGCCAAGATGCTCTTGAGCTTCTGAAAAATATGAAGTCTGCCTGCCTAGACCCAAATTTGGCAACTTTTACTTCTGTCCTTTCAGCTTGTAGCCATTCGGGTTTGGTCAACGAGGGACTCGAACTCTTCCACAATATGACCACAGCCATTGGCTTCACCCCAGTGGTAGAACATTATGCTTGTGTAGTCGATCTACTGGTGCGAGCGGATCAACTCGAAGAGGCCGTTAATTTCGTCCAACAAATGCCTATGATGCCAGATAAGCATATTTGGGGTGCGATTCTTGCTTCGGCTCGAGATCATAGGAATTTGAAAATCGCAAAAATGGCTGCCGAAAAGTTGGTTGTTTTAGAACCAGAGTACAGTGGACATTATGTGACACTGTCAAATATGTACTCAAAAGAGGGAAGATGGGATGAAGCTGCGAAAGTTAGAAATGAAATGGAAGTTAGAGGACTGGTTAAGCCACCAGGACAAAGTTGGATATGAAGCGAGAGCTCGAGCGATTATTCGTTTTAATCATTTGTCGATGTCGGTATTTGTTGTATCATCTATAATATCTCTTAAAAGTTCATAGTAAACATAAAGACTAACTGTGTTGAATCAACTCAAGTGTTTAATATATTCCGGGCGAAGTGGCAGATTTGCGATTTTCGTCCATTTTAGTCAATTTGTTAAATATTTTAAATTAATAAATATATAAATATCGATTCAGTTTTGCTCTCGGGCAAGGCAAAATCATACGTTAAAGTTTATTTTGTTAAAAAAAAATGGTCGGGTTTAAATACAAGGAAGGTAGGTTTAAAATCAAAGTTGGAATTTAAATTTAAATTCAAAGAATTCAGCTCAGTTAAGCAGTTTGTGTAAGACACGTGGCATACATATTGCCGTCAAGAGTTACCTTCCGTCGCCGCTTTTCCTGGTCAGACAAACTTGGTCGTCAAACTGTAAACAATTGTTCTCCATTTTCCTCCACATTTCTCGACCCCCATCGTCATTTTCTCATGGACTCCACCCCCGTGAACTGGGAAACCCTAGACTCTCTGATAGTCGACTTCGCCAAGTCGGAGAACTTGATTGAGGATTCATTCGCCTCGTCTCCACCTTCTTCTCCTTCCTCGTCATCGTCTCTCTCGTCCTCCACTTACCAGGCGAGATTGTTGATTCGCCAAATCAGACGCTCCTTAGAGAGCGGCGACATTGACGCCGGAATCGATCTCCTGCGGCTTCATGCGCCTTTCGTTCTCGATGACCATAGAATTCTTTTCCGATTGCAAAAACAGGTGATTTTGGTATGTAGTTTGTTTAGTTGTTATTAAAATGTGCAAAAATTAAGGATCGGGGGAAATATCCGATAGTTTGGACTTGATTCGGTGTTTTGCAACGGTATTTGGATCAAGTGGTTGGTTATTTTACTTCTTATTTTAATTTTGAAGGCTTAGTAAAATTACTGATTTATCGTCGTTACGAATTTTCATCTGTGATCCCGTGAAGAAATTTATTGAGCTTCTGAGAAGGGGAACTTTAGAGGACCGTGATTCTGCTATTCATTGCCTGCAAACAGCACTTGCTCCCTGTGCACTTGATGCGTACCCTGTATGTAGAGTAAACTTCTTCCATAACGTAAATTTGATATTATTCTTTGTTTGTTCTAATAAAAGGAATCTTAGAATTGTGTTGTTATTAAAGTGTACTTAATTGTTTTCCTTTCATCTAAAATTTATAGAATCTAATAACATATTTGAACTATTATATGCTGCATTTTAATGGGAGACAAGTGATGGAAAATTTTCAGTTAATAGTATGGTGAAAACATTTCCATTTTTTTGTTTGCAACTTTCTTCCCTTGAGTGAAATTGAAATAGGAAATGCTTGATTCTTGTTCAAGCTAGTCTATTGTCCTAATTTGTTGTGAGCGATACTTGTGTTCGAAACCATGGTTACGTGGGAATGGTTATACCAAGTACTTGAGTATTTGTCTTGCTGTTCTCTATTATTTTCTGTAAATTTTATTTTCAAAGAGTAGATTGATTTGTTTTTGTTGAGTGGTAGCTATCAACATTTTAACTGATTTGAATGTGTGCTGGAAGTAGTTATCTTGTTTTGATGGCATGAAAAGAAATAAGAGAAGTAAAAGAGAGATATTTCGTTTCCAAACTTCAAATCTTTGCTTTAATGCCCATAGCCGATTCATAATCTCAAACCTGGTTTCCAAACTTTAATCTTCGGTTTAATCCCGAAGTTAATACATAGTCCCAGAAGATTTTATGTTCTTAGAGTTCTTGCAATTATTAGTAGTAAATATTTTTATTTTTAATCATTTGTGGATTAGACTGACATTACCACTTATTTTTAAGGAAGCATACGAGGAATTCAAACATGTCCTTCTTGCATTTATATATGACAAAGATGATTTAGCTTCTCCAGTGGCAAGCGAGGTAGGGCTTTTCCCTCTTTATGTTATACCTTTTATATTAGAATTTCCTTTGTTTTGTGCCGGACAGTATGAAATGAATCTGATTCATCCATCAATTTATTGGCACTACCTTTCGTCATGGAACCTCTAGAGCAATATTTTTTAAAGATCAATGAAGTTTAGGTTTTGGAGGTTTATCACACTAATGTCTTAATCTAGCTACCCTTTATGAGAAAACTGTTGTTCTTTTCCCTTAAGATGGATTTTTCTTCCCATTAAGGAATAGCATGAAAGTATCTCAAAATATTTATTGTTTTGGTTCTGTGTGTCCAACTCTAATTTGATTCTAATTTATGATGCAATTGGAATCCCATATTTTTTATCAATCAGATTTTAGTTTAGTTTTTTTTTTTTTGTATGGAACAGTTCCCTTTTTTCTTAAGAGAGAAAATGTTAACTTCCAAATTCCCACTGTTCTAGATTCTACAATATGGGTTAGAATTTTCCTACTTAGAAAGGCTTGCTGAGTGTGTGATATACTTCTCCCTGGAAAAATGTTCAAAGCACATCTTTAAGAACTGCAAAAGGTTATGGATTACAAGATTCAGTATAATTTTTATGGTATATTTTTGCCATCTGATTTCGGATTTGGGTTTGTTGTCTGAGGATTAAATATTCAATATACTAATTATAATGCTTCCATTTATAGCATTTTAGTTAAACTACAAAGAAAATTTGGCCATTCATTCTATAAAGTAAAAGACAAAGTAAATTGGATAGATGATTTGAGGATGAAGCAAATATTTCTTTTGCTATATAGTTGTTTAAGGACAAATATTGCTATCATTTCCTATTTCTAGTCTTGTCATAACTTCTCCTGCATTTGATAATGTATTTTCTCTTTCCGGGTACCTTTGCTCGTCATGGAATTAAGACTATTAGAGAATCTGTGGCTTTCCTATTAATTTCAAGGGTATTATTATCATGAAATTTTCAATTTTTATGAAATCTTTTGATAGAAAACTATTGTGAATCATTTGGTGTACTTCATGTTTTAGTGGTCTGAAAGGAGGAGGTTTGAGATAGCCGGACTAATGTCCTCCCTTTTAAGAGCTCATTTACAAGCATATGATCCAATCTTCTCGATGGCTTTGAGATATTTAATAAGGTCAATCTCCATTTTGCTGGTGCTTCTCAAGGTAGTTGCTTGTAGTCTTGATCTAATACCCTGTGCTCTTCTCACACTGTGCAGTATACATAAAGCATTTTGCTTTCGACAAGGTACATCATCTCCCATATCAGATCTCTCAGATAGGTTGCTCTTGGAAGACCGTGATCTTCCTGCTACCCTGCAAGAGAGTTTGTATGAAGCACCTCCATTTGATGAGGTAAGATTATGTGCTAACTGATTTTCAGAGAGAAGTAAAAATTATCTTTATTCTTCACTTACAAGTTTGAAGGTCTCAGTTTGCAAAGATATTAGCCGTATATTTCAACTTAGTGTTTGATTTTGAAATTTAGGTTGACATACAAGCCCTTGCTCACGCAGTAGAGCTTACCCGACAAGGGGCCATTGATAGTTTGAGATTCGCCAAGGGTGATTTATTTCAAGCATTTCAGGTTAGCTATTTGGAAATTAATAGTTGTCAAAGATAGTTTGTACTTTATTGGAGGTTCAAGTATGTGACTGTACCTGCTATGCTTTTGAATTTCAAGGCGGTCTTCTTTGAAGGCTAAAACATAGATACTTAGTGATTTGATCTTCTTGGCACTTAAGCATTCATATTAGATGACTCGTAACATTATATGAAATGACTTATTTTGCTGTACCTCTCTACGGTCAATACATTTGGAAATTATATTGGTGAAATCTGTAAAATTTCAGATTTGAGAAATTAAGAGGGTTTTTTTTTTCCAGTATGGAAGAGAAGAATAATATATGTATGTCTTAGAGTATGAATGTCATATTTTTATGCGTCTTTATTCTAACCGATGCATTTGGTTATGTCTAGTCAATAACTATTTTTTATCAATAAACTATAAAGTATACAAAATGGCACATAGAACGAGTATCCCCGGAATGATTTTTTGTTGGTAAAGGGATGAATTCTGTGTAAGAATGTACAAATGGATGAACCTACAAAAAAAGTTCAAACTCCGTGAAAGGCTATGCAAGAAAGGACGTATAAGTTACTCCTTTCCCAATGAAAGAAGAGTATTACCAAAAAAAAGTTTAAAAGACTCTACATCATAGAATTTCTTCATGAAAAATTACTGAATTTCTCTTTTTCCAAATGCACCAAGCTTGCCTTACTTCTCTTTCCTTTCCCTTTTCCCCTCCACTGTTGAAAGACTACAAATTGAAATAGACGGCTCTTAACAAATATTCAATTGTTCCTAAGGCCATAAATCATTGCCGCATTGCAATGCAAAAGAAGATGATTCATATCTTTTATTCTTTCAATCACAAAGCACATTTATTTGGAATTGCTAAACATCTTTTATTCACATAATCAATAGTGAAAAAAATCTTCGCAACATGCAACCCACATGAGAAAGCAGTAGTAAATCTATTCTTATTTTACAGCCAAATTAATTGAGTTCCCTCCTTTGGAATCCTTCTAAAAACAATTCACAGAGAAAGTACCATTCTTACAAGGATTCCACATAATGGGATCATTCTATTTCTCCCATTCAAGCATTGAATTCGTAATAGGAAATTCTTCAAATTTTGCAGTTCAATAACCGTAAAATATCAAATATATTTCATTGTTCAGGCTGATGATTAATTATGTCCTGGGTTTTTACGCAATCGTTACTTCATTTTGAAATTACTTGGTTTTATGGTGGCATGTTTTGTGCAGAATGAATTATGTCGAATGAAATTGGATATTTCATTGCTAGATGATCTTGTTCGTGAATATTGCATCTATAGGGGCATTGTAGACTCTACTTTTGTGTCTCCTGGTAAAATTCTTAATTCATATGTTTATACTTCTGTTAATCCTAAATTTTTGTACAGTTCTCATCAAACATATTCATTTTAATTAGGCAATCAAACAGTGTCTGAAACTTTGAAAGGTAATGAACCAGAGCCTGGATGCTGCTCATCGCGGAACTGTTCTCTTGAAATGGACTGTATAACCAGTAAACTTTCAGATGGGGAAACTTCTGTTAGTAATGCTCAGGTCAGTGGGTCTCCAGAACTTAATGCTGATGCTACAAGCAAACAAGGTGCTGAGGTTGAATTGCGATATGCAAATGAGCCTACTGTCACCTCTGAGGACTGTAGCACTAGTGGGTCGATTCAATTGGGCAATTTAAGAGCCTTGCAAAGAAATAGAACTCCTGGGACTGGAGAAGGAGGAAAACGCAAACGATGGAGGGGAAGACATGATGATGTATTTCCGGATGTATCTTCCAATTGTTTTAAGCAGGAATTGGCTCCTCCAAATGTAGCAGTCAGCAAAATTATCTCTTTGGAACAGGTATCTAGTTGGCAGTAAATTTTCTATTACATGTAATGAACTTATTGTTGACCAAATATGGCTTTGTAGGATGTAGAAAAGGCTTCAACAGAGACAGAATCTACTGGCAGGGATGGCAAATACGAGATTGTTCTTGGCATGAAGGAACTCACTTGTAGAGGGATGACTATGGAGGTTATAGAAGAAATCAATGCTTTGGATCCAAATTTTTTCACGCACAATCATATTTTACTATTCCAACTGAAGCAGGTGAATTACTCCAATCTTTAATGAGCAAAAAGGAAATGATTTAATTGATTTGTTTTTGTTTAATGTAAGTTCTTTGAGACTTCGTGTGGTTTCAGGTTGAATTTCTCAAGTTGGTTGGTTCAGGTGATTATTCTAGTGCTCTGAGGGTTGCATGCTCTCATTTAGGCCCGTTGGCATCAAGTGATCCAACTTTGCTGAAGCCATTGAAAGAGACTTTACTGGCATTGCTTCGACCCAACATAGATGCCCTTGAGAAGGGGTTGCCTTTGCATGCACTAGCTACTTCTCTTCAGGTATGGTGCATGCTGGAAATGTCTCATTGCAATTTTTCAACGTGTATTTTTTGGGAGGGTGATAGAAAGTTACCATTTTGATGCTTACTCTTTTCAATGTTTATTTTTTGGGAGGGTGATAGAAAGTTACCATTTTGATGCTGACTCTTTTCAATGTTTTGTTCATCCATTGAACTGTAATGCTTTGTTAAAGACAATCAGAAACCTGTTTTGAAAATTCATTCTATAAGGAGTTTCTAGGCTTGAACTCAGCTTCAATCGAGCAAATTGAATATGTATCATACACATTCAAACTCTCCTCCCGGACTGATTCATGTCTCATCTGTTATTTAATCTTAGTGGTATGTCTTAACATCTGCATCAAACCTGTTTACACAGGTTGCGGTTGGTAGGAGACTTGGAATCGAAGAGCCCCAGCTAATGAAGATAATGAGAACAACTATTCATTCTCACAGTGAATGGTTCAAACTTCAAATGTGCAAAGATCGATTTGAAAGTCTTTTGAAGATTGATTCTTTGAAAGAAGTTAGCCCTGCACTTCTAGCTGCTACAACTTTGAAGTCAAATTCTGATAGTTGCACGCACGGTTCTTCCCAAGTTACTACATCTTCAGGTGTGAGGGTGTTAGAAGATGGCAGCTCGGCCCAGGTGCCATCTAGAGACATAGTTTCTGATGAAAATGCAATACTTAAAGTTATGGTGGGTTAACCTATTATATCATTCGTACCCTCTTCAATTATGAGCATTCACATTTTTCTTGATGTGTCTGCATGATCATGTCTTTGGGAAAACATCTAGTCTTAATACCTCTTCTAGCATCCTCTTCACAAAACTCCGCAACTTGAATTTTCGTTGCGAAGGGTGTGTAAAATTTCTCATGGGGTGGGAGCATTGATTCCCGTTTGATTTGCAGGAGCTTATTTGCTTAATTCTTGCAAGTTTATACATGTGTATTTGATTACCACCACTATTCGTTGTATCAGTAATCATTTGGAGTAAAAGACTAGTTGCTGGTATTTTACCAAGGTTTTTCTACGGTTGCAGGAATTTCTTGCGTTGCCTAGGGCAGATGCAATCCATCTTCTTGCACAGTACAATGGTAATGCCGAGATGGTCATTCAACAAATATTTGCGTAATCTGGTGTGCTTATTTTATTTTAATTTAAACTTATAAAATTTGTTTATTGATTTTCGATAAAATTTGTATATGAGCTGTTGCAAAAGTTGCATAGCTACTATGGCCCACTCCTGCTTTAATGAGCTGCCCTTGTTGGTTTTTTTCACCACATATATACTTTCATTAGGGGATTGAAAACAATAAATTATTGGATTGATTCTTGGAATGGTTTTAGCCATGTAATTATAGCATGACCGTATCATATTCAATCTATGGTGTGTATCCCAAATTATCATCCTTAAAGAAAACTGGTGTATTAGATTTCATCTCCATATCTGAGATCATCGTTGCTGGTTATCTATTTCATTTCAAAGAGATTCAAATATTTGAACCAATTTGGAGATCAACCAAGGGGCCAACTATTGAGCTTTAACACTTGGAGATAAATTGCTATGAAGTTTGATGCTTTATTCTGAGTGGTTATTTGATGCTAATTAATTGAGTATTTATTAGCTTGTAAACTTATTGATTAGCATGTTATTAAAGACTTGAATTTATTCCTCTCTTTCAACTTACTTTTGGCTGCTGAAAATCTTGAGCTATTCAGAAAGGAAGTTGATGGTGCGGTGAGGCATCACCTTGGCGTGACGTTTCATATGAAATTTATTTAGAATTCATTGCAATCATCAAGCTTTCCTTAATGTGTTATAGTTTGAGAAAGAAAAAAAAGAAGAGACGTGACATGTTATAGTTCAGTTTATATAGGTAACTAAATGTATGCTGTGGGGCCTAATTTTTCTACAAGAATCTATCATATCATATGCATTGATTGAAGCATTTTGGTGGGGCAACCCAAAGATTAATGCTAGTGTTGAATGTTTATTGAAATAGAAAGGGACACTGCATCATATGCTTGAACCTCTGAACGACTTAATTCTTCAATAATTTATAGTTGAATTAATTAATCTGGGTTCAATTGATTAGGCAGGCTATTTTTATATTCTTGCTGTTTATTTATTAAGAGAATAATTATGGTAGAATATATATACACACACACACAAACATATATATGACACGTTTGATAATAAGTTCGAGCATTTATTTTGCATTTGATAAAATATTAAGTCGAAAAGGGCATGTGTTTTAAAATCTAAAATCTAATTTTTTTTAAAAAATAAACTTAAAAAATGACTCAATTTATCAAAGTTATTTCAGAAGGTCCCTTTTGGGTCTTTTTTCTTACATGTAATTGTCTCATATATATTTTTTCTTAATAGCATGAATATTGTAAAAGATTAATTAATTAATTAATTGACAATATAGTGATAACAAATTATAAATATTAGTTCACATAAATAGTATGATTTATATATTTGTCACATTTGCTTTTTTAAAAACGATACGTAAGCACTTATATATTAATCAACAAGTAAATATATGTTAATCCTATAATAGATTTATAAAACTTATATACACTCGCTGCTTGTTATGCTCGCTTGGTTTGTTTAACTCAAGGTTCACGAGATGGTTTTGGTTGAAATTTATTTAGGCTTAGCTCGTTAGACTCAAAGTTGAACTCTACTTGTTTAATTTGTTAGACTTGGTAAGCTAAATTTTTTTGATTCAACTTAACTCGGCCAAGTAATTTATTATCTCTAGTTAGATCCAATTTTACCAATGTGAAAATTGAGATCAAATTGGATGAACGGTGAATCTTAACTAATTGGTTCAACAGAAGATTTGTTTCAAAATTGACACAGCGAAGCAAAGAACAAAGAAATAATTTTCAAACTGATCATATGTATTAATTGTTCAGTCACTCTATAATATTCACAATAATTTTTTCAAATAAAATTTATTTATGATTTAAAAACTTTAATATGATACACTTATGAAAAGTTTTCAAAAGAAAAAATGAAGATAAATATCTATTTCTAAGACAGAAATAATTGTACGTTTACTCATTTAAAATACTCGCTGACGTGTCAAATAATAATTGATATAATTAATGTAATAATTATAATTAATTAATTTATTATATTAATTATACTAATAATTATTTGACACGTCAGTAAATATTTTAATAACATCAAAGATAAATATAACATAAAAATAAATTAAGTCAAATAGATAAGATAAAATGAATAAATATTAAAAGATAAAACCTCGTGGCCTTGTACTTTATTACATCAATCTCGTACTACTGGAAAAAGTCGTCCTCATTTTTTGTTCTTGCTAGAACTCCTCCCTAATCAAATATAGATTCAATATTTACTGCTCAAGAACTCAAGTTTGATGAATATAAAACCACACTTATTTGAACCTCAATGGAGTCATCAATACTTTTCTTCGAATTGATAACAAATCTAGAACATAATAATAAATTTGGCCTTTTTAAGGGTTTTTTTTTAAATTTTAAATAAACTTAAAAGTATCGATTTTTTTGAAAAAATACTCAAAATTTACTATTCATCAGTCCAAACTTCAAAATATAAAAAATAGGCAATTCAAACTTTGGCGGGGTCACCACCCCCCAAGCACCCTCCGATCTCCAGAGATCAGAGTTCGATGAGGGGGTGGATGTTCCACGCGCACTGCACGTAATTTTAGAACGATAGGTTACCATCCTCCAATCAGCCCCCCGATCTTTGTGTGCTCAATTTTAAGACTCTCGAGAACGAGGGATCATCACCTGCCAATTGCCTCCCCGATCTCTGTTTGTCCAATTTTGAGGCTCTCGGAAACGGAGGGTCACCACCTTTCAATTGGCCATCCAAATTTCTGTGTGCTAGATTTAGAGCTCTCGAGAACGGGGGGTCACCATCACCCAATTGGCCATTCGATCTTTGTTTGTCCAATTTTGTGGCTCTCGAGAATGGAAGGTCACCACCTTTCAGTCGGCCCTCCAATCTTTGAGTGCTGGATTTAAAGCTCTCGGGAACGGGGGGTCATCACCCCAGATCGAGGGGCCGATCCCCGGATCTATATAACAAAAAGACCCCCATTATCATCCCCCCGTTGTTGAAAACTTTCATTTTCTCTCAAGAGCCTCAATATTGGGCAAATACATTTCTCTCATAACGCCATTATCATTATTTGCTAATATAATTTTCATACTATAAAGGAATCATCTACACACGGTTATAGATGAAGAAATGTTTTACTAGTCGGACTGCAGTTTATGTATTTATTAAAATATATCGTGTATGTATTTATTGTAATGTTTAATTTATAGATTTATTATAATATGTAATGTATGTATGTACGTATGTATGTATTATAATCTGTAATTTAGTGAAATAAAGTTAAAAAATTAGACAAAATTTTCTCTATTTTATGACTCCCCCATAGATAATTTCAAACAATTCCTACAATATGAAAGTTGCTGTTTTAAATTCACTAAACAGTTCTAGATAATCCAAAATACAAGTAGAAAGTAAAGTACAACTACACATCACTATGCATAAACTAAACAGAAAACCTCTAGTAAATTACAATCATACTACTCGTAGTATAAACTAAATTACAAACATAAAATAAAGTACATAAAATTAAGTACAAAACATAAACTAAACTACGGGGAGAGATTGTCATCATCGGCCATCCACTCTGCGAGAGTTTGCTTCATATCTCTCTGAACCTCTATTAGCTCTTTGTGAGACCCCATCAGCTCTCTTTGAGTGACGCTGAGCTCCTCGACTCTGCCCACGAGGAATTCTATCGTGTGCTCCATCTTGTCCCACCTACTAACCATTTGGAGAGACAATGGTCGAGCTGGGGCGTCCTCCATAGAAGCATCAACAGAGGTGGAAGCCCCCTGATCTCCCTAGGATAGATCTCCCTTGAGCACCCACATCCCATCGACTTTAACTAGGACCATTAGAAGAAAATGAAGCCTGTTAAATACATCGACAGGTCTCTATGCTCTTAGCTGCTTTTCAGTCGATAGCTGAATCTCAGCTCCCTGGACGAGCTTTAATATCAATGTTCCGTAAGGCAGGTTTTTGTTGCACTTCCGATCAATCTTTTTTAGTGACCTAAAATTAGGAAGCCGGGGTCGAACATCTTACTGTTGTAGAGCTTTTCCATGACATAGAGATCCATGCAGCTCATGAGATCTCTACGTCTATCCCGCGGTAGAACGATGTGAGTTATCAAATTGTGAATAATCTGAGCTCTAACGTTTAAATCCTTCACCTTTACCTTCACAAACCTAGCAATGTCGGCATTACGATGAACTGCCCTAAGAAACTCTATTTTCTCGGTCGTTCAGAAAAAATCACAGTCTTGAGCTGCGCGTTAATACTGTTCCACCTCAGGCTATTCCCCTGCAAACTCGAGCAATTCATTAATTATATGAGACTTTATGATAAGCTCTGTACTAAAGATGTACATGTTCAACCATCCTAACGTCCCAGTAGTGATCAAATTGGCATAAAACAAGCGAATAATACGCTTGCTACTATCGTCCCTCAACTCGTACAACCCGTGTAGGCCAATTCTATCAAAGAGATTCTTCACCTCCAACGACTCCCAACCTGTGAAGCTGACAAACTTTGAATGAATAATTGAGAAGCTTGACATATCTCATTCAAACCGCTCTTTGCATTCATTATTCTTAAATTCCAGCGACACATACCAAGGTGGCAATCATCGCTCTTGAATCTGAGCACCTTTTGTTGCCAGTGTCTGGTTTGTCGATGATCCACCTTGTGATGGACCTCCTCGTGACAAGACAATCTTTCGTTTAAAAACTATTTTGGGAGGCATTTGATGAAATTATAGAGATTTGGGGTAATTGAGGATTTGGAGGGTTTAGGGCTCGGATTTATGAGGTTTTTTTGTTGATATTTGACAAAAAACAGTTAGGTGAAGAAATCAACACAGAAATGGTCGGATTTTGAATTGAAATCGGCAAATTTTGGCTTAAAATTGGTGTGGAATTTTGAGAGAAAATGAGAGTTTTCAGCAACGAGGGGTGAAAATTGGTGGTCTTTTTGTTATGTAGATAGGGGGATCGGCCTTCTGATCTGGGATGATGACTCCTCGTTCTCAACCCTAATTTAGAGATCGGGGAGTGTTGACCCCCCGTTCTTGAGAGCTCTAAATCCAGCACACACAGATCGGGGGGTTGATTGAAGGGTGGTGGCCCTCCGTTCCCGAGAATTTCAAAATTGGACAAACAAAGATCGAGGGGCCGATTGGTGGGTGGTGACCCCCCCTTCTCAAGAGCCTCTAAATAGGGCATATCGAGATCGGGGGGCTGATTGGAAGGTGGTAACCCTTGTTCTAAAATCACGTGCGGTGCACGTGAAACATCCACCCCCCTCATCAACCTCCCGATCTTTGGAGATCAGAACGTGCTTGGAGGATGGTGATCCCTTGCTAGGGTTTGAATTGCATATTTTTAATATTTTGAAGTTTAGTCTGATGAATAGTAAATTTTTGAGGATTTTTTTAAAAAAAAAATACTACTTTGAGGTTTATTTAAAAATAAAACCTCTTTTTAAATTGTTCAAATAACTATATTTCTGTTTCACCACGTTCATTGTCTACAATACTTTGTTGTTGCAAAACATCAACTTTTGAGGTGGTACAAGCTTATCACATTTGTCGAAAATAGTACCTAGTTCGCCTAACACTTTAATTGCCATATTAAAAAAGTTATCTTTGGTTTTAGATTTTGCGATTTCAAATTGACATCATTATATGCTAAAAGCTCTTGCAGAGCTGGTGATAATCAAATTGAATCTCAAGATCCCAATTTTGGAATCACGGGAACCTTGTAAGGTCTATTCATAGTTGGATAGTTGCTTTTGGGCTGGATCTGGGTTTGTTGTTGATCATCATCATAGATAGAAAATAATGCTCTATCATTTTGAGTGTAACCAACAACTAGTTGATTTTTAGGCAAAAAATTGTAGTTGTCCATGCCATTAAAGTTTTGCTAATCACAATGTGTTTTTTATTGAAAGTCGAAACTTGATAAATTCATTTTCACCTTGAACTTGTGAGTATTTAGTTTTTGATTAGAAATTTGACCAAAACAAAAATCATCTTATTCATTAGATGAATAATCTATTTTTCATAACTGTCTCCATCGTAAAAATTTAATTTCATTATCGTTATAATAAAGATCTTTGATCTTCAATTGTAGTTTACCTGTCACGTCTCTCTTTAGTAACAAACTTAGTGACAATATGTGTAAGATTTCAATGAGTTTTTTTATTTCATTTTTGTTTCAATGTGTTTTTATCAATTCTATCATACCACTATTCTGTCGTTGGTGATTCTTTTTCTACTAGAACTGTTTTTAGCAATAAGATCGAGGCAGAATTCTTCTTTTGATATCAATTGGTGCAACAAAAGATTTGTTTCGAAATCGAAACGAAAAAGTAAAGAAGAACATAAAAATAATTCTCAAATTAAAGATAATTAATCATTAAAAGTCTTTCTTTTCACTTAACCACATTTCCTTAAATAATTTTAATACGAAAATACATCTATATAAAAAATTTTAAAAAGATAAAACAAAAATAAAATCTATCTCTAAAAAATTAAAATGAATAAAATCAAATATAAGATAAAAAAATAAAACATTAAAAGATACGAGCTTAGTTGGTATTACATTTTAAAATTTATATATAATTGGATCTCTAGCTAGTTTGAGTCAGGTCTCGATTTTACTATCCGTTTGACTAGAGTTTTCGAGTTTTAAACCTATGATGCAAGTTTGGTTACTCCTCGATTTCTTTTATTTTTGTCCTACAAAACCAAGAATAAAAGTGAAATCTCCCTTAAAAATATCCAAAATATTGGTTTCATTGGTTCGAACCCGTTCTTTGCCCACCTAAATTAATAACGTGTAAATGCAGGGGTAAGCCTACTTAATAAATTCATAGCGAGTGGATAGTCAAATATTTCCCTACCTTACCTCCCTCACCTGAGTCACCTGTCGTCTCTTAGCTGTTTGTTTCCTCAATGGATGAAGACATCTTTAAAACTTGCTTTCTCAACAAATATATAAAACTACAAAGATTTGTTGATAGTGAGATTGTCTTCGTTAATCATCCATAATTAGCGACCAGGGTTGGCGGTGGTTCTTGGCATCGACCAGAGCGAAGACGAAAGTTTCTTCTTTAAAAGCTTGCCGTCCCGAAGACAAGAAGTTAGCTTCAAAACCCATTATTTTTCTCTGGGGGGTTTCGCCCCTTTTGGTGAAGGGGGCGATGGGTTCGAAACCCTGAGTTTGTGCTCTTTTTTGTTTTTCTGTTCCTTGTTTAGTAATGGCGGAATACATTTGTTTGCACACCAAGGTATTATGGAATCATGTTTTTGTTTTTAAAAATTTCTGCCTTTTAGTTTGACAACAACGATTTTTGTTTGAAATCAGTAATGGGTTTTGATGGTCAAGGTTTCGGGTTAATGTTTCGTCGATATTTAGTGTAGTAAAACTTTGATGGGCATTAGCGATTACCCTGCGGAATCAATCTGCATTGTAATTTTTTCTCGATAACCTTTGTATTTCAGGGTTTATGTGTTTATTAACATGTCGTGTTGTAAACCAAATATTTGTATGATAATTCTTTATAACTTAGTCTGATTTATCTGGTGTGTCTGCTGAATTTTAGCTGTCGCCTCTTGAATGAATGTTTCTGCTGTAAATTGTTGTTCCATTGATTCAGATTACTGAGATCATATTCTGTCTGATTTTTATAGCCTGTATAACAAAAAAGAGGACTATTTTTAGCCTTTATTTTCTTCTTTTCTTATTTTCAGGAGACTCAAATTCCAAAACCTTCCAAACGTTCTCCTATGTTTTCAAGAATGGTAGTTTTTATGTTTACGATGACTTTCGGAGTTTATATCTGTTCAATCTGCCTTAAGCAAATAAGCATCCCAATTACAACAAACTTTTCAAGCATAGAAAGGACCGGGAGTCCTTTTCTTCATGACACAAACCCAGAAGGCATTTATCGCAAGCACTTTCCAATTCCCAAAACTTTTAGGAGGTAACGAGATGTTTGAACATTGGACTTGGAGGTGAAGTTGGAGTTGGGGCTGAATTTATTTATTTTTGTATTTTAACTTCATTCTTGTGTGTGCAGAGCTGAATGTGCACGTAATCCTGTAAGTTTTTTCGTGATTGTATCAATGCAGAGATCTGGAAGCGGATGGTTCGAGAGCTTACTAAATAGTCATGCTAATGTGAGCTCAAATGGGGAAATTTTTTCAGTTTTGGATAGGAGGAAAAATATTTCGTCTATTATGCAGACTCTTGATAAGGTTTACAATTTGGACTGGCTCAGTAGTGCTTCCAAGAATCAGTGCTCTGCTGCTGTTGGTTTCAAGTGGATGCTTAATCAGGTGCGATTCTATTCGAATTTGTTTGTTGTGCTTTGGGGTAGAAACTGGATAGTTTCAATCACAAAGTCTCCGTTGGTGGGATGTTTTTTGTGATAGACCTTTTGAATTATCAATGAGTAATCGCTGTCTCATGTAGAAATTTTTCGTAGAATGTATTGGAAATAGTTGATACTGAAAGTGTAAATTTTCTTACAACTCTGCCTTAAAGTAGCCACTGTTTATTTTCTCATGTCCTTTTAGTCTGTTCAATAGAGTACTTGGAAGTAAATTTAAAGAGGATAAACTATCAAGATTTCGTTATATAATTTGTATTTAGAAAGTTTTATTGAAGGTGTGTAAAGTTGGATAATTAATTGCAAAACTTTATATTAGTTGTGAGGTTTGAGCATCTATATATTCAGTTCTCAGGGAAGATTTTGGAAAGCTCGTGTATTTGCAGGATGCTTGTTAGATAATTTATTATTGACTGAAGAATTTTGATGCATGAAGGAAGTATGATTAAGATTGGTGAAGAAAAATAAATATAGAAAGGAAACTAAAAAAAAATCAGAGTAGGAAGAAAATAAAAGAATGATAAAATCTCCAAATTAAGAAAATATATAAATATTAACTAAAATATCTAAATAACTGGAAAGTATCTTACAATAACCTCAATATATTCTATTGTTATTCCTAAAACATCACAATTCAAAATACAACATACATTTCTACTCTAGGTAAATATTCTAGTTGCGTGTTCTCCGTCTATATCAATATTAAAATCTCGAAATAGGAAAAACTTTCAGTCATTGGTGTTTGACTGTATCCCATAACCCATTGTGTAGCAAAATATTAATATTCTACTACCCAATTTAAAGCTCTGTTATTTGATCGAGTATAGTACTTTCTTGTGATTTGTGTCTTGCTATTTATTTTCCCAGTAAAAAGTCGGACTTCCTTTTTGTCATTCATCTTGAATGGTTAAAGAAACTCTTTAAGTTGGGAATTCCCCTACCCCTTTTGTTTGAATTTTTATCTATTCTTGAGTGAGTTGATCAAGTAATTAAGAGCTTTTAGTGCTTCCTTAGATTCTCTTAAGCGATACAAGTTTATTACTCGTAGTAAGGTTGATAAAAAACCTTTGATTATGATGTGAGACCTAAAATAGTAAGTTGTAAGAGCTCTATTTAGAAGCATTAGTTTAAGGTATTCAACTTTTTTAGAGTAATAGTTCAGGGTATTGAATTTATACATGTTAATTTTTGAATTAGATTGAATTATTTCCTTGTAAGAGTTATAATTATGTAGTAAAACTAGAATTTATATTCATTGCTGAAAATCAGCAATTACCTAAATTATGTCAATCTAAAAAAAGAATATAAATTTAAAATTATTTATAATTATAATCCAGTAATTAAGATTAATTGTTGATATAACTGTCATCCTCTCTCAAATTGATATCGGTTGATCAAGAAACATCAATTTACTAACAAGAAACGGATGACGTTTCTGTATTATTGTTTTTGTGAATATGTCAGCTATTTGCATATCGGTAGAAGTACGATGAAGAGATATGATGTCATTTTCAAAGACTTGTCATATAGAGTGACACTGTACTTCAATATAGTTGGTATGCTCATGCTAAATAGGATTAGCAGCGATTTGAATGATATTACTATTTTAAGCATGGAGCGTAGTGGATGCAGATTGTTAAAACCAAGCTCAAATATTAGTCCATGAAGCCAGATAATCTCAGAACATGCAGCAGACATTGCACTGTGTTCCGACTCAGTCGAAGATTTAGAGAATCGATCTTGTTTCTTCGCCACAAAATTAAAGATCTGCCAAAAAATATGCACCAAATTGTGACAGATTGTCGAGTATCAGGACAACTCGCCCAATCAGCATTGATATAGGCAACAAGATGAATCGGAGAATCAAATGAGTAAAATAAATCGCGACTTGATGTCCCTAGAAGATATTTAATAATACGATGAAACTAAATGGAGATGACGAAGATTTTGCATAAATTGAGTACTTGCTAAACAAGAAAAGATATATCAAGCCATGTAATAGTTAAATAATTCAAGCTATCCACCAACTGGCGATAGACAGTAGGATCAGAAAGAATATTATCCTAGTCACTACAATACTTTGTGTTAACTTACAATGGAGTATTAGTTGATGAAGCATCTTGACTAGCTGCCAAAATAATTAAATGTTGTGTACATTTATGTTGAGTCAAGAAGATTTCTTCTTTGAGGTCACTGTGAAAAAATTCATTTTTGGCATCCATTTAGTGAAGAAGTCAACCTTGTCAGATAGCAATAGAAATGATAGTCTTTACTGAAGTCATTTTCGCAACTGGAGCAAAAGTTTTTTCATAGTGGACTCTATACTCTGTCTGTTATCAAGAAAAACCAATCGATTTTCAAAGCAATCAAGCGAACCATCAGAATGAAGCTTGATCGAATAAATTCATTTACAACCAATTGTCTTAATGTTAGGAGAATAAATAACAACAACCCATGTTTGATTATCGTCAAGTGCGTACAATTCTTCAGCCATTGCTTTACACTAACCCTCGACTTTTCAATAACATGAGAGAATGAAATTTGAAGACAAAGTAAAAATGAATGAGATGTGTGAGAGAAACCATACTAATAAGGAATATTACTAATTTATGAAGAGCGTCGAGTAATGATGTCTATAGATGAGGCATGAGAGGAGCACTTTAAGCAGGATCAAAGGGCAAGTCGGTCTCAGGAAATGGCAAAGTTGGACGTCGTCATTCATATGCAAATCTAAGTTTGAATCGAACATGAATTGTACTTAATTCATCAAATTAAGGAAGAACAAGCAACTACGGTACCAATTTAACATGGGTAGGAAAGAAATATTGGTTTTTAAAGAAAACGAGTCGAGATTCACGAAATCCGTTAGATGAAGAATCATAACAAACATAACCTTTTTGTGAAATGCTATATCACATAAACGCATCTTTAATAGATTGAGTAGAAAATTTATGATGTTCATGAGATGAGAAATGAACGAAACAAACACAATAAAAAATATGTATATCAAGATAATTAGGATGGATATGATGAAGACAATAATATAGAGATTTAAAATCTAAGATATTCGAATGCAATCTACTAATTAAATAAATTGTCGTAGACAAGGCTTCACCCAAAATTTGGATGGAATAAAATATTCAATTAAAAAAGTTCAAGCAACATCTAATAGATGACGATTTTTTCATCCAGTGAGACCATTTTGTTGAGGTTTATAAGTACAAGAATGTTGGGAAATAATTCTCTTTTGTTGTAGAAAATCTTGAAATTCATTAGACATATATTTCCCACATGAATCAAATCATAATATTTCGATAACAATAGAAAATTGAGTTTCAACATAGGCTAAAATTTGTTTAAAAACAAAAAATACCTCAGATTTACAACGAAGAAAATAAATCCAAGTATATTTTCTGTAATGATCAATAAATATGACAAAATATTTATAATAGACATGAGATATGATAGGAGTAATGCCCAACACATTACTATGAATCAAATCAAAACAACTTTTAGCCCAACTTCCATTTGAATAAAATGAAAGACATTTACTTTTTTCTAATTTGCATGTAAAACAGTCAAAATTTAGAGAAGATAAAAATTGATTTTCATTGCCTAAAGCACCAGAATTTATTGAATGAGATAGAACAATAGAGTTGGGATAACCTAAACGTTTGTGCCAAATCAATAAGGCAAGTTAAAAACGTTTGAATATTCTTACCTTGAAGACCCGAAATTGAAAAAACTGAAATAATCATTTGTTAAATCATGTCAGAAGTAATTGTTGATTTGTCATCCGCCTTCTCGGAACTATTTGACAACTTAATTAGCATAAGTATTGAGATTTTGGGGTCGACATTTTTTAATAATATGTCTAACTTTCTTACAATAATTGCAGAATTTCTTTGTGCAATTAGTAGCAATGTGTCCAAATTCTTTGCACTTGAAATATTGAACTTGACTTATATCTCGACCATTGCCCCTCCCACGAGCTGCATAAGCAACTACATTGTCATGTATTTTGTTTTGTTGGAAAATTGTTTGAGTTGTATGACATTGCTCTTCATGAAGTAACTCACTCAAACATACATCATAGGAAGGAGGAGGAATATGATTCATCAAATTGGATTGAGCTATCTCAAATTCAGGATGCAACTTCATTAAGAGAGATCCAATGGATTGATCTCTCTTGCTCTTTTCATGAATCTCTTGAATAGCATAAAGAGGTCCATATGGACACATTTGCATAAAGAATGGCTACATAGTCAGTCCATAAATTTTGAAATTTAGAAAAATAGTCTTGAATATATAAATCACCTTGAAAGTAACTGAAAATGTCATATTTTAATTTAAAACGATGAGTAGAATTATCTTGGTAATAAATTTTTTTCAAACTCTTAGTAGTAGTATATAATTTTAGATTGAGGACAATTGACTAATCCACAATTCTTAAAATCCAATTCATAATTCTAGCATTTTTTATTTTTCATTGACCTAATTTAGCAACTTTATTTGGGACTAGGTCACTATCATTAATGTGTCACCATAATTCTTTTTTCATTAGAAATAGTCGAAATTGAAATTCCAAAGCATTATAATTTTTACTCGTGAAATGGACTCCAAAAGATTCCACATTCGCCAAGATATTTGTTGATGATAATTCTTTGGGGTTAGACCCTGGATGACGGGCTTGAAAGAAAAGAGCACTAAAGCCTCTGTTCCGCTTGATGACCACCTAGTGATCCTTTGTTAAAAACAATAAAAAAACAGCAACTAACTAGCAAGAGACGAATGGCGAATAACCCAACAAGAAAACTCCGACAACGCATCCAAACAAAAAAACCTTCGAATTGGTCATATAAACCTAACCAGAAACCATAGACAACTTCAACAACAAATCAACGAAGTTGATGAGAGAACCAAGAAAACCTGACCGAAAAGAAATCGACTAAGAAATGTTGGTGTAGGTGAAGAAAATAGTGAAGGTAGGTGCGAGCATAGTTGAAATCTTCCAAAAGAAGTCACATAACGAGAATTGAGAAAACCGATATGCAACCCCTAATAACTTTGAACAAAAATTCGGACGAATCCCAAAGACGAAGGTAGTCCTGGACAATCAAAAAAATATTTCCGAAGAAAGCCACAAGATGAAGCAGGGACGAGAAATTGAGTTTTAGAGAGTGGGTCTCATACAATGTCAATTTTTGAATTGGATTGAATGCTCTCCTTGTAAGAGTTGCTGTTATTATATTGTAAAACTGAAATTTACATGGAATTTACGTTCATCGCTGAAAATCAACAATTACTTAAATTATGCCTATCTAAAGAAGAAATATAAATTTAAAATTATTTACAATTATAATGCAATAATTAAGATTATTCGATGATATAACTTTTAATACACATGCACACACATACATATTTGTATATGTAAATGTGATAAGCTATTAATAAAATTGGGTATGCAAGAAGGAAGAATGGAGAAAAGATTCATAAAGAAAGGAATCCAACGCCACAACCTTCCTTGGGGCCATGGTGGCAGAGACAAAAGTCTCTTGGACATGGGTGTTTTGAATGCTTGAGGTTGAGAGGACAGGGCCGCAGTTGCGATACCACTGCCCCAGTGCTGGCCTTGCATAATTGTTGGCCTGCTGTTCGTTTGAATTTGTAATTTGAAATGAACAGCTATAAAAGTTTCTTCGTAAAGGTATAAATAAGAATGTTAGGAAAGAAGGGAAATCATGTAAAAATAGAGAATTGTGGCGGTGTACAAGCTTTCTCAGTAAATTTATGTATTTACTGTCCAAATTGTGTTGGATACCTGACATATTAGTATCAAAACACTGTTCATGATGATATTGAAGAAAGATGAAGAAAAAGTGAATCCTTGTATAAGGAAATGGAAGATGTGAAACATGAATTCTAGAGTCTGTCGGAATTGGAGAGATTAATAGAGCAATTGACGATAAATGCAGGGAAAATACGGCAGTATGTGGAAGAAACTCAACACACAAAGTGGAGAAGCTGGTAAATTATCGAGTGAATATGGAAAGAATGGGCATGAATTAAGAGAGAATAAATGGGGAAAAACTGGCAATAAATAGTCCTTACAAGAAAAAGGAAATCTAGGGCAAATGGCTAAAGATCAATTGGAAGTAAACTTGCTCCTCCAACAAGATGAAAATAGAGGAAAATAGGCAGAAGCGAAGCATTTTTCTCACGTTCCTCTAAAGGAGATGATATTTACAAACATTAGTGATTGGTGAGGAGGCCAGAATTAGAGATCCCTATCTTCAACAAAGAATGTAGACGGATGTATTTTTAGAGCAAAAAAATATTTCAAAGTGCATTATTTTTGGATAGGGAAACATTGTTGACTACATCAGTAAGTTTGCATTGGAATGCATTAACATAGTTTCAATGGATTAATCCCATTTAAGATTTGCAAATTGGCATGATTTCAAGAGGCAATTGTTTCTTTATTTCTGGTCAACACGAGACAAAGATTTATGGAATAATTTCTAGCACTAAAAAGGGTTTCTTCAGTGGATGAATTTAGGTGGGCTTTAGGACACTAGCTGCACAATTGAAAGGAATTCCGAAAGAGATTCTTCGAAAGTACTTTTATCAATGTTCTAAAACCAGAAATTCGTGCAGATTTGAGAGTGTGCTGTCCTCAAGAGTTGGGCCAAACGATGGATGTGGATCAATGTCTTGAGGATTGAAATAACATGTAATTATAGTAATCAAAATACTGTGAATAATGAAGAAACAGATTTGGTGAATCATTTTCAAACACTCAGTGTCATTGGCAGAAAGAATCCTAAATGCAAGGCATGAATTTCCAACTAAAAGATTGACGGTGGCAGGATTACAAGCAAAGAAAAAAGGGATTATGTTTTTGATGTGATGGCCCTAATTGTAAGAAGGAATCGAAGATTATGATTGTAGAGGATGAAGAATGAAATAGAATTATGCCAAGTGAAATAGATTTGGAAGAGGAGAGTATCAACGAAAAAATTCATGGTCACTGAGACAAGGTGTTTCTTGAAGGGGATATCGATAAGCCCCCAATCAAATGGTGATATGCAAGGAGGAAGTATGAAGAAGAGATTCAAAAGGAGAGAGATCAAGGGCCATGAGCTTCCTTGGCAGCAGAGACGGAAGTCTCAACATCGAGACCATCCGAGGATGAGAGGGCACTGCTGCCTCTCAGTAACTTTTGTCCCTTGTTTATTGGTTGCTTTGAATTCGTAGTTTGAAATGACCAATTGTAAGACATTTTCTGTTTAAAGAGAAATAAGAGGGGTTAGTAGGGGAGGGAAAGTTATGGAAAAATGGAGAATTGTGTTGGTGAGCAAGTTTTGTAGGAAAATTGCTTGTATTCTAAATTGTGTTGGATCTGTATCATTATTTATTTAATGTTTGAAGATCTAAATCTCTTTTCATCTTCTTCATGCAGGGATTGATGGAGCATCATGTCATAATGGCTGAATATTTCAATCGCAGGGGTGTTTCTGCTATTTTTATTTTGAGAAAAAATTTATTGAGACGAATGGTTTCCATTCTTGCTAATTCTTATGATAGATATGCCAAGTCATTGAATGGAACTCACAAAGCCCATGTTCATTCACAAGAAGAGGTCTCTCTCTCTCTGCTGTCTGTCTGTCTGTCTCTCTCTCTCTCTCTCACACTGACATTAAGATAATTGAAGCCTTGAATTTTTTTTTTCTAGGCCAAGACCCTTTCCAATTTTAAGCCTATTATCAATGCCTCGTCATTGATTACTGACCTCGAGGAAATGAAAGCGATGGCTTCAAAGGCCTTACATTACTTCAATAGCACTAGACATATTATATTGTACTACGAGGACTTGATTAAGAATCAAACAGTGAGACCTTTAGAAACATTTCAAAATGTTAAAAATATAATTGTTTGAAAATGTGAATACCCATGGTCTTATCCTTTCTTATCTTTGTTGTAGAAGTTAAAAGATGTTCAAGAATTTCTCGATCTTCCTCAGATGGAATTGACGAGCCATCAAGTGAAGATACACAACGGATTGTTGTTGGACCACATTACGAATTGGGGCGAAGTTAACAAGACTCTTGTCGGGACACCCTATGAGAGTTTTCTCCATGCAGATAAGTAGTCGTCTGCCAAGCCATTGATGATTAAATTTTGGTCAGTTTTCTTTGCCTGATCTGTCTCTCGATTTATCAATGTACAGTTGATAGATGAGTTTGACTATGATATTGGGTAAATCTAACATGGCTTCTGAACAAAATTGGAGTGAAAATTTTAGTTCTTTTGAAGATTGGTTTAGTTTAACCCTCGATCCTGTACTTTTCATTTTCCAATTAATGATCTTGCTTGCAATATATATACACTAAAAGTTCATTGTGTGATACTTCTGATGTAAATCAAATACCAACGTATTTTGAAAAACTCTATTTTTCTTGACAAAAAATTAAATTATTCTTGTGTATTTTAGGATTTTTGCAAGTAAAAAGCAAAGGAATGACAAATAAACAAGCAAGAACATATCTAATGATTATTTGAATAAAGGAAATGCAACACTTCTGATTGTAAAACTAATCAAACACTTCACTTTCAGAAAATTCTAAAAAATTAAGAATGAAAAATTTATTCAACAAAAGAGCTGCTTACGAAAAGGAGTTCGTCTGATTGATCACATACATTGTTGTTGATGTAATCTGCAAAGTCTGAAAAATTTATTAATAAAAAAGCTGATATCTCCGACTCTCTCTAGCCTTATTTCCTCTGTATTCGTTACTGTTTCTACCTCTTTCTCATTGACTTCTATTTCTCTCTTTCCTTCTTATCTCATTCTGGAATCTTTTGGATAATCTTCTCCTCTATTCTCCTCTCCTCCCTATCTTCTTCTTCTTCTTCTGTCTGCTCCATTTCTTTGTTTGAATTTTCTTGTAATTTTCAGAAGTTCATAATGGAAGTCTCTCTGTTGGAATTAGTGTGTTGTTGAATTGCAGGAAGTTGAGGGCAATCTATGTTAATCACAGAAACTTGTTCTCGCTTACAAAAATTATGTTTTTAGTGAGAAATATGTTTATTTTGTCTTGTCTAAACGAGGTGTTGACAGCTGAATTGTTTGTGATGGTTTTTGTGCGAAAGATAGCAGACATCAAAGCCTATTTTTTTTATATGAAAATGAGTTTGAATTTGCCTTGAATTGATTGACGTAAATTGATCTTGTACACAACTAAAGACGAATGGTTAGGAATTGATTATGATCTTTTGCATTGGACTGGTTTAGCAAGTAGTCGACAGAAATTCAGAAGACGAGGGCAAACATTTTGAATCTTGACTATGGAATGGTCGATCTGCTCAACCAATCCAATCGGTTGAACCCTTTAAGGGGTTGATTGAGTAGTTGACTAAATATATCTGATAAGCTATAAGGATATTAGTCTTTTAGTGACGGGCCTCCTGACCAAAAGCATTGAAGCTTCAAGGCCAATACCAGTTTAAAATGGTCGTGCTTCTTTTAAGTGCTTGGTCGGATGACATCCTCAATCCAGCAAAAGCAGGTTCCTGAAGACCGAGTGTCCTAAAAAATAGGTTTGTATTTCTCTGCCTCACACGACACTGCAGCCATAGAAGGGCAAAACTGAAATGGGTCAGCTTTGAATCCATGAGAGATGACTGAAAATGACCAAACGAAAGGAGACTCTTTGTTATGGTGGGCATTCATAAAGTTTAGAAATTGAAGAAGAAAATAGTTAGACTGAGATGGGTTCTTCCATAAAAAGGGACCATTTTTGAGCTGGGTCTTGAAAGGTGGTCATAATCATATGCAGCTGAGCTGAAAGTGACGATTCAAACCTAGAAACGAAACCTAATCTTACTAAACTGTACCTTTTTCTGTTGAGTTTAATGCTGTCTGCCTTTGCTTATTCTCTGTGATAAAGTAGTTAGAGAAAGACCCATTAATTCTCATGGATAAGCCTTGCTTCCATCTGTGCTGTCTTGTTACAGTACAGAAGATGGGCCAGTGAGAGACAGGTCCACCATTTTCTTTTCTAGACTGTCATGGACCATCCTCTTTTGTTTTTGCCATTGGTTTCCATTCAAGTTGATAGCAAATTCACGAAACAGCATGATGCTTAAAAGAAAAGCAAGCTATTTGATTACATTGTCCAGCCTTGCATATAATTCCAAACTCGTAGCTTCAATCAACTAGTTGATATTTTCTTGTAACCCTTTTGGTTCTCCTTATCCGCGGTGTGCGAGTCAGTGGTTATTATATCGATTTACAAGCATTGCTCTGAAAACGGATAACATTGTACCGAGAGATACCGAGATTCCACCATACAACCTATTGTTAGGTGTTAACTCATGCGAAGTGTTGGACTAGTTGAGGCAAAGCTATGATGTTAAATAGAAAGGGAATTTTGAACTACACAACATAATGCTGCAAAGAAGAAACCAAGTCAACGTCAGACATAGATTTAACAATTATTTCCAAACATGGTGGGTTCGGGCTTTGTCTTTGTCTTCGTCTTTGATGGTAACCAAGATTCCAACTACATAAATTCTATGATATACTTATTATTATTATATTGTTAATTGTCCTATTATATCATTTCTTTATAAATTTATTTGGTGGAAAAATGAGAAATTCAATATTTAATTGCAAAATTATTTATGAAGTCAAGATCTTCATTTGATCTACGTATTGTTCTTCGTCAATGTCTAGATCATCTCATTCTCATCAATAACTTCGCAGTAGCGCAGTCCTCTTCTTTGGTTCTAATGGTGGCTGAAAGGAGAGAGAGAGAGAAGCCGCCATAGCCTCTGTGGTGAATCTGTCGCTCGAGAAGCCGCCATAGCACCGGTGGTGAATCTGTTGCTCGAGAAGCCGAACGAAGCGACAATCGTTAAATCCAGATTGGTTCCATTATTAATAAACGGTTTGGGTGGGTACAGCGAGTCACGAGAGCCCGCCTCCGGTGCATTTTTTTGGCTTAGCCCTAGAGCACGAGAACCAGATGGCGATCGGAGTTCGGTCGCATTAAACGACAGAGACTTCATCCCGCATGGCAACCCAAAGCTTTCAAACATTGTGTCAGATAAAATGCGAACCTCTTCTGACCGAATACGGAAATTGAACAAACAAAATTGAAGTTTCTAGAGTCCAATTTCTGAAACCAAGTTGAAAATTGAGCTCAAATGGGTACAGAGCTCCAGAAAACGAAAGAAATTGAATTCCTTTGTAATGAAAGATCAGAATCACTGCCTACTTGTTTTCAATTCAAGCCAAGTACTAGGCTGGTGAATTCTCTGTTTTTTTTTTTTCCACATTTTCCTGTCTTCCAAACAGAAGAAATTGCTCTTCCTCGAAACTACCATGGAATTGGGACCAAATTCGATGTAACAGGACAGATAAAGATGAAGCTTTCAAAGATGAAGACACAGAAATTTCAGTTTGGAATCTTTCTGGGAAGCATGAGTTTCAAGAACAAAGTGCTAATAATGAGAAAGGTCGATTAATCTCTTAGGTAACCGCCGGATTCGCAGTGCCATCGTTGTTGAAGATTCCGAAAGAGAAGAAAGAACTTAGGCGATCTCTCTATCTAAAACTGGTCCGCCAAGGAAGGAGTGCTTCCTATAAACAAATTATAAATTCGTAATTTACCAGCTTTCAATTCGTAATTTAAACTAGTTAATTAACCAAAATAATTTTAGTCAAGAGGCTCCTATGCCTTTGATATTTTCGTCCATATCTTCGCTAAAATTTATTCGTACATGAACTCGGTATTGAAAAGTAGGATCCCGCTCTTTGAATTATTGGGTTTCACGGGATGCCCGCTCTTCATCGCCTCTTTTTTGTCTTCCGGATTTATTAATCCTTTTTTTTTGTTAATTATGAAGCAAGTGATATTGGTTGCAAAGTTAGTATTTTAATTGTCGTAAATAGTTGGGTAGAGGAGAAAAATAGACATGAATTTAGTTCTTGAAATGATAACATAAAAACAAGTATCGAAATGATAACATAAAAACAAGTATCGAAATGAAATGCAGGGTGATGCAACGAATGTAAGAGAAGAAGATTGAGCAGAATCGCAGTTGATTCATCATCTTCTCTCTCGCGCCAATCTTCATTCTTCAGGTTGTAAGACGAAGAACCACAGACTCTCTCTCTCTCTCTCTCTCTCTCTCTCTCTCTCTTCTAAGTTGTTTTTATCTTTCTCAACCCCCGATGGTTTACACGATGCATGTCTCTTTGTGGTTCTGGTTGAGATTTGAATCTGCTGCTCCATTATTTTTATGATTAACAGAGTTTGATTTGGTGGGTTGTTCTCCGTCCAACCTCCATTTCTCTTACTCGAACACCCTTTTTCGCTTTACATTTAAAACTCGCTGTCTTCTTCTTCTCTGAGTTTCGCTCTCTTTCACTCTTTTAAAGACACCCATCCAACACTTGTTCTACTCATTTCTGTTTCTGGGTCTTCCTGCTTTCAGCTTTCACACTTCTTATGGTGCTTAGCTCTCTCTCTCTCTCTCTCTCTCTCTCTCTCTCTCTCTCTCTCGTACGCACGATTGTTGTTCGCTCATCTTTTGTTTCATTTTACAGCAAAGTGTGAGAAAAATGAATACCAGATTCCACACTGACCTTCAGAAGATGAAAGCTCTACATCATGATAAAGTAAACTTCTCCTTCTTTTCCTCTGATTCCGTTCTAATTTTCTGTGATTTCTTCCTTTTCAGTTCACTGACATGTTTTAGATGGGATTTTTTTTTTCCCAGAAAATGATCTCTTACATTATACCTTAAAAATCCCAAAAACCAACGATTGGATTTTCTGATTCCAATCTTTTCTTAAATATTTCTGATCGAGCTAGTAATTTCTCTCCTTCTTTGTGTTTCTTCATTCACGTTTCACAATTTCTGAAGGAGGAGAAAATAGAGGATGAGAGAAGCAAGAAAACTGGTAAGAAAGCTGGAAGTAATACAACTCGATGTAAATCAAACACAGAAAGAAAGATCGCCTTGATACAAGATGTAAGTCTAATTTTGTCATCTATCTCAAATTTCTTCTGAAAAACATTGAAGTTATTGTTCTTTCACTTTCATCTGACTTAAATTAGTCGCAATTTTCAGGTTGATAAGCTGAAAAAGAGGCTCAGACGTGAAGAAAATATTCATAAAGCACTAGAAAGAGCGATTACTAGGCCACTCGGTGCTCTACCTCGTTTTCCTCCTTATCTCCCACCACAAGTCAGCATTACTCTATTCAGGAATTTTCACACACTTACATGTTGAATTACAAAAAGTGTACTTCCCTGATTCGAGTGATTAAGTGGGCGAAAAATGGAAGCAAATTGAGTGATGATTATTGATTTTGTCAGTTTGGATCAATGGCGGGTTATGTGATTACTAATGTGTTAATTCGTTTGGTTTTAGACACTGGAACTTCTTGCTGAGGTAGCTGTTTTAGAGGAAGAGGTTGTCTGGCTAGAAGAACAGGTAGTGAATTTCAGACAAGGTTTACATCAGGAAGCAATTTTTGTGTCCAGTAAGAGGACTATAGAAAATTCAATTGAATCAGTTGAGAGTGTCCAGACAAAAAGTATGAAACACAGGCGGACAAAGTCGATGTCCCAAAACGAGTTCAATTCAGAAACATTTACTGCCAGATTTCAGCCTTCTCTCACCAGAACTGCTTCAATTCGAAAGTTATTGTCCATTGATAGTGTCTCCGATCAAACGAGCAATAGTGTTAGTAAGCCTGTTTTCAGAAAACAAGCTTCTAGAAAATCCAATTACTATTCATCTTCATCGTATACAGAAGAAGAGCGAGGGAGAGAAAATCAATCATGTTCTAATTCCATGAAAGAAAAGGAGAAGAAAGGCATCAAAACTACTCCGTTAAAGAAATATCCAATCAAAACCCAAGAGGTAAAAAATGGTTTGAATCCTCTGAAGTTGCAGATTTTTGGTTTTTTCATTTGTTTCCTTTAATTTTCTTATTAAAACCTTTCAATCTTTACCGTATTTTATTACATTATTTCTCAGCTAGACTGCAGATTGATGGAAGGAGAACAAGCAAATGATTGCTCATCTGGTCTGTCAGATGTCTCCAGAACCTCACAAAACAAAATTTCCACAGATCTTGTCAAGTGTTTATCATCCATTTACACGATGACAAGCAAATCAAATCACAGGTTTGTCGTATCAGAAACTTGCTATGAAGATTCGCTCGATCCTTGCAATACACTTTTGAATTTCAAGTATAAGGAGGTTGGTCCTTGGAAGAATCTAAATGATTTGGAAGCTAGTTCAGTTGATAGTAAAAGAGCAGCTAATTCCTTTGCACTAATCCGTCAGCTAAAGTAAGCTCTACAGATTTGCTTCCATTTCAATATTTCTGCTTCATCTGCTACATAGAGATGTCTGTTTTTATTTTTTCATAGGAATTATATCCTGGCACCTTCTTGGGGAGCAAGCCACTATGAACTTAGAGGGTCTTAATAACAAGCAAAAGCTAGCTTTCTGGATGGACATCTACAATTCCAGTATATTGAATGTGAGTTCAAACCAATATTCATCATCACATAATCTCTGAAACATGAAAGTTTCATCTTTATATAGGATTTTGGGCATGTTTGTAGACGAATCAGTGTAATCGGGAATCCATTTGTTTTATAAAGTTGGATTAATCAAACTTTCAGGTAATTTTAGAGCATGAGATAGCCGAGGCTCCTGAAAGTGAAAGGGTTGTAGCTATATAATAAAAAAGTAAAGAGTAGTATCATGAAAAAAATTCCTGCATGCAGAGATCATGCCTATGATTATCTTAATAAATGTACCCTTTTATTTGTAATTTCCTAAAAGGTCTGGTCCAGTACTTACTTTTGCACTAAGTTTGTTTCTTCTGATAATGATGAACTTCACAGCTTGTAAAGACAGATTACTTCTAATATCAAAACGTTGAGCTGTTTAGTTGTGGTTAACTTTGATTATTTTATATGTTCCGATAAATACTGTGTCATACGACAGTAGTTCGATTTCTTGTATTGATCATTGCGCGTGAATATGCGAACTCAGGATCTCCTATTATTGATAAATTACCACTAATTCAAAAGACTTACATTGTTGGGTTGAAATTATTTTTCTTAACAAATACAAATCAAATTAGATGACCATTTCAATTTTTTAGTAAATTCCGTTATGATTATTGTAACATAAGGTTGTTGTTTCGTTTACATTTCTACGAAAATTAGGATTCCATATTCTTATTAACGGAACGATCGCGTGAAGTCGAATCTTGACGCAACGGAGCAAAAAATATATATATGGGATGAATGAAAGAGTGGGTTATACAATGGATGTAAAGTCCAAGAAATGGTAAAGCTAGACTAAATACAGGTTGGAGTTGGAATTTCCAAGCTGTTGAGTTGGTAACGTAGACGATTGAATGGGAAAATGGAGACGATTGTTTTGCTATTTTATCTGGTTAAATGTCTCAATATGTTTTACTAATTAGAAAAGATTTGGTTAGAATAAACCTCTCGAACTCGCCTTTTGGAAAATTTGTCACAGTCGTTCATACCAATTGCACTCGATAATTTCTTAAATTTAATGAACATACGCGAAAATGTTAGCTTTTCGAAAATTATAATACAGTTGTTCCCATATTTCCCCCAAACCAAAAATAGATTTGGTTTTAAAGCATTTTCGACCAGCGCCCACGGGTTCAGTTCTCCATTTTTGGTCCACATTTCAATATCAAATTTGACTCAAAATCCGAGCCAAATTTGATTTTAAACTGTAATTTGATCTGACCCGACCAGGAAAGAAGAAATATAAAACAAAGAAGAACATACAATTAACAGTCAACGCCTAAAACATCATCCATTAAGAAGTAAGCTCACCTCCGCTAAACATGCTTTACAACCCAGTAATCATCACTATACAACCAAATATTACTATAAAACAACATTCACTCCCTCCTTCACAAACCCGGGTTTTAGCTCTTTCACATTTATCTCTGAGAAAATTCCTGTCGGATGTTTCGGTCTGAACTAAACATTTACTGAAGTTTTGGGAAATTACGGCTAGATGGGCCGTGTAATAATTTGACGAATCCAAGAAAGCTTAGTTTTCCGTCAGTATGTCTTACCCAGTCGTGAAGAACAGCATGAACAGGAACTGAAGGGCTAAGACCAAGTTCCTGAAAAATCCCAAAAAAGATCAGTTCACTCTCACTTGTAGCTAAATCAAGTTTCAATCTTACAATCTAGTTGGATGAAAGCTGAAAATTTACATCCATTTCAAACTAGTTACCCCCTTTGGTCATCTGGAAGGGCCATAAAACAAAGCCAGATCCAATTTACGGCCAAATTTGATGATTTGAATAGTTACTTCAAATTGTCTATAATGATTGAATTATTCAAAACTCAGAATTTTAAGGTTTTAGAATTGTCAGTAATTTTTTTTAACATGCGAAATGATTGAATTATTCAAAACTCAGAATTTTAAGGTTTTACAATTGTCAGTAATTTTATTTTACATGGTATTAGAGGCAAAATCCTAAATTGGAATATTGACAAAATAAAAAATTAACTCTATGGGCGTACCAATAAAAAATAATTGACCCACATCTAAGATGAATGTGAATTAAATTTTTGAAGTTTTTGGTAAGTTATCGTAAACCTTGCTATTTTTTTCGTTTTAAATGTAGGGGATATCATTTTAACAGTAGTAAGCAGAAAAATCCAATTAAGCACAAAAGTCTTACAACTTACCGATGCAAGTTCCTCTATGGCGATAGCTCTGTTACCATCCTTCTCAAACAATTCGTAGGCACAACGGGCATGTTGTTCCCATCGATCAAGAGCCTCGAGTTGATGAACACTTAGAGCAGCCGCACAGAACTCCTCAAAATTCATCCTTCTAAATTGCAATGCATTAAGCTGCCAACAAAAAATGTCACTAATTACATTCAATACATTGAAAAACCAATTACGAGTCAGGTACAGAGATTTTACCGATGCCAAAAATTCAGGAATCCGTGACTCCTTCATAGCTTCCGTCGAATTTTTTAACAAGGCCTAATATAAGATAGTAGGTGAATGAGTGTAGAAACAATCATTCATACACATGGAAGAGGGGTAAGAATGTGCACATACTGCTTTGATATTTTCTAAGCTTATTGTGCTGTTCTTATCTGGGTCCAGGTGGGTAAACTGGACCCTCAAGTAGAAGAGTTCGTCCGCAGTTAATGTCTTAGATAGAGCCTGTCAAAGCACGAAATCAAACAGATGATAAAACTATCGAAGAAACAAGTTTATTTTCATCTGTCTTTCTGTCTTTTTCAAAGAAGTTCATCCATCAGAAGAATTCAAAGAGGCAACTTGTGGCTACTCAACTACCAATCAATATAAAGTAATTATCCAAAACGAAAAGAAACATTTTTCCACATCATTTTTCCCCGTTCCACTCTAACGATGTCCTGCTTGGCAAAGTTTATGCATTATTTAAAATATCTTTAGCAATTTCATTGTATACCCACCCTCATAGCAGCTTTCCGAAGAGAGGATGAACGCATATAAGTCTTCATGAGTTTAAATATAAGTATATCTAGAGGCACTTTTACATCATTGAAATTTCTAATCCAAGGATGACCTGCACTGAAGGAAACTATGAGCAAATTGTTGACAAATAAGGAAAAAAGTAAAAAAAAATCTCGATGGTAGTAGAACTCACTGAGCGCTTGTGCTGCAGTCATTCTTTTCCTTGGATCTTTAATGAGTAAGGACTTGACAAAATCTTTTGCTTCACGAGACAAAGACGGCCAAGGTGGCTCATCGAAATTCGGATCGGCCTTCAGAACGGCCTTAAAAATCCCAGACTCGGTTCGAGCCCAAAATGGACGGCTGCCGCATAACAGTATATAAGCAATCACACCTATACTCCATACATCAGCTTCTGTAGTGTAAGATCTATGCAAAACTTCAGGAGCAACATAGTATGCACTCCCAACAATGTCATTAAGCCTCTCGTCTGAAAATGAGTTAAGGGAAAAAAACCATATCTATTTATAAGACGATTAAAATAACGAGTTCAACAAAATTAAGCAGAAAATAACCTGGTTTTACAAAATCTGACAACCCAAAATCTATGGCCTTCAACTGTGAATTTTCATCCTTGGACGTGAACAAAAAATTCTGTTGTAGACATAAGAAAAAGGCCTAATACATGAGTATTTATGAAATAAGAGGCAGAAAAAACACAGCTATCATCTACATCGCAAAAGCTACAGAAAACATTAATGAGCATGAGCCCATAAATACAAAATAACATGAACTGAGAAGCTCGTGTGATCTATTCATACAAAAAAGAAAACATATGATACATAAATATATACACATTGGATAACTTAATCAGTGGGGCTTCCCAAGACCCAACAGATTATTAATTCTTTTGTGAGTCCAGACTATTGGTTATTATAGTGTGAATGTGGAAAAGAAGCAGTATATTGATAAAGATCTCTTCTTTTTTTTTTTTTTCCAAAATCAAAAGAGCAACTGCATTGAAAAAAATAAAGGATTTCTAACCTCTGAAACCGATTGAACATACATTTAATGGAATATGAAGTACCCCCAATTCAAAACACTTTTTAAACTGTTTCCTTCATTTCAAATAACAAGTATAACATTTGTAACTTCCTCTAGATTTCCACAGTACAAGAATAAAGGTCCCTTTAGGTTTCATATTTCCTTCTAATATCACATGATAACAAGGTTGACTAGTCAGCATGAGGTACCAAGTTCTTTAATCAAACTTATACTGATTCGACCAACCATGTCATGCTCTGTTGCTAAACAGTAAAGGCGCCAAAATAAAAAATCATTTGTAAATTGACCTTTCGAAGGTTACGGTACCAAATTTATGGAGCACAAAAACTCCAGTTAAATTCCCTGACTTTTAGTATAATATAATTCTCACAATCAAGACGATTTGAAGCACTTTATAACTGGTGAACAAATCTTACTTCTGGTTTAAGATCCCGGTGGACCACACCCTGCAAGTGAAAAAATGCAACAACATTCAATATTTGTATCATTACAATCTTTGCATCATCCTCTGAATATTTTCCACCCCTGCACGAAAGAAGGGGAATTTAGAATATGTTCCACAGATCAGCTGGCCGTTTCAACTTCCAAAGATGACTTGCCCATCATGGACAAATGCGAAATTGTGTTAAAAAGGCGAGACATTGTTATAGAAAGATCAAAATTAAAATACCTTGAGAGTATTCTATCTAAGAGCTCTCCCCCTTCACATAACCTAAGGAATACACAAAACTAATTACATTCAGAAAATGAAACTATGTATAAGCAAGACAGAATCTGATTAGTTCAAATGTTACAAAGACGAAGATCAGACTTACTCCATTACTATACAAATATTATCACGAAATGAAACTATGTATATGCAAGACAGAATCTGATTAGTTCAAATGTTACAAAGATGAAGATCAGAGCTTACTCCATTACTATATAAACATTATCACGATCTTCATATGAGTCGTAGAAATGCACAAGATTGCTATGTCCACTCAAAGCTTTTAATATCTTCACTTCTCTTCTCACGTCCTCAATTGCAATAGTAGTGGTCATCTATAACCCAAAATTCGAAACACAATCAGAAAATAATGCAGCAGTCAAAAAAACCAAAGAATATAAAAAAAACTAATGAACTGTTGTGGCTCAAAAAGAGAGAAATTCACAACTTGACAACCCTAGAGAAGCACTGGATCACATAACAGATTTCCAATGAAGTAACTAATTAATGATGAAGAGAGTTCTCCAACAGAAAATAAACACCTTTTTTGTATAATGATGTTTTCAAATGCTAAGTAGTGAGTAATGCTCAAATCAAGAAATTGATACCTCGTAAATGGCAAAATAATCACATACCTTAGCTTTGGGGATGACCTTCACTGCAACCTTTTGATCCTTAAGCTCACCTTTCTTGAAGCTCGCGGAGCAGGTATATCCGAAGTGTCCCCTCCCAACCTCTTCTCCAATTTCATAATTGTTCGTAAAATGCTTCGAGAATCCAAAGCTTTTGTCAAGCCCAGCCAACCCTTCTACTTCACTACCTTCGGGAATAGATGCCTCGTTCGGCTTCACCGAGCCATGTCTCCTGGCTAACAATGCTCTTATATGCTTCGCAGGTGACGGAGGCGGAAACGGCCGTTTAAAGAACCGTTTTGGAGTGGAATTCGAGCTCGCATTCGCCGGAGATCTCGCAGGTGACTTCTTCGAGAAGAGGTAGTGAGCTGGACTGGGACTGTAAAACGGAAAGAACGGAGATTTCTTGACGCTGTCCAAATCTTTATTGTTCTTCCCTCCCTTCCCATCATCGCAGTCGTTTCCACCATTAACGGAGCTCGGAGGTGGTGCAGCTACACCCCCTTGGGCTTTTCGCTGAACTAAGCTAAATCCATCTCCGTGAGCTTGAAAATCAGAGTTTACAGGATGTGGGTCGGATTCTGGGGAGGGTTTGGAGCAGCAAAGACCCATTATCACCTCCCCACACAGAAAAAAAAAAAAAAAAGCAGGAACTTTGAACTCCAATTCTGATTCAGATCATCCTAAACAAGATTTGAAATCCCACACAAACTTCCCCACAACATCAAAACTAAAAAAACGGGCTCTCCCTAGTTGTCTTCAGCGTCTTAGACGAACACAAAACCACAGAGAGAAGAGAGAGAGAGAGATGCAATTCACAGGACAGAGAAAGAACATGGTGTATATTTATGGATAATAAACGGAAAATAGATATCGGAATTGATATTATTGATTATAATACGAAATACGGTGGCGCCCATTAAATTAATGAGGACGATTAATTCCCAGACGACTTGTCCTCTTTCCATTTAATTTGTTTTTAAAAACTTATTAAGAAAATCCACTGCATGAAATTTAATTTACATTTTTTAATGACTTTTCTCTTTGGATCGTCCACAATTGTCCCTCTTTTTATAAATTAATAACGTGAAATTAAGAAATTATAACTAAACTATTTTTTCTACAAACTCAAAAATCAATTTTTTTGGATATTAGCAACTAATTTAGATGTCATCGGCAATTTATCCGTCAATTCAGTACATATATATTATATTTTCATTCAATTACGTGATTTATTTCGTTTCTAATTTTTAAAATGATTTCTAAATTAATTTCAAACTTGTGATTTCTCGACGTGATTTGAAATTGATGAAAAAAATATTTTGATAAAATTCAGAATTATGTTAGAAATTGTGTTAAACTACGTAATTAATTATAAAACATGATATATGCGTATTGAATTTAACAGATATTAACGAGAATGTTTGAATTGTTAATATTTGAAAAGTTTACCATTTAATTAAAGTATGATATTAATTAATATTATAGAGTATCAATTTAAGTTATCTCATTCAAAATCAAGTTTGAATGAATTAAGTTAGATGTGATAAATTTATTTTTAAAGGTTGACGAGATTATGAAAATCTTTTTTTTTTTTTTTCAAATCAGTCCAAAATATTTTACCTACATTTTTTGGAAAAATAAAAACAGAAGCTTTAAACTCCATTAAAATTGGATAAATTCAAATAATAATTACAAATTTGTACTTTTTTTAAAAAAAAAGAAACAAAATATTTGATAATTGTTTAGCAAAGTCAAGAGAACTTTACATTAATTAAAACAAAACAAAAAAATTGTTTGAAGATGTTATAAAAATTGTTTTCTTAATGTCAAAGTCAACAAGTGGGAGTTCAAGTTCCTTTCACTTAATTGAAGAACAAGAACAGCATCAAATTATCCAAATATTATTTAGATTTAATATCATCCAGGTGACTCGATATAACCTTAATCTAATTCATTAACAATGCGTTTAAATATTGTAGATAGAAATTATTATGTAATATTTTCTTTATTAAATTTATCAAGTAATTGTGAAGGAAATCACTTTAAAATAATATTGAAATTAAAAAATATATATATTTATATTGAAGGGGAAATGAAGCATTTTATGAAAATATGTTTTGAAATATTCAATCTGAGGAGAAAAGGGTTGTTGAGATTTGAACTTTCTCACCTTCCA
The DNA here is from genome assembly GCA_022433055.1 of Begonia peltatifolia. Taxonomy (NCBI): domain Eukaryota; kingdom Viridiplantae; phylum Streptophyta; class Magnoliopsida; order Cucurbitales; family Begoniaceae; genus Begonia; species Begonia peltatifolia. The sequence goes on from CM039531.1 coordinate 14,977,484, forward strand.
AACGAAACAGCTTCAAGAATTCGGCAAAGCATAAACATCATATAATGGGTGTGACAGACAGAAATCCCTATTCTTCAACTTAAGCAAATGGGAATTTCCAGAAAAGTTAATTTGATTTAGTTGAGGACAGGAGGAGCACATCTACAAGAAACCAATATGGGCATATATATCATTTGTAAGCAACAGCCAACCCAAAATCGAAAATCGAACTCCGAAAATGACTTCATTGCAACTAACAACGATATCTCAGAACTCCAAAAATGACTTCACTGCAACTAACAAAGATATCTCAAAATCGTATCCTCATCACGCAACTTCATTTAACAGAGAACTAGTGTTTAGAAATTAGAACAGATATAATTACTATTCAAGTCTGTGGTCACCTACCATGATATCCAAACTTGACAAAATTCAAAAACACAAACAAGTCAAAGACATTTTCATGGAAAATCAGTCAAAAATATAGTCTCCCACAAAATTGATCTTAGTTATAGTGTGATTACAGATTACTGACAGATGCTTTCAATGGGTACTCGAATACATTTGTTGAGTAATGAAGAATGCTCTCTTATTCATGTAGTGCCTTCACAATCCAATAATAAGGCTTAATTAATTTTTCCTACCAGCATGACTGAACAATCAACTTCTGTTTATTCTTGTACGTTCTTGAAACTTTAAGCATTGCATGATCATATGACTCCATAATTTAGCACCGTATTAGTGCACTAACTAACCAGAAGTTTTATCACCTCCAAATCCTGACTGTAGAAATCCTGTTTGGTTAAGATGGCTAACATCACCCCAGGATTTTATAGTCCACTTATCACCATCGAATAAATGAAAGACGTTGACAGATGTATTCAGTATCTTGCCTGCAGACCTTCTATGTGGAGAAGCTCGCTTATACAATGATCTGATAACACCTCCATGAGTGACAACTACTACTCGCTCACCTGTCAAAAAAGCAAATGACATAGGAATTCAGCCTTGCGGTTCTCGTTCTTTTGTCATAACAGTATGGACAATTTTTGCAAAATCGCAGAAAAAATTAGTTCTTCAGATGCAACTTCACCTTTGTGCTTTCTTCCAATATTCGTCAAACAAGATGTGCAGCGCTGATAAAGTTGATCAAGACTCTCTCCACCACCCTGCATTAGATCAAACAGCTTTTAAATACTATTCAAATCTCTTCTCTAATACCACACTTCATTTTATAAAATAATATGTTTGAAAGGCTTTTGTAGTTGTATAGCTCCAAAAGATTTCCCAGTTTCATGCGATTCAATTCGATGCAAGGCACCTAAAATGCACAAAAGTGATGATGCCATGACATGGAGAGTATATATGAAAGAATTGGGAGAATTGCAAGGAGAGGGAAATGTGCCCCTCAATTAGCTCGGTACTATGTAATCTTTTTTTTTTTAGTAATAGAATCAACTACTATGCATTTCGATATAACTTCTGATTTTATTGAACAAATGCGTAGTCATCGATTACAAAGACTCATTGAAGAAGATTACAACAAATGTGTAGCCATCGATTACAAAGACTCACTGAAGCAGATTACAACACATTTTTTCCAGAATTACTTCTTGATCATTTAACCGAAAACTCCGCACACCCCCAGAATAGTTTTTTTTTTTTTTTTCTTTTCTACTAAAGCTCCTTCCCCCTAGAATAACTGTCATCATCAATTATCCAACTGTAACTGACGATGACTCAACTCTTCTAGAATAAGTAACTTCAAAGAAGGTTTTGACATATCACATTTCTATTTTGTATTTGCTCATGTAATTTTTCTGCCTACTGCGGACTCAATGAAATTATTTTTTTATATATACATCTAATTTCTATATGTTCTTCATGAACTAGCCTCAATATTCTCTTTTATGAGCAAGAGTAGCAAGTTGGCTTCACCTTGTGTTATGTTTATGGAATTGACGCAATAGAGTATTTTTACAAAGATAATATGGATGTACAACATTAACAGATTCTTCTATCGCGCCTTGTTGATGGGTTGGAGCACTTTTTTATTGTTACGCCTTATTGCATATTTTTTGTTCTAATACAGCTATGATGACCAAGAAAGATATTCAATCAAATTCAAATTTAAGCCACAGTCAGGCTGATTAGTAGCCATGCTGCAAGGGTCTTCCTTTCGAGAGTGCTTTCTTTGAAAAAACTAGAAACTTAAAGAAGAAAATCAACCAACTGTTATTTCAAGAGTCTAGATACAAGTACTTACTGGAAGCGCTTTATCCGTATCTCGAGATAAGAAAGCCTGATAGGCCTCAGGATTATCTCTTGCCGCTTCACGTAATACTAGGCCCTGAAGATAACCTAAATGTCTTTCCCGTAGATTAGGATCTTTAATAACCTGAAAGTTGAGAGTGATATATTAATCGTACATATTGCTGACTGCTGACTATGTTTGGGTCCACAGAGGCATAAAACTACAATAGAAAGAGTAAAAGAAGCAGAAGCACAAAGAAGAGCTGGAAGAGAGGGGGAGAGACAGAGACAGAGACTATAATTACAGAACAATATCATTTGAATGTCTATGCTTTTTATATATTATTTTTATCAAATTTCGGGCAGCCTCATGATTGTCTCTATATTTCATGTGAAATCTACACCTTATATTCTACAAGAGTAGTTACAGAGAAATGCAAAATCCATAAAGTTCTCTATGAAATCACACCTCCAGATCCCCACATCTGGTTGCAATTGCCTCTGCTGTATCAACAGCACGCTTTAAGTCTGATGTGTACACAACAAATATTTTACCCTCCTTGGATAGTCGATCAGCAACCTTACATTAAGTAATATAATGATTATCTCGTGAGCCAGTGAGACAGCACGAATGCAACAAATAGATTAAATAAACATATGAGAGAGAAGTTACAGCAGCTGCTTGCTGTCTCCCAGCATCATTTAACTCCACATCCAAATGTCCCTGTTTTCGGTAAAGTAATTTATAAAATCAGATGCAGATCAGGGCCCAAATTTGGAGCAGATACAAGAAGACTAATAGTGAGGAATCAAGAACAGAAGGTTTAACAGATTCTTTTCATGGGAATGTTAACCAAATCTGATTTTTTTTTTTTTTTATAAAAATCTTGACACTTTAAACCTGACAAATGAGAACATTGATGTGCCAAAGCAGAGCTTCTCATTCCAGTAGATCAAGGATATGCAATGCCATGCAATAGGTAATGTCATTTTGAAATCAAGAAGAGCCAACAAAAAACTATCGATATCCGATGTCAAAACAGAATCCTTAAGGGTGGAATTGCATGCAAATTTTGGACAGAGCCTCCCCGCATTGATGGAAAAAGTTACAAAAAAATGATTTAGGATGGATATCACAAACCATACACCATGACATAATGTTTGAATAAGTTCAGTAAGTTCTACTAAATGATTGATGCCTATTAAAAAAAGGGAGTTCAACTAAATAATGAACAGTTTAACCTGAATTCTTCCATCAGCATTCCACGTTGTTTCACCATGCCGGACAACGATTATTTCAGCAGCCGTAGAATCCACATAGCTGAAAGTAAATATCCCAATTGCAAGTAGATTCAGATAAAAACAGTCCAAACCCAAACATACAACTTCAAATTTCAACTCACAAAATCGATTATAAAATCTTACTGATAAAACCAATCCATAGATTGATACAAACTACAACATATTAGGAATTATCAATCTAAAAACAAACAGCCAGAAGAACAAGATGGTACAGCAAAGGAAAAATGAGGAACGAACGTGGAAGTGGAATCGGAATTGGCCATGCGATCCTAACCGTAGCTAAGTGAGTGATTCCTTAGGCGAGTCAAAGTAACCTATTCTTTGGAAAGATTTCAAGCTTGAAGGACAGAGGTAAAGTGACAGCAACCGGGAATCAGAACCAGAATCCAACACACTAAAGTGCGCTGTGAGCGCATTGCGGTCGTCGCGCCAGATGAAGAAATGATCTTAGTATGCAACCCGAAGTAGCAGATTCTGTCCTTACAGGTGAGATGATTGGGCCCAACTTTTAAAAACGTAGGGCCCAGATTGAAAAAGCCTACTGCATCCATGCTTCTATAATGTCTTCATTGTCTCCAACGACCTCTTATATTATTATTATATATCGATGTTTAATAGCACTGCCAATTTGAAAAACGTAATTTAAACATCCCTTGTATACGTTTAAAAAACATAAGGGATTGTCGCAGTATAGATCAAGAAGAGAAAACGAAAAGAAAGAAGTAAATGTAAAGGGATTCAGCTGCCTAGTGGAGAGCAGAGGCGAGCACAAAGACCCAATGATTTTTTTGATAGATTTTATTTGACTCAGATGAGCTTAGTTGAGGTCGATGGGTATTGAATGCAGAAGGCAGATGTCGGGCCCTCTGCATCTCGGGATGTTCCTATGGAGGATGCCACCTCCCCACATTGGCCCGCAAGAGTCTAGTAGGTGAGACATGATGCAACATATATATCTTATGCAGCAGCAGATGAATTTCCTCATATGAAGAGTCGAGAAGTTCGCCATGGGCTAGAGAGAGGTGATCATGTCCCAGAGAGCGCTGGCTCAATCATAGACATATCTTGCTGAGTCCCATAGAGAGTTCGCCGAGTCCTAGATGGAAATGACAAAGAGACTCGAGGAGTGGATGGAGGTTGGAGACGACGATGTCTTGCTGCCGTAGTTTAGTTTATTTTTTGTATTTCATTTTATGCACTTTACTTTCCATTTGTAAATTTGACGTACTTTAATTTTATGTCATATAGTTTATTATTGTAATATAGTATAATTTATTTTATGTTTGTCACTTTTGTTTAGTTTATATTTGTACTGTAGTACCATTTAGTTTATATTTGTACTAAATTTGGTTGTTGAGTATAAATTTGGGATTTGAATATGCAGGAATTGTTTGAAGATAGCGACGAGAGTAGTCATAAAACAAACAAAACTCTAACTATTTTTTCAATTTTATCTTATTAAATTAATATTATAATATAAGGTTAAAACCAATTTACCACATGTTACCCACAACATGGGAACACAACCTGAAAAATTTTACAAAATTAAAATAATTCGTACAAGCATTATTTAGATCAATAATTTATGCCGCGGTCGCGTGTCGAAGATTTCTGTATATAAACTATATTAGAAAAGAATACCGGTGTGTTTAAGAGCAAAATGTGTTGAAATATACTTGTATCCTGTCAAATGTGTGGAAACATATAAAATTGTTTTGGATAGCAGCAACTGAAGTGGATCCTCTATGAGGACAAGTTCGACTATTATGCCCTGACTGTCAATATATACGACACGATACCGTTAAGTTCCTCTTACTAACCGTCAAATTTGACGGCTCATTAACATCTCGAACTTTTGTCTTTTTCGGCCTACCAGGTTGGCACTTTCTTCTGGGCGAATAAGTTTCCTTCTGCCCAGGTACGGGTGACCACATTTGTTACCCGATAAGAGGTTGAAGAAAGTGTAAGTACATTTATAGATAAGTTTTCCGTTAATAGTATGAATGCACATATTTTTCCAGTTCTATTATCGGAAAATGCATGCAGGGAATATAATGAACACACGCGAATCCAGTAAGCTTCCACCTATTACAGGTGCACACACAGACATTCATGTTGACAACGTATTGTTCGTTGTCGTTACTAACATCAAATTGTTGCCCTCTCGCAAAGATGAGGCTCCAATTTCGAGCTGCACGTTCAAGATTCCCAAGCTTCTTTGTTATTTGCGGACACAAGACGTCCGTTGACGAAGACATCTTCTCATATTTTTTCACCGTACGAGTCATCAAGCACTTTCTGATAATCTCGAACATGGTCATGATTTGTTTGTTCCTAGCAGACAATAGAACTGTATTGAATAACTCGTACAAATTATTCAATCTCATTTCGCACTTGAGAATCGAAGAAAATGCATGATTAACTCAACATCTAGGCTCTGTGTCTCGAAGATATGTGTGGGCAGCTGGGTTAATCTGATGCAACTTTCTCATTTCTATCTCGAAATGAAAACTTATGGTTGTCTTGACCGCATTCTAAATTGCATCTTTGTATAATTTGTCACGAAAGGAGATTTTGAAGTTTGCGTACATATACCGGAGGCAGTATCGGTGTTCAGCGTATTCTAATTCTCTTTCCACAGCAGGCAATAATACATGATATGTGAAAGAAAACCAAAGTCAATATAGAACAATATAACTACCACAATGTCTCAATATTTGAAATAACAATAGGAAATGCATTATACCTTTTGTCGATCCGAAACAATTATTCATCTGTATCCCGATTCAGTGTTTATGTCTCGCTTTAATATTTTCAAAAACCACGTCCATGAGTCCATACACTCAGATTTGACGTTGGTAATAGTAACGAGATATATTTCATCGTTGTCATCAATATTGATGGTTGTGAGTAATTGGCCTGGACACGAGACCTTCAGATGATAACCATTTAAATAGATAATGAGTCTACTAGACTACAACAAACCTGCCTTGTAAGTAGCCATGCACATATACATTTTTTGAAATACCAATATCTCTTCATTATTATAGACAAAGCCCACCAAATAAATATGTATTTTTAATGTGCTACCCGAATTTAATCTATGTATTTCTGCTGTGTAATACTGCAGTAGCTTGTGTCGTTCGTCGTTATTTCCTTTATTAAGTGGTCGAACTACATTTCTTGCTCTTCTAGCAAAACTGAGTGTAATATTGTTAATCAAATACTTCATCGTTGTCTAGATAATGGATGAGATTTCCTACGTATGATGACTTTTGAACCTACTCAAATAATGATTTGCCACTCATTTTGCTGAAGCGTGTCGATTCTCCATTTTCCTTGCATAATTATGAGTATTAGTCAAACTCTTTATTTGAAACGTAAACTCGTTTTATATCTTCAAACTATGTAGTCGTCACTCACATTCGTCTTCACACCCAGTCGTCAGTCGCTGAATGTCACTTTTGGTGAATTTGATCCCATAACCATTTGTTATAGCATATTCTATTTTTTCTTCTGTAATTTCTGTTAAAAAACTATATTTCTTACCCAAATAAAATCCTATTGAGATTTCTTTGCTTACCAGCACGCTTTCCACCTCATCATCCTTCGATCCGATCGGTGTTCAAAGTTCATCGTGTAGAGTTTCAAAAGTCGAATGCACATTTATTTCTTTGTTACCTTCTAAATCACCGTAAATAGGCGTGGATTGCAAATACCAGTCCATATTGACATCACATGTTGTCATCTCATCTAAATCAACCGATCTACTTGAATCAGAATCCATGAATGTCACTAATATAGATAAAATTTGCGGGAGCAAAAAAAAAAGTGTAAAGAGTTTAGAGTTTTCAAGTGTCGGGGATAAAGAATGGACGCTCTTTTTATAATTTCGTAGATCAACCCTCCATTCTCAATGAATAATTGAGAGAGCGGGGGACCGTTTTCCTGCAACGGCCCTCCGTTCTTATAGCCAGTGACTTCAGTCACAACCCTCCCTCTCGTGACTGAGAATGGGGGGCCGATCTCTAAACATATGCCTCCCGTTTAACCAATAACAATGCACCACGAAGAACGGGAGGCCGATGTTTTTAGATCGGCCCCTCATTCTTGTGTAAAATACAGAACATGGGTGAGCGGGGGGTTGACAGTAGAGGTGTACAAAATCGATCTAGACAGAAGAACTGGACCAGAACCGAGGTATTTGGTCTGGTTCTGGTCGGTTTTGCATTTTAAAAACATGAATTTCGATTGTGCTAGCAGAACCGAAGTTTTTGGTTTGGTTTTCAGGTTGAATGACAAAAAACCTGAAAAACCGAATTGGACCATTATATCAGTATTTACTGACCCTGATTTATTAATCTCTTCTGAAGTCTTCAGTCCTGTCGGATCTCTCGCAGTCGCTGCAGCTCTGCGAGTACCAGCTAGTCGGTTACCGCCTTGCGACACTACCGCCTTGACAGTTGACAGCATACAGACGCCTCTCGGCCCTGCGACACTACCACCTTGACAGTCGACAGCATACAGACGCCTCTCGGCCCTGCGACACTACTGGCTACCATGGTTCTCTCTCTTCGAGACTTCGACTCCCTCTTCGACGAAGGTAAGCTCTCTGTTCTTTGACAATGGAATAGAGTTTCCATGTATAAGTTTTCATGTTGTGTTGTTATTTTCTAATTGATTAATCCTTTTGTGCTATGGTTTGACCGAAATAGAAAATATGTGTTGTGTTGATTTTGTGTTTTTTTTTTTTCTTTCATCTGTTTTGAAGTCAATGTACATTATCTGTAGCAGGTTTTAATCTGTTACTAACTGTTATAGATTGTTGTTTATTGAAATAGATTAGCAAAATGAAAATTGCCCAATTTTGATTTTTTGAGTTTCTGAAAATTGCCCAATTCTGATTAGCAAAAGAAATGATGTATGATCATTTTGCTCTGTTTTGGAATAAAAATGTGTTCTTTTCTGTTTTTGGTTTTGTTTAGGGGATAAATGTGGAAGATATGTGTTTAATTATAAACTCTAAGCTATTATACCAAAGCCTGAAAGCCAACCAGAATCAAAATAAATTATGTTTCCTGGTCCTACCATTTACACACTCACCTTCTTTCGGTTCCAGGGAAGCAATCTCCTTCACCACTTGAGCTTTGTCCGCCTCCAACTTTTCATCTTCTATAACAAGGACAGTGTCATCAGAAAAATGAGCCGATTTAAGAGATGTATATTCTCAAACTACCTTTCTGGGTTTTGAAATTGGCAAACAAGCAGCAGCATGCTCTTATTTGCTATCAGTATCCTACTGATGTCTGCTGGTTTGTTTCCATTTGCCACAGAAGAGCTGTCAAATTGTGTACCAGTATTAGCATACATTTTTAACTCAGAAAATCCGCTAACGATAACTTTTGAATTAAATACTTAGTCGTTGCAGAGCGGACAAAAGTAAAATATTTAGAATTTTTTATTAAAAAAATACAGTAAAAAAATCAAAATCAGACTAGAACAGAAACTGAAATTCTGATCCAGTTCGTAAAAAAATTTTAACGATCTCGGTCTTAAAAATTGAAAACCGAATTTTATTGGTCCGATCTCAATCATCTTTAAAACCGGACCAGATCACGAACACCCTTAATTGACAGGAGTTGATTTATCAAGTTTTAAATAATTTAAGGTTTGATTTATTAGGTTTAATATTCGGAGAATTTGTCAAAAAAACAATTGAATTGTATTTTACCCAATCTTAAACCTATTCAGGAGTTGGTTATATAACCAATGGTTTCTAGAGAATTGTTTATCTCTCTTATACCCCACCAGGTACCAATGTGCAAAATTCCACTTTATTTTTACTACTACTATTTTATAAGAAAAAGGTGCTGACGATATTTGTAGTATATGCTATAATATAGTATGCAATACTGTTTTTCATATTTGCCCAACTAATTGTTCGTTGACCTAATTTTGACAATGATAAATTTGATAATAATAAAATTCATGCAAGAACACATTTTCTTATTATTTAATTATAAATAAAACCAGTTTTTAATACATTATCTATATCGATAGGTGTTCTTACCGATTTTAGTCAACTTACCCTAAATGATTATATTTTTTTTTTCGGAAAGAATCATGGTAGTTACGATAAGGAGTTGCCGATTCATTGGAGTTTTTGACTTTTCTTATGCCGAGAATTGATTTTATTCGTTTGTTTTATTTTAGATTCATATGATTATACAGATGTGACACATTTTATTTTTCTTTTTCAGTATTTCTTTTTGTTTTACTATCTAATATTCTTGTAATCACTGTGTGCATTTCAAGAGAATTCTGACTTGTAAAATTTTTGTTTACAGTTTTCGCTGCAAATTATGAACTAAATCCTTATATTCGCGATTGGGTTCACTTCGAGGTTTGAATTGTGGTGATCCATCTTTGCGAGGGCATTGGAAAGTTGTAGAATTGTGTTGCTCTTTGTACGTAGTATTTCGTCTTCAACTAATGTAATATTATTCGAAATTGGAGAAGCCAACAAAGTACAGCATTGCCCTTTAACTAGTATTCCACAAAGCACAATATTGTACCACTTGTGTTGCTCTTTGCATGTAGTATTCCATCTTCAACTAGGGCAATATTATTCAAAATTGGGCAATATTGTTCAACCTAATGTTTATGAATTAGATCGTTTATTGGTTGTGACAACATTATTCCCTAACATTTATATAACACGTGGATAGTATCAATGCATTTAATTTGGTTGATCCAAATTTTATTCTTAGCTTACTTTTCAAACATAGTTTATTTTTCAAAATTCAAACAAATGCTAAAAAATGACTCTGTTTAACGTAAATTTCGTTTTTTAATTAAAAAAATAGAACTTTAATATTCAAACATAGGCTTTTTGGCTAAGTTTTTTTTTTAAAGTCTATTTTTCAAAATTGGAAAAGTCTAATTGTCAAGTCTTGTTAATAATTAAAAGCAAGGCAGGGAAGTAACACAATCGAAATCCAGTTCACACCAATAATTTGCTATGTTTGGTTGAAGTCACTTTCGTTGGTCTCTCTCTCTCTCTCTCTCTCTCTCTCTCTCTCTCTCTCTCTCCCTCCCTCCCTCTCCCTCTCCCTCCCTCTCTCTCTGCATCTCTCTTAGGCATCAACTTCATTTTTTGTGGACTTTGCCTAATTTTCGAGTATAGTTCAGACTAATAAAGATTTTTTGACTACATGTTAGATCATGAGTCACAATTTGTGTAATAATTTATTTAATTTTTTTCAACTTTGAAATATTATGTGGAAAGAGGAGAGAGAGATCTAACATCCGTACACTAACCTAAAAAAAATACTCGAAGGAGGACTAGATCTACAATGAGAGAGAGAGAGAGAGAGAGAGAGAGAGAGAGAGAGAGAGAGAGCGCTTCGTACAGATACATCAACCTAATTCACACTCCAAGGACTAAATCAACAAAAAATTGCACAGTTTGCATTTAAAAAGTATGTGATAATTGACAGAGCCTGGTCCATCGGATTAATTTCAGCTTGATAAGGGTGTCAGTCTTCTATAAAAACCTTCACCATCCTTTTGAGAATCATATACCATTGATGCAAAAGATTGAAATTATTTTGTGCTGAATGCAAATGGAGACTGGTTTTGCTGACGGTTATATGCTAACAGTGCTTAGCATCGACGGCGGTGGCATTAGGGGCATCATCCCTGCCACCATCCTTGCCTCTCTTGAATCCAAACTTCAGGTCTCTCTCTCTCTCTCTCCTCTCCTCTCCCCCGGCTCTCTCTCTCACTCTTGTTCTTTTTGCTGATAGGAACTGGATGGAGAAGATGCCAGAATTGCATATTATTTTGATGTAATAGCCGGAACAAGCACAGGTGGATTGATAACAACCATGCTGACAGCTCCAAAAAAGGACAACAAGGAGGAGCCAATGTATGAAGCAAAAGAAATAACCCCTTTCTATTTACAACACTGCCCTAAAATATTCCCTCAGACAAGGTAACTTCTTCAACGTTTTTTTTTTCCATAATTTTATGAGATTTTAAGAAATAAAATTTAAATTTGAGACTTGCCCATTTTTGGTCAAGGTGTTTAAGTGGATGCTTCGAAATTAGCCCTCAAAATATCCTAAGCACAGGGAAGAATCTTTTGAAACAGATAAGTGGCCCTAAATACAATGGGACCTACCTTAAATCGCTGGTAAATGAGCTGCTTGGAGACCTTACCTTGAAGGACACTCTCACAAACGTTGCCATTCCAGCTTTTGACATCAAACTTCTTCAGCCAGTCGTCTTCACCACCAATGAGGTAATTTTTCAATATTTATTTTCACTTAAATCCAAAAAAAAAATGTACATATTTTTCCTTTTGGGACACTGAATTTGGTTTTTTTTTTTTTTAAGGCAAAAACGAATGAGTTGAAGAATGCTAGGTTAGCAGATGTGTGTCTCGGCACGTCGGCAGCTCCGACTTACCTCCCGGGACATTTCTTTGAGATTCAAAAACCTAATAGCAACGAAAACCCAAGACAATACAATCTCATTGACGGTGGAGTTGCAGCTAACAATCCTGTAAGTTTTTAGCCAGTGACAGCTCATAGAAATCATACTTGTTATATCATAACCATGGTTCATTTCTTGCTTTTCAATCTTATCTTCTATGATCCACAAGTGATCCTCAATGAAAATGTCAAGAAGGAATCGACCCTCGGAGAGAACTAAACCGCTCAATCGAAACCTTGGTTTCCGGTCGAATTCTCTTCGAGGGTCATATGTTCTTCCTAACATCTCCATCACTGTTCCTCCCTTCTATGTTTTGGCAAAATAATTGAAGCCACGTGATCAAGCCAGCGAAGATGTAAAGTAGAGTATAACACAAGATTAATGTTGAGATTCTACAGACATTAATGGCCATAACCGAGATGACAAGATCTATGAAGCTGAATAGGGAAGAGAAGATAAAAATAAAGCCAATGGAATACGAAAAAATGCTGGTTCTATCACTAGGCACGGGTCTGTCAAAGAAGGAAGGGAAGTTCGGCGTGGCAGAGGTGTCCAAGTGGGGCCTTCTCAGCTGGGTGTTTCACGGGGACTCCAGTCCCATAATTGATGTTTTTAGTGACGCAAGTGCTGATGTCGTTGATTTTCACTTGTCCACTCTTTTCCAATCTTCGGATAGCTCCGACAACTACATTCGTATTCAGGTAATAGTTTAGTTTATCCACGTTTTCAACATATTTTTGGTATAAATATCGAAAGTTGCATGCTTCAAACATAATATTATCGAATTTAAATTGAAATTAATACATATTTATTTTTAAAATTATTTCAAAATATGTGTACTTTCTCAAACAGTTTAAAATTGAACACCACCACTAATTTTCATAGGACGAGTTGACACAATACTAAATTAATTTAATTCTTTTTATTACAAATGCTACTAATAGCAGGAGTGAAACTCAAGATTTCCAACGTTATTTGTCACATTTTACCCAACTACTTCAATTTTCTAGAACTATTTGAAGGATACTAATTATTAGATGGGTCTTGGCTATGGATGGCAGACCGATACATTGACGGGAGAAGAATCATCGGTCGATATCGCAACAAAAGAGAATTTAGATAAGCTGGTGGAAGTTGGAAAAAGCCTTCTAACCAAAACAATTTCTAAGATTAACTTGGAATCTGGAGAACATGAAGAAGTCGAAGGAGGAGGCACTAACGACGAAGCTCTCGCTCGCTTTGCCAAATTACTCTCAGACGAAAAGAAGAGACGTACAAGTCGTTAAAATGTCGAAATCTTCATCGATCCAATAATTGTGTTGTTTAAATTAAATTTAGTCTATTTTTTATTGTTGTAACTTGCAGCGTGTAACCTCTTGTCACAACTGGATTAAATAAAGACCATTGAAATTTGTTTCAGGGAGACTTGATTTAATGGCAATTATAGCTGTATTTACCATCGTTGTCGTTGCTTATTATTGACTTTTTAGATCAATTAAATAAATGAATGAGATCTGGGGTATAGACTTTTAGTTGTGATTAGTTTAGGACCTCACAAAACATGTGCGTTTGCTTATAGGTGTTAAATGAGTGAGCGGACAACTCATTTAACTTTATCTTGTAATGTAGCTCGGTTTAAATTTTTTTTTTTTTTTGCGAATTTATTAAGCTCAACTCGTTTAACTCGTTAGGCTTGGCAGCCAGACTTTTTCAGCGTTAGCTTGGCTAATTTGTTATTTCTAATTACAAATAATTGACAATTATATAAATGTCAACATAGAAATATTAAAAAATTGTAATGATATTTATGTAATAATTTTTTTATTAAATTATTTCAAATATTTTATTTTCTTGAAGACATTTTCCTTTATAGAATCATGATCAAATAAAATACTAAATTATGAAGTATTTTTCAATTCAAGTATTGGATAACTTTTTTCGTCAACTTGAATATCGAACTACCCACCGTAACAAATCGACCATGTCTATTAAATGAACGTTGACAAGTTCAATACGAGCAAGGTCAAAGTTGTGTGTTTTCCATCATATCACTTCAAGCACAATTCGAAGGAATGTTCTACAAGTGAGAAAAACAAGGCAGACATGAATCAAGTTTCTTATGCGTCCGTAGTTGGCAGTTTGATGTACTCTATGGAATGCATTCGACCCGATATTGCTCATTCAGTTGGAGTAGTTAGCCAATTTCTCTCATATCCTGGCAAAGAACAATGAGAAGCAGTGAAATGGATACTCAGATATCTCCGAGGTACTTCCAAATTGTGTTTGTATTTCGGTGGCTATGTTAGTTGGGTATACTGATTCAGATATGGACGGTAACATTGATTCTAGGAGGTCCGTTTCAGGATTCTTCATGATTTTTTGCAAAGGGAGTCATGTCTTGACAATCAAAGCTACAAAATTGTGTTATGCTATCCACCACAGAAGTCGAGTACATTGCGATTACTGAAGGTAGCAAGGAGACTTTGTGGATGAAAAAATCCATTGAGGAATTGGGTCTACGCCAAAAGAAGCATGTCGTGTTCAGCGATAGTTTGAGCGCTATTCATCTTTCCAAGAATTCGTCATTTCTTTTGAGATCTAACCATATTGATGTGAGGTACAGATGCTTAACGTGTAGACTGGCTCGCCAGCCCGCCCACTCGGCTCGCTACAGTAGCGCGCCGAGCTTGGCCCTGTCCTACGAGACGGGCCGAGCCAAGTCTAAACGTTGGGCTCGCGAACCCGCCAGAGACTGAGCGAAATGAGCAAGCCAACAAGCCGGCGGACCAGGCTCACGAGCCAACCCGCCCCCTTCTTTCTCTCGACGGCTGGCGATTTCAACTTTTTTTTACAAATAAAACCATTTTTCCATTGTAAAAACCAATGTTTAACCGAGTTTAAATAAAAAACACCTAAAAACTCTAACATTCAACTAAAAAAATCAGGGAGAAATTTTGACTTACGACAGGATCTTTAGTCACAAAGTTGACGAGCATCAAAAGAGGGTTGATTTGAGACTTATTTCGTCAAAATCAGACTCGATCGGCCGATTTCTTCTCTCCTCACCCCTCTCTGGTTTTCGCGGCGCCAGACTTAGCAGGAAAGAAAGAAAACGCTTTCAGACTTTCTTTTCTAATTTTCTTTCATTATAATTAACCATACTCGATTTTGCAAATGACAGAACCGAAATAACTGGGTCAGTTCTCGATTTTGAATACAAAATTTCAAAAAATCGAACCGACCTAATAACCCTAAGAATCGTGTGTCGAGGAGGGCGATGTATCGCCTAAAAAAGGGCGACGCATCACCCCAATGGGATGTTACATCGCCCCCAATGAGGCATTACATCGCCCCACTTGCTGGAGTGGGGCATGCAAATCACCCAAGGGGCGATACATCGCACAAAGAGTCGATTGAACAATGCGTGAACAGTGCTAGGTACTGTTAATATGAATAGTAAAAAAATATTTTAATTTTTTTTTTAGTTTTAAGGGATAATTTAAACGAATGGTTTCTCTACTGAATACAAACATTTTAGCTATGGATTTAAATGATTTTAAAAATGTCTAAGCGTTTCAAAACATGGTCAATTGATTTAAAGATAAGAATGTATAAAGAAGTTAGTAAATCGCGGTCCGAAGACTCTACAATTTTTGGGTTGTGACAAATTTTGCTAGAAATTATTGTGTTTTTTGCTATAAAACACCACCTTACTTGACGTTTAGATTAGCTGACTCTCAGACTCAATTAAGTGATGATCACGATAGTGTATTTATTCATTGTTTCTTTTGTTTTGTGATTTTTGATATATCATTGTGAAAATTGGATATTTGATAGATTTTTAAGATTTTACCCAGTTTTGATTTCTTCTATGACTAGTTAGAGTGTTAGTGTTCGAAAGGAAAGAACAAAGACATTTGATGTTTGGAATTATTTTAATATTGTTAACGATGGCGATGATAAAAATTCCAGAGCTAAATGTAATCACTGTGGAAATTAGTGAATAACGAGAACATCTAATTCTTATAGTATTGTTTGATTATTTTCTACTTCAATTTTTATTTAATTATATTGTGTCATATACTATTTGTTTTTTTTTTTATCTTTTCTTGTGACTTTGACTTTGATATTTTACATATATCTTGTTATGCGCTAAAAAAAAAAATTTTTTTTAAGTAGTAACTTGCAGAAAAATTTAGAAAAAAAAAATGAGAAGACCAGAACTGAGAGCAAAAATTTGGTCCGGTTCTAAAAGAAATGTTGGGCTTATTGATGCAAAAATTTAAAAATCGAATTTTAGTGGTTCGGTTCTAATCTCTCTAAAAACCACACCGTCCTGACCACGATTACCCCTAAGAAATAGCGACTCGGACAATCCGAGTTGCCTTTATTATTCATCGATAATAAAGTGTTTGAAAAAATTATATTATATTAATATAAGTTGAAAATATTTATATACGCTCAACTCATTAGGCTCGGCTCGTTAAACTCATTGGGCCGGCTCGGCTCGGCTCATTAGGCTCGTGGCTTACGAGTTGGCTCGGGTTGAAAAAAATTTTTTGTCAGTTCGTTAGTCTCGGCAGGCTCAGTGAACCAAGCCTTTTCAGGCTCGGCTCTTCTCAGCCGACTCATTTAACATCTCTAATGTGAGGTATCATTGGATTCGATATTTGTTCGAGACGAAGCAGTTGCACTTGGCAAAAGACACACCAGTGAAAACAATTCAGATATGTTGACGAAGGTTTTGCTGAATGAGAAACTCGAGATTTGTCGGCAACGAGTGGGCTTGTTGAAGCCCACCACATGAGTTGAAGGAGGAGTTTGTTGGGTTCCAGGCCACATGTGTGGACTCGAATCCATAATGGGCTATACTCATACTGGGTCTGTAGTCAATATTACAAAATTCATGATTTTCTCTATTTATTGATATTTGAATCGCAAAACTTAATAGTATCGATTTTCATTAGTGATCGTTGTTCTCTGCCCATAGTTTTTTTCCTTTTCTAGGGTTTCACCGTAAATTTTGGTGTCTATTATTTTCTCGTTTTCTTTTTCGATTTCTCGTTGGATTTTTCAACACTGTACACCCTTCCACATTACTCCGAAACGACAGAAAAGATTTACAAAAACGACACACAAAACTTCTCATATTCTTCCAATCACTACTACTATGCCCCGAGGAATGCTCAAAGTCTAGAGAAACTAGTAAGCATCTGCGACCATTACAGCAATCCTCAAACCAATATGCTTCTCTATCGCTATGCTCTTCATTGTATTTACTAATGGATTCCGGTAGGTAGAGAGAGAGAAGACAGAAGAAGGTAAATAGGAGTGATATCTTCCTTTTTCCGTTCAATGTTTGATTTGGAAGCTATTTACTCACGTAGTTCTGTGATTTGTATAATTTTTAACATTCATTTTACAAACTAGTTCAATTTCTTAATGGTGCATAGTTTAATATTTAAATTGACAAAAAAAATTATTTAGTAGTTGAATTGAAAAACACTTTATAATTTAATGTTTTAATTGATTTTTTTCCTACTTTATATGTTAAGAAAATAATTTTATTAATTAAAATAAATAGTCTCTTTAATTTTAATAATTAAATTTTAAAAAATATACATTATATTGATATAAATTTAAAATATTTTTATATAATTAGTTTATTATATTCAAGTTGATTTTTTTTTTTTTTTGCGCTCATTAAATTTGACTAGCTCAGCTCGTTAACCCGTAGCTCAGTAAACATGATTTTTTCAAGTTGGTTTGACGTCTCTTGTTGCGTCGAATAACTCTATCAATCTTGACCACAATTTATTTTTTAATTTAATTTTATCATAGTTTAATCTCGACACTTTATAGTAAAAGTAATGATAATTCAGTACTTTAATTTTAATCTAACATCAATGAAGTTAAGTTTATCAACAAAGTCAAGCTAGTTTTCCTTTCCTATGCATCTCAAATATTTATGATTATAACAAACCTTGCCCAAGAATACTTGATGTAAATTCTTTTTTAAACTACTGTTTTATATGCTATGTGATTTTGTTTTCTTTGCCGAATGGTATTGTTTGTAGTGTTTGAAGGGATATTGTAGAAATTCAAAATGTGTTGGAAAAATCTATATTCAAAATGTCTTCTACTCGAATCTTTACTTGATGACGTCA
The DNA here is from genome assembly GCA_022433055.1 of Begonia peltatifolia. Lineage (NCBI taxonomy): Eukaryota > Viridiplantae > Streptophyta > Magnoliopsida > Cucurbitales > Begoniaceae > Begonia > Begonia peltatifolia. The sequence goes on from CM039531.1 coordinate 14,995,684, forward strand.
AAGCATCATGTCTGATGTAACTGCCATGTAGAAAAGCAAACGAGCTAGCTGAGTCGAGGTTGAAAAAATTTAGCTTACCAAGTTTAACGAGCCCAACAAGTCGAGTTTAATGAGATAGTTAAAAAAAAAAAATTTTAATCCGAACCAATTCGCAAATCAAAGTTAAACAAACTGAGTCTGCTACAGTATTGAGCCGCCAACCCACTCATTTAATGTCTCTGCCGCCATGCAGCTAAGGTAAGAATTTTTTTTTTATTTATTGAGTCTCTTTCTCTCTTCCTTGAGCCAATTACAGAGCTGAGAGATTTTCTCCTTCTCACTTCTCCATTTCCTTATTTATGGTGAAGAAATTTTGGTGTAGGAAGGTGAAGAAGGAAAGTTTTGTTCTCCTCCAGCTCGGCGTATGTAAAGAGGGAAATTCTGCCTTCTCCAACGCCATTAAAATAGAAAGCTCCACTATCTTTTGTTTTGATTTCTCCCTCAGCGTTTGGGATCCTTCTCGGCAATTTTCAGCACAACTTCTGGAGCAATTGATTTTTGCTTTTTGGATCAGGAGAAAAACTAAATTGGGTAACCTGCGAAAGAGTCCTATTTTCTTTATTCACATTCGACTGTTGAACAATGTGATTGTTTCTGTTAACTACGGTAATAAGACAACGAATTGTGTCATGTCTCTGATCGACTCCATTTTTACTGAAGTTATTATTATGTACACATTATAGTGGGATGTTTTTATCAATTGACCCTTTATTTGTTTTATAAATTAGTTTGAAAGAAAGTTTTGAATTTGACATGATTTTTTTTTTAATTATAAAAAATTAAATGTTGAATATAAATTTTACTTATATTGAGTTAAGTTGGTTCACCACAAATAATTCTCTTTCACGTCTTAGTCAAGAAAATTACCAGTTGCCAACTCATAACTGAGTTTGGTGACTTTTACTTTTATCTTCTAATATTATTAGTTTCTTGTTCGAGAGACTTTTTGTGAGACTTTTATTTTTCGTTGAAACTTATTTATTATTGTTTCTTTTCTCACACATACTTTGAACTTATATTATTACTCTATCTTTAATGTCATTTTATGGACTTTGAATTAGCTCATTGGATATGGCTTTTGGCTTTTGGCTTTTATATCGTATTCAAGTCTTCCGCTGCATATTAAATAAACTTTAATTAAGGGTCGAGCGACTTAGTTTGTTTCCGAATCGGATCGTTCATTCTGTTTTAGGTCTCCTTTATGACGTGACAATGTCTATTTTCAATAATGTTTGAATCCTTTAAACCAGTCCATTAATTTGTTAATTCTTGACAATGTATTTATACGGTCACTTAGTTCTACTTCTGGTAATCTACCCACAATCTAAGTTGTTCAATGTGATTCATGTTTACTTGTGGCTCCGTATGTCGGAATAAGGCAGTTATTCCATTATTTCTGGTAGAGGAGTATGATTACCATTGAGAAGATATCAAATGTGTGTGAGTTAGAGAGAAACTGTCTGTGATTTAGGGCTCTCTAGTATTGAATGAAGTCTTGTATTCTTTTACTGCTAATAAGAGAGAAGTTTGGTTCGGAATCGTGGACGTAGAACAAATTGTCCGAACTACGCTAAAGCTTTGGTGTTGCTTCGTTTGTGATTTGATTTTCTAAATATTTTGCAACATAAGTAAACCATGACAGAGTTGGCACTTTTGATGTTCATGGAGTAGTGTTGTGAATGAACTCACTCCCTACGAGCTCGTAAGAAACACTGCAGAGTACATACATTACTAGGCTCTAAAGTATGGTTAGTTATTAGCATCCATGAACTAATATGATATGCAACTATTCGTCCATTATTCGAAACGAGAGTTGTCTTCTCAGTCAGTTGGATAGCTTCAAACACTAAACCCTTAGTTTTTCTAATTGTTCCCCGGGGGAGACTTCAAAAAACCATTTTTACTTCAGTTAGCATCATAGTCCATTATATTAATGGGTCAAGTTTCGCGTTATGTGACCGCTAATAAGAAATGAAATAATGTAAATATAAAGATGAAATTTTTTACTGATGTGTCAAACAATAATTGGTGTAATTAAAATATAATTATTGTAATAAATTTTTATTACATTAATTGTATCAATTATTGTTTGTCATATATTAGAATAAGATAATAAACATAATATATAAACCTCCAACTTCAACTCAATCACAAATGCCTTGGCTTTTGTCCTTCGTGACTAAATGCTCCGTTTCATACTCTAATGATTTGTGTAAGTGAGAGGGTAATTTTTTGTGACGTTTTACCTTTCTACGCATAAATGTCGAAAACAAAATTAATCAATAACTACAAATTGGATCATGGTCGAATTACTATCTGATTCTCGCCTCAATTTGCTGTATTTGGTGAAAAATCACTGTCATTTTTCTCTCTTTACCATAAACTTGCAATAGAATAACATTCTAGCTACGTCTTGGAGACCTCTCATTTCTTTTAAAGGGACACGAAAGCTATTAATTATTCCAAACACACAAATAGTCAAGAAAAAAGAGATGTAAAAATATTAACAAAGATTTATAGTACATGTTAGATCGTGGAGTGTCAATTTGGGATAAAATTAATTAAGTTTTTCAATTATTGGAATCCATGAAATTCTTGATAAAATATTTGTAAAAATGAGAGGGAGTTAAACTTGGTACCCAACCCAGAACACGCCCAAAGGAGGTCTAAATCGACAAAAGGATGCAAGAAGTCATTGGAGATGTTTATCACGCAAGAAAAAATGTAAATGTGTATTTAAAAATTATGTTTTTAGTTTTGGGGTGGAGTCATTCTGTTCAAATTCTTCTATAAAAACCCTAATGATCCTATTGATAATCTTGTACCACTGAAGAGAGGAGTATTTGCGAAGCAAGAGATGGAAACAACAGTGAAAAAAGCATCTGATTTGGTAAAAAGAGAGATGCTAACAGTGCTTAGCATTGACGGGGGTGGCATTAGAGGCATCATTCCTGCCACCATCCTTGCCTTTCTTGAATCCAAACTTCAGGTCTCTCTCTCTCTCTCTCTCTCTCTCTCTCTCTCTCTCTCTGTCTCTCTCTGTCTGTCTCTCTCTCCCTCGAACTTTCGTTCTTTTTTTTTTACAGGAATTGGATGGAGAAGATGCAAGAATTGCATATTATTTTGATGTAATAGCAGGAACAAGCACAGGAGGATTGGTAACAACCATGCTTACAGCTCCAAACAAGGAAAACAAGAAGAAACCCATGTATACTGCACAAGAGATTGTTGATTTCTATTTAGAAGAGAGCCCTAAAATTTTCCCTCAAACCAGGTGACTTCTTCACTTTTTCTCAGCATTTTATGTGATTTTACGAAATGAAGTTTCAATCTGAGACTTACCCATTTCTAATGAAGGTGTTTTAGCTCAGTGAGGAACCTTTTGAGGCAACTTACTGGCCCTAAATACAACGGAGCATACCTTAAATCATTGGTAACTAGGCTGCTTGGAGACCTTACCCTGAAGGACACTCTAACAAATGTAGTCATTCCAGCTTTTGACATCAAGCTTCTTCAACCAGTCGTCTTCAACACCCAAGATGTATTAAAAATATTTATATTCACATACTAATAATAAAGAAAAGTCATGAATAACAAATTCATAAACGAGAATCAACCTACTACGAGAATCAACCCCCTGCCCCGCTGAATCAAAGGCCAGGGCTAAGCCGTCGTCTAAGGTGGAGCTCGCCGACCTTATAACTTGGGACGGCCAGGCGGGAGCGCACACCCACTATTTTAACATATTGTAGGGGATTTTGGCATTAGCGTCGTGGCGATAGAGTTCTAGCAAGCGTTGCGGTGTTAATGCGACAATCTGCCAAAATATGTGGAAATAGTTGGTTTGCACGCCACTCACCTGTAGAAAAAACAAGTTCGTCCAAGGCTCGCCAGTAGAAAAAGGTCCGAGCTCGGCTAGAGCAGGCTTGAAGTCCGACCACGAGTCATTTGCTGAGCCTGAGACGAGAAGAAGAAAAAATATGAGACGATTTTTCTTTTCTTTCGAAACTAAATTTGGTTTTCTTTGAAGGGGAAAGATGATGGGTTGAAGGATGCTAAGCTAGTAGACGTTTGTCTCGGCACCTCGGCAGCTCCAACATACCTCCCCGCACATTTCTTTCAGATTCAAAAAGCTAATTCTAATGACAAGCCTAGACAGTACAATCTCATTGACGGCGGCGTTGCCGACAACAATCCTGTGAGTTTTCAACATTGTAACATTTCTCACTCATGGTAGTTTTCACAGAGATTACCGATGCTCACTCGTTATTTTATATAAATTATTATTTTATACCGTAATAATTGTATCCATGAGTAAACGACACGCAATTATCAGGTCATGTGAAATTAAAGTGTAAACGTTATATTACCCCTTTCTACATCATCAGTATAAAAATAAAGATGTTATAATCAAGATTGTGCATGAAATATTTAGCCATATAATGTATTAGATATGATCATCAGTGAAGGAGACAGTGACAAAAATTTATTATTGAGCTTCTACAGGCATTGATGGCCATAACAGAGATGACAAGATCTATGAAGGTGAATAAGGAAGAGAAAATAAAGCCAATGGAATGCAAGAAAATGCTGGTTCTATCACTGGGCACCGGTGCAAAAAAGAAGGAAGTTAGATACAGTGCGGCGGAGGTGTCTAAGTGGGGCCTCCTTAGCTGGGTGTTTCACGACGGCTCTACCCCCATCATCGATGTTTTCAGCGATGCAAGCGCTGATGTCGTTGACTTTCACTTGTCCACTCTTTTCCAGTGCATGGACAGCGCTGACAACTACCTTCGTATTCAGGTAATATTCGTGTTTCTATGATAATCAAGTCAGAGCAATTTGTCACTTATCAAGGCAAAATAATTTATGTTCTTGTACCAAAAAATGTCACTTTTATTGAAATAAGAGAGAAATCTACGATAGAAAATGTGGAAGCAGCGGTAACAAAAACAAAGACGGCTTAAAATTCTGTTAATTATGAAATTGCAATCCATAACCATACGAGTGTACAATCTCATATAAGTTGAAAGAGTGAAACTTGAGAGATTTATAATTAGAATTTTCTTTCCTATTTAGTATAACGCGTTCGATTAGACTAATTTCAAAAATAAATCTGTACAGGATTTGATCTAAAATGAATAATATTATTTTGAGAATACTAGGCACTGTACGAAAAAATTAACAGAACTAATTTGATCCAATTTGTTAGAGTCATCAAGAAAGAAGCAGTAGTGTAAGTAAAACCCTTGAATTTGAACAGGACGATACACTGGTGGGCGAAGAATCATCCGTTGACATAGCAACAGAAGAGAACTTAACCAATCTGAAGAGAGTCGGACAAGAGCTTCTACAAAAACCCGTTTCTAATATTAACTTGGAAACTGGACAATACCAAGTCGTTGAAGAAGCAGGCACAAACAAGGAAGCTCTCACTCGCTTCGCCGAATTACTCCACTACGTAAAGAAGCAACGGACGGAAAACGCTGCCATGGTTTCATCAACGCATGCATCGTCGTCGTCGTCCTGACAAGTTATCTTTTTTTTTGTTTTGTTGATTAAGATTGTGTTTGATCAATTCAACAAATGACTGATTTGTGTACTTTAATTGTATGAACATCTAGTCTTGAAAAATTAAATTTCTTGAAAGTGTTGGTTGTGCAAAATCAGAAGTAACCCAGGCATTTGGCCATTAAACTTCTATAAAGCCAAGTCTAATTTTATATAGTTTGACGAGACGTTTACTTGCTAACATGATCACCCGTTTTCTTTTTTGACCGACTAATCTGTAGAAGACGCAAGGTCTGACTTAAATATTAATGGATCGTTTATTTTTATTTATGAAAGATATTTTCAAGAGTACGTATTGATATAAAAAAATGTTTAATACAAAGTGCACGAGATTATCTCTTTGCAGGGGCTTCTGCTCAAGCAACAGACGGAGAGGGTAAGGACCAAAATGCAGGGGCTTTCTTCTCCGTGGGCGGCCAACACTGATCGGAGGAACGACGATTGATGGACGTCAGATCAGAGTCTTGTATCAAAGAAGACGACACGCCAGAAAGAAGAATTTTCCGTTTTCCTTTGTGTTTTATTCGAAGTTCAGATATAAATTTCTTATGTTTTAACAGTTTGACCAATAACAACTATTTTCAACGCTCTCTTAGTTTAGAAATCAATGTTGACCGGGAACAGTAGGTCAACCTCACCCCTTCTCGCATGACGATGTGGTTGTAACGTGCTTTACTGTAATATTCCTTCCCTTAGTCATAAAAAAATAATTGAATATTATAATTTGTATAAGAATAATTTTAGGTTTAATTTCTTAATCTATTCTCATAAAACATTTTTTTTATAATTTAATATTTTAATTATATTATAATTTTTTAATAATAAAATAAGATAACATACTAGCAATATTCTAGTCGATATGTTATTTGTTCTCTTTTGTTTAACTAAAATAGAGGTATTTAAGGTACATTAATATTATATTATATTATTACACTTTTCCCCCCACCTACAGCCAATTCTCGACGCATCAAAGTCAATCCTTTATTAATTTGTGTTAGTTGACAAATTTTAATTTCAATTTACTCAAATATATTCTCGGAGATTTAATCTAAGTTGGTTTAGTATAGTTTTAGATTCGAACCGAATCAAACCAGTCAATCTAAGTTTCACAAAATCGAAACTAAGATTCAATTGTATGGAGGAAGAAATAAAACGTTACTTAACAGTGAAATTTAATTAGAATGGTTTGGTTCAAAAACATTAAAGTATGTAAGTTTAGGTCGGGATGCCAGAGGTTTTGATTGAATTTGAGCAAGAATTTTGATCAATCGACCCCAATTGATTATGTTAATATTTATATTTAAAATTTGTAATTTGAACCGTGAACATCATTTTCTTCTTCATCTAAATCAAGAACGAGGCTTAAATGCATCTAAACTAGCTGTGCTCATTTTTCTACGTTGGACATATTTTATAAAAGCAATGTTATGTTTATATTTTACACTCTAATTTTACGACTTTTTCATATCATTTATTCATATAATTTAAATATTTGTACTATATTATAATAATTTTATTATTGAGTAAATGCTACGTAAACGCTATGACATGATGTGAGATTATAATGTAACATTAGAATTACCCATATTATATTCTTACGTTTTCAAATTATTTCTTTATATGACATTTATTTATTCTTCTAAAATATATATTTTAATTATTTATAATTTAGACAATATTATATAAACACTCAAATCTGACATTTTAATATTACATTATTATGTATCATCTAACTGTCATCTATTAATTGTAAGTAATATACTCTTTTAACTAATTATAATCAATAATAATTATTCTATTAATAATCAAAGACATGTTAAAATGTGATATTAACAGTAGAAAATTACATGGTGAGTCTCACGTTGCTTTTATTCTTTTTCGTAAATAATTAATTAGCGAATGAGCTTCCCACCAAATTGTAAAATTAAACTTTATATTTATTTAAAATATATATACAATCTTCCTATTGTAAATTATTATTTCCCTTTAATATGGTCAACACCATTGTATTCAATCCAATTTAATAAATCCATTTAAAACACCTTATCCAAATAACATAGATCATTTTTTATAATATTACTTTTATTATAGTCTCTTGAAATAATTAATGATTAGTATAATCAATGTAATAAATTATTTATTTATAATTTATTATATTAATTACATGAATTATTGATAGCACTTTAGTAGAGTAAAATAAAAAAATAAATCTACTATTACTCAAAATATGTAATACAAATATTAGTATTTTGTTACGTGAATTTATCGGTGTAATTAATATACTATTTATAATTTATTTTAATAATTATATTAATTAATTAAAGACAAATTACGACAAGATTTGAGTAAAATTAGATTAATTTATTAATAGCAAAGCTAATAAAAATAATGACGATTAAATTGAAACTAATTCTGGATTTATAGATGTTAAACGAGTCGGTCAAGCAGAGTCAAACCTGCCGAACTTAACGAATCGAGCCTAATAAGACTTCCGAACCTAACGAGCTAATTCTAAAAAATTTCCAACTCAACCTCAGTAGTGAGACACGAGCCTGTCGAGCCGAGACGGTCCAACGAGCCTAACAAGCCGAGTTTATATAAATAAAATTAATTTATATAAATATATTATATATTTTATTAAATTTTTATTTATTAAAACTATAATAAATATTTATTATGGTAATGATAAAATATAATCGATACTTAGTCGTGTAAATAATAGAAATATTTAATTAATACAAAAATGACATTTAATTATAAAAAATAGAAGAAAATAAATATATAAAAAATATAACATTTATTATAAATTTGAGATTTCCATCATTACAAATAAAATGCATCCCAACTAGGTTGGCACTTATCTAATTGTCAATTATGTGCAAAATGTCAAAAAAATTAAAAGTTGAAAAAATACTTCAAAATTTAAATTACAATGCTAATATTTAACATCCAAATTTTTAAAGTATTCAAATATTTCGTCATCTTGTTTTTGGTTTTTCGTAATGGTGTCATTCCAATCTTTCATGCAAATGAGTGCCTTACAAAATCGGGTGCAAGTCGTCATCGACGTTCATCGTACACACGTCCACTTGCACTAAAAACAAACTCCGATGCTACAGTACAAACTGGAGGTGTTAGTAGATTATGTATCATCATACAAAGAATATGATATGTAGTGAAAAATATTTTCTACCAATATAAAATATCAAAGTTTTCTTCACGAGAAAATTGATATCGTGTGTCAAAATAAATATTTAGTTCATTTTGTATAGAACTAGAATAAATATATGTATCTAATTGACTCCAAATATTATAAATACCAAATCGTGAACTTACAATATTTCCACCAACACTACTTGAACTAACATGTGAAGAAACACGTGAACAACTAATATTATAGTATTTAAATTTATAAGAAGAATATAACTAGCAATTCCATGTGCTATTTGATCCGTAGAAAGTAAACAAATAGTATGTAAATTATTAAAAATTTTATAAATCACGAGAGATATTCATTTTAATTTATATATAGAATCCATTATATATGCATAACAAAAAATAGGAGTAATGTCAAATTAATATTTTTTAAATTTTATTTTCATTTTATTAACTATATCTCTAAATTTATCTATTTGTCGATATTGTGCAAAATTACCCGTTAAGTTTATAAAAATTGGGAGAACAAGATGAAAAGTGAGATAATAAATTCCCGAAGATTCATTTGTAGTATCATAAAATAGTTTTAAAAAATCAACAAATATATTAGCTAAATCGCAACTAGATTTATCAAGATTAATATTTGGCGCTTTCTCATTAATAAAAGCACAAATAACTTGTCAATATAACCTATTATTTTTCAACATTAAATAAGTAGAATTCCATCTATTATCTAAATCGATTTTTAATTTTGTGGTTTAAGTTGGACAGCTTTATAAAAATCTCTATATTCTTGTTATCATGAATTAAATCCAATTATATAAGAAATTGCGGATATAATTAATTTAATATGAGACAAAATATATGTCATATCATCGTTAACAACTCAATTTAAAATATGACAAACAAATCTCATATAGAAAAGAAAATCGTGAGTAGTATCTAATTAAAAATAATTTTTAAAGTGACAAATAACAACATCGTTAGCACTAGTATTATCAAGTGTTATACAAAATATTTTATTTCGAATAGAATATTCTTGTAATATCGTTACAATGTATCTATAAATAGTAATACTAGTGTGAAGATATTCACAATTACGAAATTATAAAATTCTTTTATTTAATTGCCAAGATTCATCAATAAAATGAGAAGTTACAATGACATAACCTATAGAATTACGTGCACTCCGTAAATCAGAGGTAATACAAATAGACATTGAATAGGTGCTTGAAAAATATGAAATTAGTTCATTTTTCATATTATTAAATATTTTTATAATATTATTTCTAGTTGTACTTCTAGAAACACGTTTAAAATTAGGAGTAGCATACTCTTTCATAAATTTTTCAAATTCATTACTATCGATGAACGCTAAAGGCAACTCACATTGTGCTACAAGTTTTGCTATTTTTTCTCTCATTTTATTTCGTGAATACAAAAAAGTGCTACTACCACTAGCATTTAATAATTTTTGTGTATGATCTCCAATTTGATCGTTTAAGTGACATTTTTTATAATATTTACCGAGTGTGTTAGTTGAACTACCGAAAATATATGCATAATTTTTAATACAATATTTGCATTGAGTTATAGATTCTACTTTTTCACCAATTTTAATTTATTTCATTATAAAATATTTTCATACTTCAGACGTTTTGTTTTTTTTTAGATGATAAAGTAGATGTGAATACTTGTGCAGATGATTGCCCTATTAAAAATGCAGAATTTTTTTTCCTAATTTTTTTAATATAATCATTAATATTATAATTATGTAGATCTATAACTATTAAAAATAAATTTTTAATGTAAATTTCAAATAAAAAAATGATAGTGAAAATTCAATTGAAAAATGATGATCACCTCCACGTATATGAAAGTTACAAAAATTAATATAAAAAAATTTAATTAGTATAAATATAATTTTAAAATTACGTAAATATATATAAAAGAAATAACCTGAAATATACTTTGTTGAAAGGAGAAAAAAAATAAATTATAATAATAGAGAAATTAATTCAGACTGAAAGCTCAAATTGATTGAGAGCACTATGAATTGAGAGAGATTGAGAAAGATGAGAGAAGATTGAGTGAAAAAAAATGAAAGGAGGAGTTGATAAGTTATAGAAGAAATGGAGAGAAGGGAAAGAGAGAGGCCGAGAGGAATCTAAGACTCAGTCACTGAGAGAGCGTAGCACCGGTTGGCATTGGCCACTGCATTGCACCATTCACTCTTCAGCAACAGTCACAAGACCGTTGTAGAGAGCAATCTCAGCAACAGTTTGTTACCATTGTTGAGAGCCGGGCATCAGAGCAATGAAAGCAATGGTCACAATACTATTGCTCTCTGCTGTTTGCTGAGAGTTTTAGAGCAATCTCAACAGATAGTTGGTGAGAGAGAGAGAGAGAGCAACTCACAAGACCGTTGCTTTGTCAAAAATTAGCATCCACTCCCAAATCCCAATTGAGGTTTTTTTTTTTCTTCTGATTGAAGATTTTGCGGAATGGGAGCTACCGAGATGGAGATCCAGAATCTGACAGAAGTGAAACAGCACGCGAGACGGCGCCTGGGCAGCAGAGTACGTTTTTGAGTTTTGATTGGTTGCTTAGAGGAGATAGATTCCGACAAGTGGTAGCCGCGAGGAGAGCGAAACTGCGAAAGCAAGACGGAGAAAGAGAGAGAGAGATCGCTTGGCCAAAGACAAATCGCCGACTCACCGAATCGGAAGCTGGATGAGCTCTGCGCCGGTGGCCGACTCGGAAGATGGACGAGCTTTACAACGCCGGTCATCGACTTGCAATCGTCAATCGCCTGGCCAAAGAGAGAGATCAGAGACCGAGAGACTTGTCGAGAGATGACTGGCAAATTCGATTTGGGCTCGCAAGCTTGGTCTGTCGAACCTACCGAACTGACTTATTAATTGGCTTGTTGGGTTCAATCCATGGCGAACTCTTTAGCCCAGGTTGTGGGCTCAGCGCAGCCCATTTCTTTAGACCGAGTTGCCAGTCCCCACATTTAACACCTCTACAAGAGAAATAAAAGTTTATTTCTTTTCAATTTTTTATTCTGTTGGGATTTTCAAGCTCGAAGATCGGATCCAGCGTCTCCTCTTTCTCTCTCTCGGCTGTTTAGAAACCCTAGACCAGAGGAGACTGGTTTCTATCGATGAATCCTGAGAATGTGAACGCCTGGGTCATCGTGTTATTGTTTCTCATTTGTAGGCGAGTGGAAGAGTTTGTATAGGGAGGTAGAGGAAGAGAGTGATTGGAGCAGGTTTCGGAGGGTCGACGGTGATAGGAGGTTAGGTTTTCCGTCATTTTTTACACAGAATTCCAGTAAAGGCGTTCGGCGTTGTATGTGAAAAAGATCTCCTGGCTTGGCTACGCGGTTTGCGCGGAATTTGATGATTTACTCGGAGAGGATTGCTTTGATTTGTTTTCGTGAGTTTTCTTTTTTAAAATTTGAAAGTCGCAGATCTAGCAAGACTCATGTTTTTCTTTTCTTATTATTGCCGACCTTGAGAGAGAAGGTATGGAAAGAGCGTGATGAGAGTTTCTTCTTCTTCTTCTTCTTCCTTTTCACCATATTGATATAGGTTTAGGTTTATTGTTTTCTGCCCCACTGTCGCTCTCTCTCTCTCTCTCTCTTTCTAAAATAAGTATAGCGGAAGCCATTTTCCGAACCTTTTACCGTCTTCGCCTTCGTTCAATGTTGAACTTCTGCTTTATTTTTTATTATTTTTCATTCCCATACGCAAAATGTGGTCAATCTCTTTAAACGAAGCTCCCTTGAAGGTCAAGTTCTTCATATCAATGTGATCCCGCTTTTCGATGCCCTCGTTTTCAAAATTCTTTACTCAACATTCATGAAATCAATCAGTCTGTCTCGAATGAAAAACTGGAGATTGACATTTTTGTTAATTTGTATTTTGCAGTATCGAGAGAAAAATGTCATCGTCGAATTCTCCGTGCGCGGCCTGCAAGGTACGGAGGTGTAAATGTACGCAAGAGTGTGTATTCGCACCGTATTTTCCACCAGATCAGCCTCAGAAATTCGCAAATGTCCACAACGTGTTCGGCGCAAGCAACGTGGCCAAGCTGCTCAACGAACTCGACGCTAGGCACCGGGAAGACGCAGTCAACTCTCTGGCTTACGAGGCCGAGTTTCGCCTCCGAGACCCAGTCTACGGTTGCGTCGGTCTGATCTCCCTCCTTCAGCACAGACTGAAGCAAACGCAAAGCGATCTCATCAACGCCAAAAAAGAGCTCGCCAACTACATTGGGCCTCAGGCAATGCTTCCTGTAATGCAACCTTCAGGGATGATGATGGCGCAACAACAACAACAACAACATCCAGGCAATCCTTCGTCTTCCTACATGATGCCTTATAACATGCAGCCCATGATGAGTATCCCGGCTGGTCCTTCCGGGCAAATGATGATTCGTGAGCCTCACCAACAACAGCAGCAACACCAGCTTCATCAGCAACAGTTGTTTGAGGCTCAGCAATTGACCGCAGCCGTAACGGCTAGAGAGCAGCAAGATATGTTTAGTGCTTTCGAGCCAAAAGAACAACAAATGGACCCCCGCCATCATCATCCCCAACAGCAGCAGCAAGAGCTTTTACGGTTACATAATGGGTTCGACCCATCTCCTGTATCCGCCAGTGGGTTTAATCAGCTGAACAACGCTTCTGCTTTGTCCCCTTCTTTGGCTCTCGGCACTTTCGATAATGCATACCACCTTCAACCAGAGATTTCAGAACATCCTCATTCCCATTATCATCATCAACAGCAGCAACAGCTTCAGGCTCAGCCTTTTCTCCAACCACAGCAGCAGCCACAACCACCTACCCAATCCCAGCTTTTGCAGAAGCAAAAGGCAGATAGCGAGGACGACAGAATCATGGGTCCCTCTGGTTAGTGTCCTTGTCACCTCTTTCTGCCATTGCGGCTCCTTCATCACCCAATAGTTGATTCCCAGATTGTATCATTCTTTTATAGTTTTTCGTCCATTCTTTTTTGTTTCGGCCTACGCACGTCAATTTTACCTCTCTTTTTCAATTTCATTCTTAGCTGCTAAATACCAGATTCCCCTCGCAATTATGGATGTTTTCACGGTTTTAGGTTAGTTTCTCAGAAATGGGATGGAAGGAATTATTGGTTCTTCACATCTTGTCAGGTCTTATTCATCAACTATAACGTCTCACCTCTGAGTAATCTCTTTGAAATTTACATCATGTTTCTTTGATCTTTTATAGTATTATTCATTTATTATTGTAAATAATTTATAATAATTATTTTGATTAATGTGTGAATTTATTAGTTTAAACTCCAAAATAGTGTTCGTGAATTGAAAATTTTGACTTTTTTTTTTTCCAATTACCTACTCTGGATGAAAAATTCAAACTGTAATGGTCTGAGTAAATTAACCATAATCACGATTAGGATAATTAATTGTTATTAGAAATTGCATCAAGTTTAAAAGTAATAAAAACTTAGAAATATGGTCGTTAATTTGAAAGTCATTGATTGAAATGATTTTAGGCACCCGATTGATTAAGTAAACATGATCGAATGTACGAAGCAATTTAAGGCGTTGAAATTGTAATAAGTTTAAAAGTAATGAAAACTTAGAAATATGATTGTTAGATTGAAAGTCATTGATTCGAATGATTTTAGGCACGCGATTGACTAATTAAACGTGACCGAATGTACAAAAACAACTTAAGGGGTGGTGTTAGAAACCCCGAGAAACTACTTGACTGTAAATAGAGTCAATTGGAACGGAAACAAATAAGTTAAGCAAGTTAAAAGTTAACGCATAATTTTAAAATAATTGAAGTTAACTTTCGACTTTGAAAGGTCAAAAAATGTTGTTATGTTTGAAATTAGAGAACATAAAGAAAGTCACGTACACATGTGATAATTTGGTTTCGCTATTGTTACAATGAAAATTATCGGCCAATGAGAGGTTGACACGAGACCTAGTTTAATTAAATTAATTAATTAAGTTTAATTTTATTATTTTGATTTTTCTATAAATATATGTAACTCGGAGGGAAAAAACGTCTTTTATACAAGACAAAATAGACTATAATTTAAATTAACATTTAATAATTATATATAAAAATTTAGAATCAGTTAGAAGAGTTGATTCATCGAGAAAAGAGAAGGAGAAATTCGATAACACTTCGAGTTTTGACAAAAGCGTTCTTGACGTTAAGAGGAACATTTTATTATTAGAATCTTGAAGCAAAAAACGAGATTCTCAGTCCCATCAATTTGTAAATATATACGAAAAACTCGATGAATTTAGCGATAAGTTATGAAAGAAATTGTATATAACTGTTCTTAACGTTGAATCGTGCATATTGCGATGTTTAGAAAGTGGAAAGTTTGATAGAAATCAAGAAGAATCCGATTAGGAATTGCAGAAACCTAAATGTCTTCTCGCCCTGACCATGCTGTAGCATTCCTACAGGGAAGGTGTTTTGTCACTTCTTTTGACATGGTTTGAAATGTGATTAAATAACATCGAGACATTGGTACAATATTTTATTTAATAATATAAGTTGTATAGTTTATATATACGAGTAAGTTAGATGTATCATTATTTGAGGAATATTAAATAAACATTGCGTACGACTTAGAGTTGGGCGGCAATATCATATGTATATGTGATAGTTAGACATCAATACGTGCATAATGAGGCTTAATGAAAAATAATAAAACGATTTTATGTGTATTGACATTACGTGAATGCATTAGTATTAGTTTGACGTAATATCGTGTGTTCGTGCATTATAATTGCATTGGGAGCGCATGGATGACAATTTGGCTAACGTGTTGGTCGAATGTGGTTATCTGGTAGGCTAGGTAGAGGGATGTAGGTTGACCATAATACCCAATGTGTATGTAACCATCATAATTGTGTAATGCATACTTGCTAACATGGTTACTCATGCTGGTTGTTACCGGAAGATAGTCATTGAAAACCATAACAACCCATTTAATTATTTCTCGAGTGATTGCGGTTAGTCCTGGGGTAAACGAGGATCATCATGTAGCTTTGTAAATCTTTCAAATGTAATCAACAACTAGAGCCACGTTGTGAGATCGTTGGTATGAACTTGCATTTTGCCTTGTCATTTGTCTATTGAATTGGAGTGCTCCCCCCATGTGGAAGCTCTGCCTTCTAATTTATAAGTCACCAATTTCATTTCTTTTTCCCGAGGAATATTTAAATAATCAAAAAGTTCTCAACTATACAAACTTAATCAAGGAAAATCTCGATAATTAATCGACCGTCAAAAGTCGACAAATTCATTTTCATTTTGAATTTGTGGATATCAGGCCTTCGATAAAAAAACTCTCATTGCAAAAATCATATCCTTCGTTAAACAATTTTTTGTCGCTCCCTTCAATGAAATTGTCATGTTGATGTTCAAGATTATTAACTCGATCTATAGAAAAAAAAAACATTTAGTTTGTTAGGGTTTTGAGCTAGGCTTTTCGAAACCCTACTTACCTCATTGAAAAATTCACCAAACTCGAGTGACGAAAGGCCAAACCCCTTGCCCGTGGTCAAGGATGTTGGGTTCGGCCGTGGAAGCCTCTAGTAGGTGTGAAACCTGATAGGTTTACATTCTATCAAATAGCAGAGTGGAGGTTCATGATGTCCAACGGTTGAGAAAATAACAACGAAATCGACAGAGATAATAATAATAATACCACTGTTATAAAACGTGGAAAGTACTGATTAATATAATTTTCATGAAAGAATGATTTTGGCAATCTCCTTAGACCAAATTAGTTTTCTAAGTTCGCAGAAAAGGTTAGAAGGTCACAAACAGTTTACTTAAATTCTAGTCTCCTAAACAGAATTTACTTACACGGTTCAATTACACTACTAACCAAGCAGTACGAGAAACGATAGCAGATGAGATCCGAAAAATACCAAGAATATTTTCTCACGCCATAAAATTATAATGGCCAAGAAATAAGAGAAATAATAGTAAAAAATGAACAACGAGAATTTTACGTGAAAATCTAAATCGAGAAAAAATCGCAGGGAAGAAATATCTTACTATGAAAAATAAGATTTATAATATTTTTCTAGATATCTAATATTTTCGAAAATATTCACTAAAAGAAATCACCACTTTTAGAACTCTCAATGTGCACAAAAGCACCACACCTATTTTTCTCACTCTTTCTTTTTCCTCATTCTAAAAATAATCCTCACTATTTCTCACTTTGTTCTCAGAGAAAATTTTAATCTCTTCTTTTAGATCCTTGAGAATCTACATGTTTTTGGATGATTTTCCTTTCATCATGAACTCTATTTAGAGAGAGATTTTATAAAGAGATTTCAATTTTTCTTCTGTATTTTATTTATGACGTAAATAAATAAAATTAAATTTTTTTTATTTATTAATGACGTAAATCTCTCATCATAATGGAGGGACTCCACAAATCTCCCCCTCCTGACTTATGATGTTGTATTTTCAATCTACAGAGCCTTTACAGAATTTGTGTTTATTCATTTGCAAAGTTTTTGTCCTCATATCTAAGTTATTGTCATCCATGTGAATCTTCTCAAGATATACTTGTTTGTTGTCCAACACGCGTTCGTCGACCTATCGCCAATGGCCATAACACAACAATCTCTCTGCAATGACGTCTTTATTTTTAATTTCTACATTGAAAAATTATTTCCGTTGAATTTTTCAATTTCAATCTTTCCTGCCATAATAACCTTGCTTTGATACCACTTGTTGGGAAAATAATAACGAAATCGACGAGAACAATAATAATAATACTACCGTTGTAAAATATAAAAAGTACTGATCAATATAATTTCTTTCAACTTTTTTTGATAACTTATTTAGAAAGGTAAGTTTGTTTAAAAAAATTGCCAAAGACATTATTTACTGTTAATTATCATGATCAGTATTTTTCATGTTTTATAACGGTGGTATTATTATTATCGTTACTGTCAATTTCGTTGTTATTTTTCAATCACCAACCTATTCTTTTGAGTTGTTGTCGTCCAATGACGATTCGCTAGCAGCCGATCGTGGTTTGGGTCGATGAGATAACGACAATGTCTGTCTAGTGGTTCTAGAAGCCTTGGACTTTAAATTGTCTCTTTCTGCGCCACTCTGGTCTTTGCACGACCATAATCCAGGTTGGGAAAGACCTGCCTATAGGCACCAGTCACTTTTGGTCGCCATGGTGGCTGGTTTCGCCGTGGCTGGCCACCGACAAAAGCTTTGGGAGGGGGTTACCTTTCTAAAAGTCAAAAATTAAAAACAGAAAATGGTATGCAATTCAATGTCTTTTATAAACTGCAGAGGATAAGTAGGAATGAAGTTTGAAATTGTTGAATTCCAAAAACCTCCAGGTTGTTTTCCTTTATGTATTCCCACATTCGTTTCAGTGTATCTGCTCGTGATAATGCACTGTCCCCGGCGATACCCAAAAATTTTATCCGAGCATCTGAAAGTTGAAGATGGGCGAGAAATTCTGAGGACCCTCCCTTCTGCGTTAATCCTCTCTTTCCGGTGTATTTGTATCTGAAATAATAACATTTAGTAGCTATGAGCACAACGACACAACTCTATTGGCTTGTTTTCATTTGTGAACCAAATAATTTAGATTAATGTTATGTGACGATTACACATCACTTATTAATTGGCGAGACATTAATTGCATCAATCTATGAGAGAGACGACTCGATATAATATTAAAATATAGAATTCGGAGAAGAAAATTCTCAGCCTCATCATCCGCAATAGGCTCGTATAAACGAAAGGCAAAGTACAAGCATCATCTACCTTTTTCTCTGTCTTGCTTCCGAGGTTTTTCCTTAGATGCTGACTTTACCGGAACAACTGAAGATACGAAGGACATGAAACAGAATAAGTTTTCAATCATTTACAAGTATTTTAGAGCCAGTAATGACACTTTCAAATGTATCTCGACTGTATTCATACATTTCATGTGTAGATTCTCAAGTCAAAACATGCAATTATAATACAAATAGCTATGTTTACTGGCATACCATAATCAGATCCCCAAGGGCCAGATATGTTTTGTAAGAGCCTTATTTATTTGAAACATGTTTATGGACTTAACGTCAAAGAGGCCAAGAGGGTAAGTCAACATAGCACAAATGATGAGCATGGGCCATGAAAATGAAGCTCCTTCTGATGTCATCCAGCAATATTTCCTTAATGTCATCTTTGAACATTTGGTCTGCTAAAACAACATTAATTGATCATCAACCATACATCATAGGATCTTTAACTATGTTTTTAGAAAGAAATAAAAAAAAAAAAAGGCTAGAAAAAGAAAGTACAGCAGCTAGATCACCACTTTCCAGCCGTGGCATGATGAGATAATACAGAACAAAACAAGAAACGGTAGTTGTTTTGTCGGAAAATACAAAATATCTTAATATTTTTTTATCAATGGTGTCAAACGGAGGCATGTCTTTATACGTGAAAAATGATTGCAAACAGACGAGCCAATCGAAACAAATCTAGAATTTGTGTCCAAATTTGGAGCAGCAGCACAGCACGACAATGAAAAAAGAAAAACATAAACCATTTGTAGTTACATGATGGTCGTAAGTTCTCAAATCCTAAATTTCCTCGAGTATAATTATCCAATCCTATCCCAAGGGAGAAAAAGTCAAACTAGTGGACCCCTTCCTGAAATCACTTTTCCCAGTATTTTATAGGAAACTATTGGTTGGCCAACTGCGGTGAGTTGGAAAAGAGGAAGAAAAATGAACAATTTTGACGAATCGAAAATACTTTGACCATGTCTTGCTCTCTAAGGAACATATAGGTTAATCCAACTGAGATGAATTTCTTATTACTAGGCTACAAGCTATTAGCTCCTTCCCTAGACTAACAGTCAATGATCTAAAAAGGAAATAATTGAAGTTCTTCAATGGCTGAAGTAAACATACGTAAAGCAAAGAATCACACGAAACAGTATACAGAAAGCGAGCTATCTTTTCTCATGAAAGCGCAAAGCAAACGTAACATTAGCAATAACTTTATGAATATATAAACAGAAAACACCTACAAAGAGCTGGTGTTTATTGGTTTCTATCTAGCGAATTATAATGTGGTCTTAATTGATTAGTACATTAGACTTTCTGGAACGCAAAATTTGGATGCAGAAATAGGAAACTTTTCTGTTTGATTAACGATTTACCTTTTTCTCTCCTTGCCATCCCTCGGTCTGTCAACGTCGTCTTCTTCATAATCTTCATCTTCGCCGTCTTCTTCCTCCCTTTTTTGTTGACTCCCCATCATCTTTATTTTCATTTCCATCTCCAGCTGCCTCACCGTCCGGTTCCTTGGCTTTCTCGAGCTCACATTGGAGAAATAAGTCCAAACACTTTCTTATCCGACAAATAAATACCGAAATCTTCCTCCAGTTTCCGTCGGACGATTCCGGTGGTCGTCGTATTGAGATCAGAATTACAAAGAAACTACCGAAGCCGGTCGATAAGCTCCGAGTCCGACACCATGATTATATCCCCCTTACACAGGAAGATATGAGCTTTAGAGTTTCCAAGGGGAATGGAATAGTGGGTTGGGTAGGTTTGACATGAAATAACAGTTGTTTTACTTTAAACTAGTCTTGACGTAGATTCAAAACACGTACTCGTTGAACACATGAAAAGACAACCCATAAAATAGCCGAAAAAATAAAGCATTGATCTTTTGTTAGTAGCGTCAAACTGAACATTTTTAAACAAACAATGACACCAAGAATACGAAAGCTAAAAACGAAAAAACAAAACTCAATCAGATTATTCAAAATAACAACACAAAAAATACGACATAGAACGGTCGGCAATGTTCGAGTTGAGAAGCATGCATGCGTATCATAACGGAATCAAATAATTCAAATAAGCCAACAAATGTTAAGAAAGGGAAAAAGATTTACATTGATAAGTAAAAGTCATTAATGTTAGAGGGTTGTCTACAGGATGGATTACTCCTAAAAATTTGAACAAAATAGTAGCAGGCAAAGATATTAACGATACTTGGAAAATCAATATAATAAAAAGAGAACATATTTCAAGTTGCAATAGCAGTTCACACAGTAAAGAAGATGCCAAAGTCACTCCCAAGACAGATATACGTAGACTATCATTAGATAAGAAGTGAGGAGACAAACTCAATTTGTATTCATTGTGCAAAGATAAATTAATATTAAAATAAAAAAGAGATATGAAAAAGACTTCATCATTCTATAATTACTTAATTAAACAATATAGATGTGAGTTTCGGGCCACATGTGTGGAATCAAATGATCCATAATGGGTCATGTCTCGTCTTAGGTCCCTAGTCAATATAAAGATTTTATGAATTTTCTTATTTATTGATGGTTGAGTCGCAAACTCAATTGTACCGAATTTTTATTAATGATTTCTCTCTTTTGTCCGTGGTTTTTTTCCTTTTATGATTTTCACATAAATTTTGGTGTCTATTATTTTTTTTATTTATTTTTTGTTTCTCGTTCGATTTTTCATCAATAAAAACTCTAAATGAAACTATGATGCAGAGAATTATTTCTTGTCTTTCGGCATTATGTATTACTTTCTTTCTCCTACTTTTGTTCTTATCAAATACTTCCTCGATATATTTTTTTTCTAACACTATACTGCTTCAAATTTGTCGTCTTCTTCTGGAAATCCACCCACAAAAATAGGTAAAAAATGTTCTTACTAAATCGATATTTGGTTCACATGACATTTTGATAGAGTAATTTCCATACTCAACGATCTTTCTTGTATTTATTCTTGTGGGATGTAAAAAAACCTTTTAAGAGTATGACCAAGAAAACACCTGGATACGAACAAATTCCATACTCTCATAATGGAATAAGGAAGAAATCAAAATGGTTCAAATACCTTCTTCAACAAATCATTCCCCCAACAATCTTACCAGTTTAAATTTACATTTAGCAAACAACAAAGTTAACCCAACAAAAAGATGTGTATATGAGGAAGCATCTAACTGATATGTCACGTTTGATTGTTTCAGTAAATTATATATACCACAATCTCACTCAAATCATGAAGTCTGGAACTTTCATGTTAACAAAAACAATTAATTACCTATTTAATAGTTGAATTTGAATATAATTACAAAATGCAATGAAGGGCAAAGGCGCAAGAACCAATCTAAGAACTTGTTCTAAATCACCCGTGTGAACAATCAGAACGGCATTCTTTCCCTGCTTGTCATTGAGTGGATGTCGGAAACTACTAAAGCAGTATTAAGAAGCTGAAAAATAACTACCACATCACATGTGGATGGAAAAGATGATTAACTTGTTCAATTTCATATGTTCATAGTTGTTGTGAACAACATCGACATCTAAGCCAAAAATTAACTGGTCATTTATCAAATACGAAGCAACTATGAGAATATAATTCTATGATAACTCATCATGTGAAGACAAGAAAGATCCAGTCTCATATTAGTGGGGGTGCACAATCACATTGCTTAAGAGAGTGAAAAATGTATGGTTTATAAGTGTAGTTCTTCTCCCTACTTAGTACAACGCGTTTTGGGGCTAACCCCAAAAACAAATATATGCGGGTTCTGACCCTAAACAGACAATATTATACTGGGAGGACCAAGAGACGTTACAAATGGTATCAGAGTCACTACCTAACCGGAAGTGTGGCCGACAAGGACGTCGGACCCCAAAGGGGGTGAGATTGTGACAACTCGCCATGTGAAGGCAATATATATTTGGTGGAGCCCAATCCATACCAGTAGATGTGCACAATCTCACCTTGCTTAGAAGAGTGAAAAATACATAGTTTATAAGTGTAGTTCCCCTTCCTACCTAGTACAACACGTTTTGAGGCTGACTCTAAGAACAAATCCGTGTAGAATTGAGTTCAAAACAGACAATATTGTAATAAGAGGATCAAGGGACGATACAAGTTCACATTTTCAAAAATTACTTATTTTTGTTTAAATGGATTCTTATTGAAAACACAAACACTTGCCTCCAACAGGATAAACCATTTAAAAAAATGAAAACTTTTAAACAAGGAAATATTCCATTTTGTAATTAAAACTTTTTCTATTTTATGGCAATATATCTCTTATTCTCTCTCCAAATATCTTAAGTTGAGTACCACACAAACACATAGAGGTCTAAACAAAAATAATAGTAGTCATACAATTTCATAAGCACGATAATATTTCTTCTTATAGATCATGTGGAATCGTTCTTCACAAATTCAACAAAATTCATTTCAAATGCCACAATTTCTTAAAAAGAGAAAAAACCTCAAACAATACACATGATTAGTAGTAAACTACTTACGTAAGAAGTTAAAAATGATCTCACAAACATAGTAACCTCTAGGATTTGCACCGGGATGTAAAAATCCGGGCCGCCTTTTTGTGCCACCAATTTAAAGGAAATCAACAAAGAGTAATGTAATGCATACGCCAAAAATAAATATAGTTACAAACACCAAAACTGTTAGTGCAAGAAAATATTTCCACAAAAAACAAAAATAATTTCATATCGAGATCAACAGAACATTATGATTAAGCTTGACTCGTTGCTCCTGTTTGGGGCTCCTTTTATTCTTAATTAGATAAAAAAGTGATTCAGTATGAAATGTAAACAGCATATTTTTAGACCATTCTACAAGAACATCGAGAATCTCTTCTACTAAAGCAAAATTGCTGAGAAAGTACAATCAAAGCAAATACTGAAGAATCCATAAACTTCTCACAACATAAACTTTGGAAATGTAGAGAAGATAAGAGAAAGATCTTTGTTGGGAGCCTGGCACATTACATTTGGGATAAAGTATGCATATTTAAAAAATGGTCTCCATGATAATAGGATTGAGCCCTTAAAAAATGGGAACTTTAACGATATTAATTTATTGAGTAAATTTTTTACATTGTTGACTAATAACGGGTCGAAAGTTTGACCAATTTTTGTTATTTATGCCACGTGTTGGTTTTGAGTCAATTAGTTAGAATTGGTGAATTGGCCGTTGCCAAATAGGATTTTACCGTGTTAGAATATCGCTCTACATGTCTAGAATTTTTGTTGCATGTCGGTTCCGAAGTAGAATGAGATATTTATATATGTATGGATAAATTTATATATATCCAGCGTTGCGATCCAACCTTTGGGCTGGGATAGGGGCTCAAAACTATGTGAGTCAGGCTAGCGTAGCCACGGCCCTGAGTTGGGTCTGGCGCTGCCCAAGCCTTGTGGACTAGGTCCCACGGGATGAGCAATATTTGAACCGAATCAAACCCGTGACCCAATTTTGTCCTTTTTTTTCATTTCCCTAGTTTTTCTTCTTTCATTTTTCTGATTTTTAATGTGGATATTTCTCATTGATTTTTCAGACGATTTTATCAATTCAGAGACGATCCCTAAGGCTGCAACTCCAGTGAGGAAGCGGAGCAACCATTGTCGATGTAGGGTTTTTATGCTTTCTACATTAGCATAACATGATTTTTCGAAAAAATCATATTTTGATGGGTCGCCACTTATAAAAATTATGACCGTGTCTGGTCGCCAGCATATCGATTTTTATTACGTATATGTACATAGGCTTTTAACTCACGTTTATTTTAGCATACATTATGATGTTATTGTTGTAAATATTGAGAGGATGAATCTTCTCGATGCTTTGGGTTATTTGGCTCCAAAGTATCACGAAGCTATCTTAGTACCATTTCTACTACGTAAAGGTGATTTGTTTACACGTACACACATGGTGATAAAGCAATGATTACACGTTCCTTAAGAGCCATATAGCTCTAAAACGTGATCAAGGTGGATTCTTGTGCAAGTTTGTGTTGTTGTTGACCATTGGTCATTGATTACTTGAGTGATGAGTTGGATCTCCGGATCGCTATCACGTTTGCTTTCTGGCTCATGAGATATTGTTGGTTCTCGGATCACCATCTTTCTTTGAGGTGTACCGGAGAGGTTATTATGCGACACTCCTTTTTTACTGATACATTTTTCGTGAAAAACTGTGAAGGTACTTTGATTTATAGCCACCTATATATGTGACATGTTTTATAAATACCTCACAATGAATTTGTGAAACCAATTTTTAAATAAAAGAAAGAAAAGATGTTTTCATTAATTCTTTTATTTAATTCATGCATTTGAAGAGAAATCACGTTTTTTAAAGAAAGATAAAAACTTGATTTTAAACGGAATACATTAACTATAACTTTTTTATTGAGTTAGTCACTCATCGCAAAGATTTCACGTCCCCACAAATCCAGGTAAGGAGAAGCCTAACTAGGACTTGATCTAGTGGACTGCATGAGGAAAATGTTATTTTTCTTTTTTGATTTGATCTCTAATTGTATTTTTCGTGATAAGATTTTAGTTGTAACTCTATCTAGATTTGAGTCTGTAACTTAATTGATGTTTTGGGCTTTACTTTTGTTTTCACGCAGGTTGGATGATAATTGAGTTTTAATGTTATGATGCTATTTGCTTTGGATTTTTATAATGTAGGCTCGACTTGTTTTATCTTAACAGTTTTTACGGTCAAACTCTTGTTTTGAGTTGAGTAAGTGGTTTCCTTTTGGAAAATTGGATTATCCAACCTGACATTTTTGCTCTGGCACTGTTGTGAAAAATACTGCAAATGCAAATGAACGTGTCGTACAAATAATATAGTATGTAAATACAAGTCTATCTCACAAAAACTATTGTTACTAATTATCAAACAAATTAATTCCAATTTACTATGAATAATGATTTTAGTAGATATTTGATGTAAATATAAAATAAACAATGACAATTAATTAAATAACAGAAATTTAAATAATTTTTAGAAATATTATAGAAAAAATATAGGGTTTTTGATTTCATCCAAATTAATTCTAATTTAAGAATACTAATTTATTTATCAATTTCTCTCAATTAATGAAAAACTTATTTAATTAACGGATTATTACCTCTCGATTTTTAAAAATTAATACAATACTTTAAGTGAAAAAAACTAAAGTACCACGTAAAGTCAAAAATGATTTTTTTTAGAAACTTCCTTTTTCTGCCCTTAGACTCTCTCTAAAGATGATAATTGTACAGGTATTGTTTGACTAATGGATCATAACTTGTGAGTCAGACTTGATTGAATTAATCACTACACGTTACAATTGATGTTAAAAATCAAATAACTTCAAATAATTAGATAGCATTATTACAAGAAACCATCGCAAACAAATTGACTTTTCTTACCATTAGTTTCAAAAAAATTATTTATTTTTGCTAGGGAAGCAGACGTAGACGAAATTAAAAACTGCTTTTGACAACTTAAAAACAATTAAAATTGCAACTTCCAAACACACCCTAAACCTCTCATTCTCTCTCTATCTTCCTAATTTAGTAATCCTTACTGCAGCACGTGCGTGTCACCCGATTAGGCCTCATATTGCATTATTAACGGTGGTGATGCAGTAGTCATTCCAGCTTTCTACAAAACCAACAGTGGTTCGCGTCAGGTCCCCACACACTGCTTTCACTGCATCTGCGCCGTTCACCAAAATGTTCTTTGAAATGATCGGAACCGTTGATTCTGTAGTCCCCATAATAAAAAATCGTGAGGTGGGATGCATGGGAACGTCACTGCTGACTGCCGGTTGGATACTTTGGAAAGAATTATCCAGAATAGGGGTATTTTGGGCATTTCATAAAAGCAGCAGAAGGTCAATGTTAATGGACGAAACACCAGAGCGAAATTATTGCCTACAGTCTGAAACGAAGACAACGCCATTCCAAACGCCGTCGTTTAAGCCTGAACCTGTCTTATCTTCTTCGCACTCTCGTTTCTTCTTTGCCTTTCTCTCTACTCCCGATCGTGAATCTCGAACTTCTACTCTCGGTCGTCTCTGTCAACGGTTTTTTGAGGCTCGGAAACTATTTTGAGTCGGTGGAGGTCCAGCTCGATCTAGTTGGCAGGCTCTCGATGCTTTACTGTATAGGAAACGTCTGATTCTCAGATGTGATTTAAGTTCTTGCAGAGCAAAATCGGAAACTTGAACAATGGATCGCACGATGCTTACTGTAGGGCCGGCTATGGACCTTCCGATTATGCACGACAGTGACCGATATGATTTAGTACGAGATATCGGTTCGGGCAATTTCGGAGTCGCAAGGCTGATGAGAGATAAGCAAACAAAAGAGCTCGTTGCTGTCAAGTACATAGAGAGGGGCGATAAGGTTACTTTTGGAATTTAAATGATATAGTCGATTTTGGATGTTCTTTTGGCAATAATCTTTGAGCTTTTTTGGTCTATTAATGGAAGTTAGTTGTTGGTTGCCTTTTTTATGTTCTTTTGGCTATTTGAGTTTCCGTGATTATTACCTTTTGATTTGTTTGCTATTTAATTTAGATTTTATGGCGGTTTTTCCATTTTTGTTGATCGTATTGAATGTGCTTTCGTTTTCCATTATACCTGCAACTTTTAAATATGTCTATTTGGATATTTTGGACCGTTTGATTTTCCCTTGACAAATGTTATTGAAATAGCGTCGCTCTGCTCCTGGAAATGCTTTTGAAGTGGTTGATGATCATGACGCGGTGTTAGTATCTTCTGGTGGATTTTTAATTGCGGATGTCATTTTTCGCACTGGAGATCAATATTAATTTATCCCTTTGATGGTTCCGTTTAGAAAAGATAATTGGTGAGTTTGAACCATAAGTAATGCTGATATTTTTTTCTTGAATGATATGTGCTGCAGATTGACGAAAATGTCCAAAGAGAAATCATCAATCATAGGTCACTGAGGCACCCAAACATTGTCAGATTTAAAGAGGTTTGTTTACTTTTAAGACTAATTAGATTCCCATAGAGGGCGTGGTCAGTATATTTCTTACTTTTTTTCTCTGGCCTATTTTCTATGTAGGTTATTTTGACACCCACCCACTTAGCAATTGTAATGGAATTTGCATCTGGAGGAGAGCTATTTGAGAGGATAAGTAATGCAGGGCGCTTTAGTGAGGATGAGGTTTGAATATCAAATCTTCTTTTTTCCTTTTGATAATAGATTTTCTGATCCTCTTTTACGTATGGATTGATTTGATTTTCTTATTTTTTTTTGCAGGCTCGCTTCTTTTTTCAACAACTGATTTCTGGAGTAAGCTACTGCCATGCCATGGTAATCAACTCAATATCGTGCCTTGGACTCAAAATAGTTATTATTTTTTAGATGTTTCTCGTTCATTTTTCTGTGTGCTCTACGAGAGCCACACAACTGAATTGGGTGTTTTGCTTACTTGGTGAAGCAAGTTTGTCATCGGGACTTAAAATTGGAGAACACTTTGTTGGATGGGAGTCCAGCCCCACGTTTAAAAATATGTGATTTTGGGTATTCAAAGGTACAATATTTTACTGTAATTTTCCTTTCTACTGTCCCCTGCCTGAAACTGAAAATATTTTTTACGTGTACATTTGTTGTATATCATTGTTGCCATAATTTCACCCTGAGGACAAATTTGCTAGAGTTTCTTTTGTTGGTCTTGATTTGCAAACTGAAGCACTTCACAATGGACATATTTGGTAATCATCATTTGAGTTTCTGATTATTTTGTTGCAGTCTTCTGTGCTTCATTCACAACCGAAGTCAACTGTTGGAACCCCAGCATATATTGCTCCAGAAGTACTTCTGAGACAAGAATATGATGGCAATGTAAGACCTAATTAATTTGAAGTCTTACTACATTTTTAATCAATACCTCTTTTCTTAACCTTCTCTAGTGCTTTTTTAGCTCATACTTGTTCAGCTAGCTTTAAGGAAAATATGTTGTGGTTTTTTGGGTATTTTCAAGTTTTTTTTATCGGCTGGTGATGCATGGGGACCCGTGAAAAAAAAAAAAAATACTTACTCTTATATCCAAATTGAATGGTATTGCTTCTAATGGTTAAGTTGTTGTTTGAAGTCTACATTTTTCTTGTTTGGTTTCTGTACACATCTAGAATCGTTTTTAGCTCGACAAATTCTATATAAGAATAGTGCTGCTCATTCTTAGCTTGCACTTTAATACTGTAATTTCCTAAACAATGATATTTCCAATTGTGAGTCAATTTTTTTATTTAAAGAATTGTTATGGACTCTTAGAAGTAGATTACGGAAGTACCTTAATCATATAATATTCATCTATTAGTATATATGCCAGTTAGAAGAATGAATGTATAGATTATTATAAAACTAACTCTTTTGATTGTATTCATGTGATTAATGTAATTTAACATCTGGCCACTGGTTTTTCATACATCATTGGGGGATTGAGTTGCAATAAGTTGTAAACAGTAATATGTGATAGTTTATTTTATTTTATCTTTTTTGCTTTTTAGCATACTTTATTTGTGGAAATTTAAACCTCAATGTTATATCGTTGGGGACTTATAAAACAATGAGTTGCAATCTAAAGCAGGGCAAGGTGCACCCTGCTATACATACCCCTAAACTACAAGCTAGCGCAATGGCTTTCAAGCTTGACTAATAGGGCTTTGTTGTTGAAAACATAAGGCAGAGAGGTAAAGAACACATGAAACAAGATCTCTGGCAAAACTTACTAGTGTGCTTGTTTATCTAATATTTTATTGCATTGCTTTTAGTAAGTTTCAGCTTTTAGATGCTTACCTAGTAAAACTTTTTAAGGATTTGGTCATATGATAAATTAAAATTTCAAACATCTGGTGTTTATTTTATTACATTATACAGATTGCAGATGTATGGTCTTGTGGAGTCACCTTATATGTCATGCTTGTTGGGGGATACCCTTTTGAAGATCCTGATGAACCAAAGGATTTCCGCAAAACGATACAAGTACCTTTAGTTTCTTGTTCATACTTTTTTTACTTAACTAAATGTATGCCAACTCATGATTCTTCTTTGTTTTTTTTTTTCCATCGCAGAGAATTCTAAGTGTGCAGTATTCCATTCCTGATTGTGTTCAAATATCTCCAGAATGTCGCCACTTGATCTCTAGAATATTTGTTGCAGATCCTGCAGCGGTATGTTCTCTGAATTATCCGCTTCTAGCATTAATTATTTTAAGTGCACAAGAACTTGGTTGCGAAAACAAGTTTCCTAGTGAAAGTGTAACCTGGATATAGTTATCCTTGTCGTCTTTGTTGAAGTTCAAACTTGGTTTTGGTGAAGAATTAGAGGCAACCTTCAAAATTTTGTTTATGCAAAATTTTTTGAGGGGTCATTTTAATTTTATTGAGATGAGTCAGTAGATATAATTTGATTGAGAATTTTCCTTGTCCATTCAATACTGGTTGCATTTGTGGATGGTTAAAAATAATAGATTGAATAGAAATATGATGGTTTTCCACATAGTCCTATCTCATGAATTTTCTTTGTTATATTACCTGAAAATTGTATACCATCGCTTATGTTATGGGAGGGTGTTTAGAAGGGCAAGAACTGGAAAAATATTTGGTTTTTGTCTTAGAGACTTGACAAGTCAAGAAAATTAGAGCTATTCCCGGTTTGTTTGTTTCTAAATTGTCTAGAATAAAAAAGTAGACATGTAAGGTCAGTTAAAAAGTTAGAGATTGATTCAGAAAGGTTAGTTTGTTATATGATTTGTACTATGAAATTATCTTCTTGTTTGATTACTGTTTGTCTATTATAGTAGGATTCCAACTTATCAATAGTGTATATACATTTCTGAGCGCTTTCTTTTGAACCTTAACATGTGCTACAGAGAATTACCATTCCTGAGATAAAGAACCATGAGTGGTTCTTGAAGAATCTTCCATCAGACTTGATGGATGAAATGACAATAGGCAACCAATTTGAAGAGCCTGAGCAACCTATGCAGAGCGTTGATGTAATCATGCAGATAATTGCCGAGGCCACAATACCTGCTGTGGGGACCCACAATCTTAACCCATATATGACCGACAGTCTAGACATGGATGATGACATGGACGATCTGGACGATGAATCTGAACTGGATATCGATAGCAGTGGGGAGATAGTCTATGCAATCTGATTAACTTACAGTTGTTTTTTTTTTTTTGCATTAATGGGTGTTTGAAGAACCAGCTAATGAACAAGAGGTAGCGAATTCTCTTCGAAAAGTAGGTCCAGGACAACGAACAGAGGAATTTGTTTAAGCCTTTTGGTTTCTATATGCTTCTTCTTCAAGTGGGTCATGTTTATAATAGGCAACTGTGGTCTTTTAGTGTTCAGGACTTGAGTATTATGGGGGGTTTCAAAAGTAATTTGGAAAGGAGACGATAATTGGTAAGAAAGAAGGGAAGCTTTGTTGATGTTTTGGTTTGGAACTATGCTATTATATCCATCACGTTTTGTATTGTACTTGTACTCTATTTCTGCAGGAAGTTATGTGTACAATACATGTCCAACAACACTTCCTTTCTTTCGCTTTCGCTATATTCAGATTCACTCCTTTTGACCTTTTTTAAATGTTACATGCGTAGTGGAAGCATAATTTGTGTAATTGCACAATTGCAGTTTGTTTGGACTGTGCCGTCTCAATGATTTTTAGATGGGTGCTTTGATTGACAAATTGAAAATGAAGCCTTATAATGAATCCGTGGATAGTCATAGATGGGTTCTTTATGTGCTTTGATTGTTACATAGGTGATCATGGTTGATGTTTAACTGCTATGAAATTTCTCGACATCGTGACACTTTTTCTCGACAAGGAGAAATTGATCACTCTCTTAACTCGTGTGTCATGGCCTATTCCGGCCGAACTGGCCCATTCTCAAAATAGGAAGATAGCGATTATATGCTTAATCTAAAAACTAACACTAACATTCAAATACTATACAAGAAAACATACCCACCAAATAAACCACGCGAAGAACCTATAATTTCGGTGCAAGAAAGTCCTCGGCCCCAACTGTACATATGGAGCCTCGGAAACAAGGAGCTTCGAGCGATCTGACAGATCTAAGTACTAAGACGTCTGTGTAGCCCACTTGCTAGGATCCAGAGCATCCTGGCCGTTTGTTACACAATTATTTACCTGGGTCCGATTGTAAAGTGTGACCTAATCGAACAAGGCTTGACTATCCTGTCACATCTTTCTTATATGTCACTCCAATTTCATTGAGCTGTACGATATTATCTACAGGCGCACAAGTTGGTTGTGAAATCCACCGATTTTATATTTGTAAAATTCTTGAGTAAAATTTTTTTTGCAGTATTCGATGTCAATTACTTTCGCGTCGACTCAAATTGTCGTAATTTGTTAATCTTCAGCCACGTATGATTTCGGCCAAATAGTTAAACCAGTAGAAGTTAGAAGTCACCAAGTAGTTAAAATTCGAGAAAATGTTTAGGCTTTCGACCAATTGAAATTTAAAGATGACTTAATATTTTATATAATATTATATATTTTATAATATACTAAACAAAATAAAATAAAATGATTAAATTTTAAAATTAAAATTTCTATAAGAAAGGGAAGCACCCCCTTCCTTTCTAGCAAGCAAGTAGAAGAGTGAGTGTCAAAGGAAAGAGAACCGGAGAGAGATTACATTTTTGGGATCACATTTCCGTCATCCAAGATTTCGTGTTTTCTAAATGATCTTAAAGGGTACGTCATTTCTAACCTTTCATTTTGTTAGTTTTCTTGTTTTCTTCTGGAAATTTGATTTCGAGTTCGAAAACTCAAAATCGTTTGTTGAAATCAACATATGCCTGTCAATTTTGTGTTAAGAATGCGTTGGTATAATTTTTATGTCGAGTTTTGTGGTGGATCATTGGAAAATTGGAATTTCTCCCACAAGTTGTCGAAGAACGCATTTTAAGTTGCAACTTAGTTGATGGGCTAAGTCTCGACACAAACTAGTTTCGCGCCACAATATACTTTGGCGATATACTTTGGCTATGTACAGTGTAGCCATTATTGGTGCATGTGACACGCGCTGGACTGCAACATATCTTGGCTCTATGTCGCAGCACACAACATATCTTAAGTTCGTCACTCATTGGCTTAGCTGCGCCGCTAGGCTGTTTTAAGCCATTTCAACCAATTTTTTAGGCCTCGTTTTTGGGCTGTTTTTCAGGCCTTATTAAGTTTGTTGTGAGTATGTTTTGGGGATATTAGCTGGGCCTTATTAAGCTTGATTTATGATCCATCTATTGTCTCTATGTAAGATTATCATACTTATTTTAGGTTATGATAATATTTGAGATTTCGAATCTGTCTCCGATAGTGTGTTTGCGAGCTATCACATATAAAACTCGATATGTCCCGTTTAACAACATGTCTGATTTTGTATTAAATCAACACAAATTTAGACTTTTATTTTACGCATACATGACATTTATTTCTTTTCATATATGCATACTAGACAGACCTCATGTTTTTTCGAGTTATGATTAGGGTCTTTCACTTATTATACACTTTTTGCTTATTTTATTGTACGCACGATGTTGGTATTGGGACAATGATGACACATCTTTGGGTTCGAATACCTACACGTGGTCAAGATATTTTGTTATTACGTTCGATACATGTAGATTAGATTTCAAACAATCTTTCTTTCTCTCTCATGTGATTTATTAGTTTACGGACAATCGTCATTTTTCTCCTACTTGCCTTGCGGGTATTCGATGTGCAAAGTTGTGTGAGTGACTTTATTTTCACTTGACTATTTTCTATAAAAAATAGTAGAAACAAGTTACCTATGTACGTAACAATATTTTTGATATCTGCACTGTCGATGGTTCGTGGAACTTGTTTAAAAAAGTAAAAAGATTTTCGATGAATGTAAATCCATGCATACATTTTCTTCACTAGCTCTTTTTTTAAAATAAAATGATAAAATCAGTTTTCTCATGTATTAAAAGTAGTAGAAGATTCCTCACTTAGTTACTAGATCATACCAAAAGACTTTTATTTTTTCTCCGATAAAGATCGTGGAGGCTAAGAGTAGCTAATCATCGGGAAGTTTAACTATGAAAATAGATTGTAAATTAAAATGACTTTCTTAAATTATAAGAAATAAGAACATCTTTTACCAAAAAAATATAAAAGTTGGATGAGAAAATGGCTAAACATTTTTGCAATTCATTTTGGCTTACTTCTTGGTTCTCATTTCCCAGCCTCATAAACAAGTTTAACACACGCACTACATAATTTAAACCACACTACGTCTTAAACCAGAGCCATAGCCAATGAATATACAACAAACCCTAGAAAAAAAGGAACAAACATCCCATCCTGCAATTATACTATTGAAAGAGCATAAAGTTTTCTAAGGATATGCACCGTTGGTTGTTGGAAGATCAGACGGCCAAGAAAACGCTGGATTCCACCCCAATTCACCTCCTGCAACAGTGTTCGAATCAAATACTGTCGAAGCAGTAGATGAGGAAGATGAAGTTGTGTTTCTTAAAACGACAGAAGGGTGATCACAGTGATTGTTAGACGATGATCTTAGCCATTGATACAGCTCTTGAATGCCACTGTTTTGAACCTCGCCCGTCGCGGAATTGTTGATCTGTCGCCGACCTTGCAGTTGATTGTTTCTCCATAAGTTATTGCAGAAGCTGATAGAAGAGGACTGAGCCAGCGAGTCTGATCCCATGGCTGGAGACCGGAGAGCTCCGGGTCCGTGTCCGATCACTGGTTCGACCATTACGTGAGATCCAAGACCGAGCATAGCTGCTTTTTCCTTCAGAGAATTAACTGTGGAGTTAGAGCAAGGGCTAGGGTTTTGTGCGGCTCTCAACAAACCCAGAATATGAGAATTCTGGGGCGAACCCCACATCATAGGGCTCGACGAAAACTCACGATCAAGTCCATTTTCGACGAGGGAAGTTCTGATTTCCGGCGAAAGGGTCTTCATTTTCCCAGCACTTGCTTTGCCGGCCATTCTCGTGAAGGTCACGCTCTTGTTCTTCCGGCATCCTCCTCCTATCGGAACGTTACGAAGAGCTCCGCCTTTGGTCCAATACCGACGACAAGTTTTGCAAAAATGGCGAGGCTGAGTGAGATTATAATTATTGTAGTAGCAGAATTTAGTGTTGGAAGAATCACATCTTGGACATTTCAAGTTCTGTTCAGAAGTCGTCGAAGATGCAGCAGATAGAGCAGGCGAAGAGGATACTGTGGAGAATGAAGAAGGAGAAGGAAAAGGAGTGGGTTCTGGATTTCCTCCATTAAAACCAACTTTCCGTTCTCCCGTTAGAAATCCCGATCCACCCAACAGTTCTTGAATCATCTTTTCTCTCCTTTCCAGCGTAGGATGAAAAGCAAGAGATGATAGTTTTGTTCTTAGACCAGAGCTTTACGCTTAGTCTAGGCATACAGACCTTTGTGGGTAGGTTGGAAGAAGCTTCATTATTTTTGTAAAATTATATAATTCAATAACTAGCTTTAATAATTGAAAACAGAAAGCCTTAATACAACTCTTGTCCAATTACTTTTCCTAAACCCTATTAATTCTACAATAATTTTGAGTTTTTTTTTTTTTTTTAAATTCAACTAAAAATAAAATAAAAAAATGTTGGAGTTTAGGACTCATTCCGTTTTGGACCGAAAACGTATATGATTGTGCTTCTGAACCACTCACCTCTACTCTTTTCGAGCAATATGAGCTCATACAATTATCTTGACATAGTTTCAACCCTCACAATAAACCGATTATGGATCTTCATCGTTTTCACATAATTGAAAGAAATGTCGACAATGAAAGTTTAGAGCATCATGTTATCTAGTAAACTAAGAATTGTTTTTTTTGCTAAATGTGTTTATGTGATATTCTTTGATGAAATCATACCCTTATAGCCAAACCCATATTTTCTGTCTTAATCACGAATTGCGAATTTGGATATTTTGAAATCTGAGATACTTAAACTTACGATCCTTGATATAATGTATGTTACATGTAGAAACCTCGTGTTACATTCGATTTATATTGCTTGATAATCATACAATAAGACTGCCTAGAAAATTGACTAAATTTTACGCTCTAATAACAACGAGTCTTCATTCATTATTCGTTGTTAACACCGAGGAAACGACCCAAAATGAAAGTTAAATTTAGGAAGAAAATTATAATTTGGCAAAAAGTAAATAGCATTCAAAGATTGGAATATAAATCTTTTGACCAAATTTGGTAGCTTTTTTTTTTAAATGGGAGTGTGTTCCATTCAAAGGTTGTTTCTTTTGATAAGAGGATGATGATATGGTTAGGGCTTCAAATTGTACTGACAGCGCGTGCCGTACGGGCGAGGCTCTGCCCGGCTTTTTTTTTTCCTTCTCCCCGGGCAGCGGATGGCGACGTCTCCTGGAGGAGTTTTCGGGCAGACATTCCAGTCGCCGTCAATGTTTTGTGGGGGTTTCCTAACTCCTCAACTCTCCCCCTCGATCCACGCGCTCTCTCATTATTAAATTTAAATAGTTAAAAATTCCATTTATCCATAATTTTACATTGTTTTATTTATTTTAATAAATAAATATTAACAAAAAATATGATTTATTTAATTAAAATCAATTTCGATAATAATAATTAAAATTATATTTTTGAAAAAGAAAAAGAAGAAATGATAAAAAAGGAAGTGGGTAAGTGGAAAGAAGAGGAGAGAGAATGCATGGGGACGCCATCGACAGTCGACGCCCACATTCTCTGTCCAAGTGGACCCCATCGCATCCAATTCGGCAACCGGCCCCACTCACTCCTTTTTTTAATTAAACTTAAATTTTAATTATAATGAATCTAGAACTTTTAATTCAAGTGAAATTCAATTGGGTTTTGTTTCGACCCCACATCAAATAGATGTTACAATATTTTTAGTTCTTAATTTTAATTTTAATAATTACAAAAAAAAAAAATCTAAATTGACCGCAACCCAAAATCAATTACAACCGGACCAAGACCTAGACCAAACCGAATTTAAAATGAACTCGACCTGAAATAACGAGCAAAATCAAAAAATCAGTTCATGGTTCTAAAGTTTAAGTCAACGAATATGAAAATTTAAGATTTATTTTGTTAAAAAAATTAAAATTTAAGTTAAAAAGTACAACAAACTCATAAATTTTGGAGTTTAATTTATATTTTATTCTTATTAAGTAATATTTCTTTGAATTTTGGAGGCAAATATAAGTGAAATAATCATCTCACATAACTTATATTTTGCTTTTAAATAATGGGAATTTATGAAAACATATAATATTCCAAACTGAACAATGTAACCAAGCCGAGGTTTGATTGGATCATAAATGAGAGAGTTCGAAGAGTTTGTGCACTAGCTTTGCTTATTTGACATCTGTTACCTTTTGTTAATTTTCATAATTAAAAGCCTGAAAATATATAAATTGTAAAAACTTTATAGAAATATACTTGATTAAAATATGCTTTAAAAGTACCCCAGTTCATTGGATGCCTTCAATAATTCAGAACTTTTCTTAAAGTTGATAGGAAGACAAAACAAGAACCCAATTTATACTTTAGAATCATATTTTTGGAGCGCACCCGAAAGAAAATAATAAATTCATGTGCACGTATTGTACGTTATTTCAAATATGTCGTAATAAGTATAGAAAGGAGTAAAATGTCGTTTCAATCTTGACAAATGAGTCTCGTTATAACTCGTGAACTTAATAATCATTCATCAATAGGTATAAAAGGAAGGATTGGCCGAGAAAGAGTATCCGTCGATCATGTGTAACAGAAGGGTACAGCAAAAGAGCTAAGGATTCAAAGATAAATTAGCTTTCCCTCAATTTTTTTTTTTTTTTTTTAATTTGTAATTTGTAATCAATATATGAATGAATGAATTTTCTACAGTGTTAGATTCCCAGAAATATACACCTAGATCAAAAAATCTTCAAAGATAAGTCTAAATTAATCCTTTTTTATCATATTATATTTCAAATTTGAAAATATTTATGGAAGTTTGGATTTTTAGTTTAAAGACTTGAGGTTGATGAATGTAGTCAGATCAAGTAAGCATGCGTGAAAATAAATCACGAATATTCTGAAATTCGTTTAACATCACTTGGCATTAAAAAATAAAAATAAAAATTGGGTTTTAGTTAAACACTCAATTTGCAACAGTCATGGCGCTCCAGGCTCATGTCATGTAGTGCTAGGTCATTAACAAGATCTCACACCACATATCGTGTCGCATATTGGCAAAACCATGACACGAGTGACACATACGCAATTGTGTGGGCTCCAAGGTGTCATGGATAAGGATCGACGGTGTGATTACCCTAGTTAAGATTATTTATAATAATCACAATTAGAATAATTAAATATGATTATAAATGATATAAAATATTTCTTATGATATAAATGAAAATTGTTTATTGAAACACATGTGAATGTAAATTTAATAACAAATCCTATAGTACTCGGATAGTTCTTAGAATTTTTACTGTTGAATTAGACACACAGAGAAAGAGAATGACTTTGAAGCCAAAGCAATTGAGAATATGCAATAAAAGTTGTTCAATTTTAAAGTTAGTTTGTTCATATTAGCTTTAAAATGACACTGATTTGGTAAATTACTTTAAATCGGATTTTAGAGTAAGAATTTAGAGAAAGTTGCGTAATGAGTGATGTTCCCAACATTTTATAGTACGTGGCCATAAAATAAACTGCACAATTAATAAAGTGTTACCACATATCTCACAAAGATTAATGATTAATCATGTTATTAAGGTATAATTAAGGTTAATTAATCATGATTAATTATGTTACTCTTGGTAATTAGCTTAAAATTAATCCAAATCAATTAGTTTTAGCTAAGCATGATTAACATATAATAACCATGATATTTTTGTAAATATGTATAAATTTAAGGATAAAATAGTAATTTAGAATGAATAACCAAGTTATAATCGTAAATTACTATTTATAATATAATAATAATTAAATATAATATAATTTAAATGAGATGCACATCTCACTTTGCTTGGGGTAGCGAGGAGAAGAGGGAGGAATAGAGAGAGAGAGAGAAGGAAAATGCAAAAATCAGACGAGCAATAGGGTTTTGACGAAAACTTCCAACATGAAAAGTGTTCTTGGCATCGAAAGAAACGTTTTGATATAAAAATCTCTAAACGAAACTGAGATTTTGGGTAAATTATTCTTTACCATTAATATATATACATATATGTAAATTCGTTATAATTTATGGAAATAATTGGTATAAAAATATTCTTGTTAGTTAAATTGACATATTATGAAGTTTGAAATAATTATAAATTGACAACTTGGATTGAAACCGAATTGAAAGATGATAACATTTTAATGAGTTTTGGAGTAAGAAATTATAATCTCCTTATTGTTGAACTTAGTGATACATGATAAACAAAATAATTGAAAATGAAAAATTGGTTAGAGTTTGGGAAACTTACACTTGTTTTTGGTGATGGGAACACACCGAAAATGAATAAAAATAACACAATAATATTTAAGTAAAGATATTGATATAAATTGTACAATATAATAGAAGTTGTGAAATAGGATCCCACAAAGAGTTTAAAATTTATATTTAAAATGTGATTTTAAATGATTAAATTGTCGAATTTGTTCACAAGTTTTCACACATCATCACAATATGTTTAAATAGTTACATAATCATTATTTATGTATCTTTTGCTTATCATTTAACAAAGATTTGAATGTTCATTTTTCATGCATTCAATGTATACATAGTGAATATGTTTAATCATGCATCATAAAATTATTTATATTTATAAAAGGGTTTTACAAAATATATAATTGGTCACATTTTCGAACCCAATATATATCTCATCGGTTATGTATTGTATGACGTGTGTAAAGTCAAAAAATAGAAGGAGAGTGAATGTGAGTCTCTCTTAGGTTGGAAATCCTTTACCCTCCAGAGGTATATAGTAACGTGCAGACGCTATAGTAAAATAGTCAGTAAAATGTACACATGTGTGAAACTTTACACATTGAGATTATTGATCATGCATATTAACATTCACATTATATGTTGATATGAATTACATATATTGACATTCACGTGTTAATATGTTACTTGATAAACATGAAATCAAATAAATAATATGATGCACACACTTATATTGATTCAATTATCATGACATAAGTGGTCTGTGAGAGTTGTATTGCCTACTCATTACAAACAATTGAGCACGATAATGAGAAATAGGTAACTCATAGTATTTATAAGCAATGAATTAAATTGTTATATGTCTAGACATATTCATTTATATGCATTAATTGATTCTGCATATAGAGGATTGTAATTAACATCAATAAAGTTAAACATGAATAACATTTGTCTAGTAACTTATGTAAAGAATAAAAAGATTTTAAAATTCATCATAAATGTCTAGTGATTTTATGAAAAATGTGAGATAGACATTAAATAAATATCTAGGTAAATATGATAAAATATATACCATGAGATGAAGGTGTGAAACATAATTAGACAGACATTAGTTAGAAATGTCTAGTGAATCTTAAAAAGAATATCAAAATAAATCTAGACATTAATTAAACGTGTCTAGATAATTCAATGAAAGTGAGTTATGGGATGAATTTGTAATGTATATAACTAGACGTCTCTAAATAGATTTAATGAGATATAAATCTTGGTTAAATATAAATCAAAAAATTAAAAAGGAAGTTGTACATGAAAGAATGGGCAGTGAGAATCAATTATACATGAACTCTTCTGAATCAAGATTTAACTGAAAATTGAAACTAACATTTGTAATTAAGATGTGCATGAAGATTGATTGCACAAGAAAATGAGAAAGAAATTAATAGACTATAATTATCTAAATCACATGCTTAAACATTTATATATATGCGCGATACAACTTCTTACATAGAGAGGTGACACGTAATAAAACATTAATAAAAAATACTTAGAACTTATGATTAACACTTAAAACATGATTTATGTGATTATAAAAGTTAATCTCAAAATTGATAAATGAAAATGACGTTTGGAAAAACTAATTATGTAAGGCGATATACATGATTAGACAATATATATACAATATATATATATATTTTGTCTAATCATGTATATATATATTAAATACTGTACATTAAATAAAATGTCCTAGGGGTATATGTGCATGAGTACTAACCAGCGTACTATTGATTTGCGTGAATGAAGAACAATTATAAAATAATAAATAAATCTTATAATAACTTGAAAAAAAAGAGATCAATATTATCTCTTTTAAGTGAATTATAAAGTTAAGAAAGATACAACCTTGATAATTAAACATTAATATATATGTTTGTTAGAGTAAAGTTTAATTTACTGAGCTCTATAAAAACTCATTATGTAAATCATCCTTATTTTCAGATTTCGACCCGATAACTTTACAAATAAAGACAAAGGTAAAATGCAATGGTTTGATGAGTTCAGTATAACATAAAAATAAATTTATGTAGTTATTATTTATATAGAATTCATAATAGTATGACACATGTTGTAAATTAAATTTTAGATAAAATCTTATATCTAATGAGACTTGTATATGCAATTGTGGGTTATTTTATATTTTATCACTGCCCAACCATTTATATTTTCATTATTCTGCTACAGTGATAATTAATTTAACATTTCCGTGTTGAGAATCCGAGTAATCAAAGTGCAGGTCCTTACAGGTGGTGCTGGCCACATTAGGCACTGCAACGCCACGCCCATGAGATCCCCAATAATGGAGACTTCTCCTGTGTTGCTAAATTGTATTCTTCCTTGTAATGAGATCTAATAACCATTGTAAGAGTTTATCAAGTGTACTGACGAGACTACAACTATAGGTATCGAGATTTGATTGTTTCGATTGGATTCATCATATAGTGGCTTTCTATAGTGTCAAGAGATGGGCACTGTGAGTTTTGATGCGATTAAAGGGTGAGTGTTTAAAGTTTTAATTAATTAATTAATTATTTTTAAATTTAGTAAGTGAAGCAATTACACATTTTTTTGCCTATTTCTATTGATACCCACCGGCTTTTAGGATCCCTCAACATCTAATCAGTGAGGGAGAATAATACTTGGGAGAAAATAGGAATAATTAGTAAGGTGAATTTTAACTGAAGTAGAAGAATTTATCTGATCAGCTGAGTTTAAGTGAATGTTCCCGCTTTTTGATGAAGATTATCACTAAAAAGTTCAAGTTTAACATGGAATGTTCAATTACACTTGTAGTAATTTTGATCCGAATCAAATTGGAGAAAAAGAAGAAAAAGTTTTGCTGGAAATTCTGCA
Source organism: Begonia peltatifolia (assembly GCA_022433055.1). Taxonomy (NCBI): domain Eukaryota; kingdom Viridiplantae; phylum Streptophyta; class Magnoliopsida; order Cucurbitales; family Begoniaceae; genus Begonia; species Begonia peltatifolia. The sequence continues at coordinate 15,037,752 of CM039531.1, forward strand.
GTGATGATTGGAAATGAAGATATTGAGATGAGGTTCATAACAATTGACAGTTTTCCTAAGAAATTTCATATGAATCTAGCAACTTGCTAAAAAACTTGACCCATAAAAAATTTAGATTTTTTGATTCAGTCATGATACTTGAGATTCCCTTCACCAGTAGTGGGTGAGTTATCGTGGTATGTTAATCCGATAATTTTTCTCTTATTAATAGAATTGTTTGTGGTATTTCAATACTATAATGAAGTACGAAGACTCGGGTTTTGAACTTTTAAGACCAAAAATTGGGGTTAATGTGTTGGTAAACGCGATGGTAATTGACTTTCGATTTCACCGAAAATTATGGAGGAAATCCAGCAAATAGGCAAGATGGTGTCAATACAGACGCTGAACTGTTACTCAGAAAGTGCTGAGTCACAGCTCGAGTTTACTTGGGTTGTGGTCTATGCTATATCTAGGGGTGATCATGGTCCGATACGATCTAGTTTTTGGAGAGAGTAGTACCAGATCAGTAAAAATTGGTTTTCAAATTTTTGCACTAATAAACCAAAATTTTTTTCTAGAATCGGACTAGAAATCTAGTCTCGGTTATGATCTGGTTCTGGTCCTCCCAATTTTGTTCAATATTTTTTTAATTTTTTTTCCAATTAATAATACTTGGCTGCAAATTACTAATAAAAAAAAAAATTTTAGAGCAAACCGAGTAGATGTTTTTAGAGCAAAACCAGATAGATATTTTACTTTTTAGAGCAGAACAGGGGATAGATGTTTTACTTTTTAGAATAGAAAATGATAGTTCTCCCTTACTAAAAAACCATTATAGTGGGCACTTGGCAGTGAGCAGAACCGAGTAGCTCACTCCTACTAATCAATTGGTAGCCAAATCTAACAATCTAACAAATATCTAATAATCCCAACGAAAATGACATTAAAAACACAACAAACAAGTTGACAAACAACTAGGACAATAAACTAGAATGACACAACAAACAAATTGATAACACAATAGAAAAATAGCTCAAAATATCACAATACATAACATGAGAAACATTCGGTTAAGACAAAAATACAACCAAAATGATGCATGCTTTAAACACGCACTAAACACTTCGAATAATTAAACAAACAAACATGCTAAAATACAATTGAAATAACCTAACAAACTAAACAAAATAAATCTACAATTAAACAGAATAAGGAGCACCTTGTGCGAAAACAGAAGGTCAAACTCTCTCGGTGAAGCCGAAAGAGTGTCCCAAAGGCCAAAACAGAAGTAAATTTGACGTAAAAAAATGTTCAAATTACGTATGAAAATTAAGTGTAGAATTTGGGAACTGGGAAGTGAGAATAACAAAACTTGTGGTCTGATGATGCTCAGATGATGACGAAATGATAGAAGAACGAAAGTTGGAAGCTGGTTTAAGAGGCAACATTAGTGACTTCGGCAAGAGACAGCAAGACACGGCGAGAGACAGCGAGGGCGAGAGATGGCGACTAGCAGGTATGCAAAGTGCGAACAGCGAAGATGAGACTTCGAAGTTTTAGGGTTACTAACTTAATGGTCTGAGTTGGTTTTACAGTGTTAACCGAGAATTGAACTAGTAATTTTGGTTATGAAAAAATAAAATCAAATACTATTTAGTTTTTGTTCAAAACTGACCAAAACCAGGCCAAATATGTCGGTTCTGGTCTCGTTCTTTGGTTGAGGCTGGTTCTACACACCCAAAGCCATGTCTTGGGCTACAGTTGGAACCATTTGTGTTGCAGCCTAGGTTGGTTCAAGTCACGGCCCAAGGCTATTTTGGAACCGATTTGGACTTTGTCCTAATCATTCTTAGGTCTTTTCATTACTTGTTTTGGACCCAAATTTGAGTTTTTGACTCAATCGTACTTGAGTCATTTTTAAGCCTAAAAATTTGAGATTAAATTGCGTAATTGTAAATCTGATTTTGTGATGATATTATGATTAGACATCGAGACTTAGAACTTGGCCTCAACGTAGTATTAGACTTTCCCATACTGCTTGAACATTAGTTATTGGTAGGTCTATTTTGAGGTAAAGGTATAATTTTATGTACGACATTGCACAGTTTTATAATATTGTTTTGAAACGTTTTCTCACATAAAATGATATGTCTATTTTTATAACTCGTGAGGTTTTTATATTATGTAAGTATTTTTCACTGAATATGTTTTATCAAAGAATCTACATAAATTTTTTTGATCATCTTGGTTGTGTGATCCGAGTTTGATCGACCTATGTAGATGTCATATTTTTATTATACATATTCGACTGTTAGAGGATGTGTTTGTTTGTTATTAACCAAAATAATGAGACAACTGAAGTTGTGTCCCATAGTGCAAAATCCTATTTTTCACTGGATATGTTTGATCAAGAAATTTTTTTCATCACCTTAGTCGTGTGGAGTGAGTTTGATCAACCTATATAGGAGTCCTATTTTATTATACACATTCAACTATTTCAGGATGTGCTTGTTTGTTGTTAACCAAAATAATGGAACAACGGAAGTTGTCTCTTAGCGCAATATCATAAATCTGATCATGGTTATGGCTGTTACAATCACTATTATTGTTATTTATTTCTATTATGCATTCTATATGTAGTGCTCTGTGTTCGTGATTGACTCCATTTTATCTTAAATTTTATACAAGAAATACATATTTTAAGTATGTATCTCATTCATTATTTTAAAATTAAAGGCTAAATATAATACTTCACCTCTATTGACTTTAGACAACTCGACTCAAACAGCTCTCGCTTTTCAGTTTAAGCCACAGTGATCTCCAATTGCTAGTGCAATTTTTTTATTTCCTTCGATAGATTTCTACTTAATTTTTTGTGAGATTAGTTTACTAGTTTGACTTTTATTTTATTTTGTTTTACGATCAGCTATTTATTTCATAATATCTTCAGGTCGCTATTGAATGTTTTGTTTAGTCTAATTGTTTGGGGTCTTGCCTTGTAATTAATTTATAAGAATTCCATTCTAATATTAAATATTTAAGGATAAAGGTTGGAAGATTCAGTACGTTATTGAGCCAGGTCTCTCCCCAATCTATCTCGGGTCCCTTTCAACCTTTGACAAACACTTATTAAGGTAGATGTGTTATTTGTTATGTTCTGTTGTGCATCTCATGTGTTTCAAAACTTTATGTTAAGATATTTTTCTAATACCTTGTGACATACAATTTTACAACATGTTGGTTTTTAATTACATACGTACTTTTTTGCATGTTTATCATTGTGCAAATATTTTATTGTCATTGTACATATTGGTCGGGTGCATGAGCGTTGTGTGACCCATGTGAGAGTCTTTATTTGTTGTCTACGTGGTAACATACATTTTCATGTAACACGAACATTCTATGATACAACTTACAATGTTGTGTTCTCATGTGAAAAGCTTTAAACATAATTATGATTTGGTGTTATATGTCATGATCATCTAAATATTTTCTTCTCCCTCGTACGCTTATGACACTGATATTTAGAGTATGTAATTGTTTCTTTTTTTCACTGTGGTTTTATACTATGATTGTAATGACACTATTTTATCATACAATAGTACAATAGATTGTTATTATTTGACCCTTCTTATGATTCGTTGAAAATATTTTCTGACATGGTTTTTCTTTTGTATGCCCACTTATTATTTTTAAAACATTCAATATAGTACTTGAAATCCTTAAATGAGTATAGTCAGTCCACTTCAAATGAGTAATTATTTTTTAGGTCATAGGCAAGAGGAATTAAGATAGAGTAGGAGTGAACTAGATTTCATTAGTTTTTGGTTATTTTTTTTGAGTGACTTTTGTGAGATTTTGTAATACTTTATGTTAATTATCTTTATTGGGAGACATTTGTATTACATTATCATCATGTGATTTATATCATTGCTTAGACATTTATTTTAAAATCTAATTCTTCAATTATTTTTAATATCTCTGTTGGTTCGATGTGGTGACCTCAATGTTTTTTGTTCGTGATTTTTCTAATATATTATTGTGTTATTTAAGTCTTTCGTTATAAGTCATTTAATCAACTTGCATTGAACGGTTAGATCCTCCCAAAGATTGGATCGATTCCCTTTTTTTGCGATACCATTTTAAGTGTAAAAATTATTTAGATGTTCATAACATTATATCTGCAATAATTACCATTAGATTCTATCCAGTTGGGAGAATAAATATGTATCATAGATAGATATCCTACCTTGCCACTCGTCAAACAAAAAAAAAAAGGACATTTTGATGATATATTTTCTAAGGTTAAATCTATTTTAAACCCTGAAATATGCGTATCTTGACAAAATAAACCCTAAATTTTTTTTAACAATATAAATCCCGGCGGGTTCCGATGTCGCGATACCCAGGTCCCTAATCATTCAAAAAACTTGAGCAAGGACTCGTGTACTAGTTGCAGGTCCTCTCTATAAATTAGGACATCACGCAGGGACATGTTCTTTGAGGTTAGGTCCCCGTTCTCACTTAACATCGCGAGAACAGGGATCCGTTCTTGCAAACCGAGGTAAAATTTAGTAAAAGTGAATTTTGGTGATTGACGGCAGTTTATGAAGATGAGTGTGAATGACAATTGCATGTTTCAAATATGCAAAATGAACTTACATTTCAAATAAAGAATTTCAATTACATCAATAACTGTTTGCATAAAATTGATAGTTGACATGCTTCGGCGAAATGAATTGCAAATCAATATTTGGACAAGTTCAAAAGTCATCTGACATGAGATGTTTATTCAATTATTGAGATTGAGAGCAATGATTTGAATGTTAATATTACACAAAGTTTTGCTATAATGACAAGAAGTGATGTCTGGAAACTGAACGAAGGCTTTAATGAAGAAAACTGTAGATATAATCCGGGTGGCAATGTTTGCCTTCAAGGAAATTTGGTGTCTGGGCCTGGGTCTATGTTGAAGCTTATATTTGAAAGAATGTATGTGTGTATAGATGCAAGCAAGAGTGGTTTGCTTCAGTGTGGTAGACAGATCATAGTTTTAGATAGTTGTTATCTTATAAGACCCATGTCCAGACCAATTACTGGCAGTTGTCAGCATTGATGATAACGATAGAATCTACCCCCGTTGCTATTGCAATCGTGGAAGCAGAATGCAAAGGCTCGTGGAAGTGGTTACTTGAGAAATTGATGTTAAGATGGGACACGAATGGACATTTATTTTATTTTTGATTGACTAGTCTACAAACAGATAACTCTAAAAATTTCCTTTGAGTTGTTGGGCTACTCATGCTTTCGCATCAATCCCAAGTGTGACATGCAATTGAACAATCTTAGTGAGTCATTTAATGTACTTCTACTACCTGCCAGAAATAAACCGATATTGATAATGTTCAAGATTATCAGAAAGAGCTTGATGTCTCAGATTGTAATAAGACATCAAAATATGGTTGAGTCAACTGATGTCTTGTGTCCCAAGATAAGAAAAAAAATTCACGAAACTAGAACGTGTGACCCGAAATTGGAGTCTTACTTTTGCAGGAGATGCTCGATTAAAGTCAGAAACGACAACAAATAATATGTTGTCGATTTGCATAGATGTGTGTGTAATTGTTACAGGTAGGAGTTTACTGTAATCTCGTGTGTTCATGTCATTCTATGTATGCATTTTACGAGAGTTTCAGCGAAAAATTATGTTAATCAATGCTATCACTAGGAGACTTATATGAAAATATACTCACACTACATTTATTTGCTTAGTGGTCCAGACATGTGGCCCAAAGTTGATATAAGTGAAATTTTGCTACCGCTAACAAAACATCAACCAAGAAGGCCAAAGAAAAAAAAAGTGCAATATGTGGACGAGCCCTGAATCTCAATAAGTAGGAAAAACTCCTCAATGTCTTGTCGAACTTGTTGAGAGGTTCTTTCCACTTCAGACGTTACTTCTGCTTTAGTGGATGATTCTGATGTGACATTCATAGGTTTCTATACCAGTGGTTCGATTCCGATGTAGTTCCAATATTATATTCAAAATCTACGTTCTAATATAGTTTTCATATTCTGTGTAGAAGTCTTCTATGCATTGCAAAATAGTAATTTTTGGCCACCGTGACAGTGATTATATTGTTTTTGTTATTTTTGTAGACATAGTGATTTATGTAACTTTTGTGAATTAGGTAACTGTTGTTATACTTACTAGTTTATGTAATGTTGACAAGTTTATGGCTCTCTCTATCTACTATCTACTCGTTCATATAATGTAGAGAAAATTATAAAAATAGACAGTTTTTTTTTATTACTGACTCCTTTAAAGCTATTTTTCACATTTCTTGCATATCCAAAAGACAATATTTCTTAAGCAAATCTTGTAGGAACTGCAACAATACATTCACTGAATTACAACTAACAAACTAAAAACAACCAACAACCAACAAACTAAAAACATCCAACGATCTAAAAACACTAAATGTATCCATTACAAAAGTACAAACAACAAACTATCTAAAAGCAAACTAAAAATATCAGTCTTCATATGGGTGAAGGTTAAGTTTTATCTTCATCTTTCTCTTAGTTACACATCCAAATCGAAAACCTAATGTTAAGATGTCTATGTGCCTCTGTCGGCTCTCTTTGCCCCATATGTAGCTCCTCAACTATAATTTGCATATTTCTTTGCGCCACGGTCAATCAGCTCCTTTGTCGATGGTAGCCGAGTTGGAAGAGCATCTTCCATATGAACATCCTTGGAGGCCAATAGAGCTGTAGGAGCTGCCAAGCTGGAGGCTTCCTTATTGGCCTCGAAGACCCAATTACCTTGAACTTCAACCACCCCCATCCGTTTTAAATGAAGCTTATCAAAGACCTCTATTTGTCTTTCGCTCATCCTATGCTCAATTGTTGGGATTGGATCATTAAAATGTTCAATGAGCTTCTATATCAATGTATTATACGACATATTTTTGTTACATGTTCTGCTGATCTCACACATATGGTTGAAAATCAAGACCCTTGGGTTGAACTGCTTTCCCGTAATATAGTTTTTTTCGTTAGGTAGATATCCATGTAATTCACTAGATCTCTATGTCCATCTCATGGTAGAATATTACGAGTGTGATCATATTGTGAATTACCGGGACTTTGACATTTAAGTCCTTTGATTTCAATTTTTCGAATACTTAAATCTCGAGATTTTGATTAATCACCTTTAGAAACTCTACTCCTTCGCCTGCTCTAATAAACTCACACTCTTGAGACGCATGGTAGTATGCTTCACCTTGAACCTCATCAAAAGAAAATCTGAGCAATCAATTTACGTCCCTTAGGTGTATCACTAACTCGACTCCAAACACGTCTTTATCAAACCAGTCTTCCTTACGAAAGTTAAATTCGCATAAAATAGCCGAATCACACATTCACAACATACACTCGACATTTGACAAAATCCTAGAAGTTCAATTCTCTTAAGCATCTCTTGAATTCCTACTGATGCAAATGTCATAAATTGAACGGTCTTAGAGAAAATAATTGACATGTGTCTGATGTCATCCTTATATCTCGTTTCATTAAGCCGAGAACTAAACTCCATAGAATTATAATATGTTATTTGTCGGCGATCTTGCATTGAAGGTTGTTGTGTCGGACCTCCTTGAGATGGAGCTTGTGAAGGTAGTGCGTGTTATGACAGACCTTCTTGATACAATCCAAGCTTACGTTTGAACATAATCTTCAGATCCATTGCCCTAAACAATAAATTTTTTGAAAAACCAGAAATTAGAGTAGACTAATTGGGCATGAAATGTCTCAAAATGGACGGCGATTCACGACTGGAGAGCAAGGGCGGTCGGAATAGGTGCGTTCTACATCAGTTTGAGCGGTCAGAACGTGGTCGGAGACAGAAAATAGAGAAGAGGGACAGTTTTTCACGAGAGAGGAAGGTCTGTGGAGGGTGGACCATCCCCGATTCTATATAGAATCAAGTAAGAATAGAAATCTACCCTCAAAGAGCGAGTCCCCGCATAATGCCCTAATTTGATAGGGGACCCATAACTATTACACGAGTCCCCACTAATTTTTTTGAAGGATTGAGGACCCAGGTATAGCAACATAGGGACCCGCCAGGGTTTATATAGTTTAAAAAAATTTAATATTTGTTTTGTTAAGATACCGTATTTTAGGATTTAAAATAAATTTAATCATATATTCTATTCTTATTGATATAAGTGACTTTTTAGCCATGTGATTATTTATCACTTTTAAGGATATTTATCTTCATCATAGGCATATATAGAGTATTTTCACATTACCAAAATTTCCAAAGAAACAAATAATAATATAAGTGTCAAACAAGCGAGACAATCTAAATTAGAAAAACATTCGTTAATTGACCTAATGAGTCGAGACAAATCATTCTAAATCACATTTTAGAAAAAAAGACAGTTTGCTTTGCGACAACTGGAGTCGGGGAGAATCCAAGTAAGTTGTTAAATTAAGACAGTTTGCTTTGCTTGAAAAATCTTATACTTAAAAGTCTTGGAAACCATACTTGATTAGAATTAAGATTGATTAGATTATAAATAATGATTCATCTTACAATATGATATATCGTCTACATATAGTCGAATAATCGGACGTATCGTTCACATATTATTCATTATTGGTATAAATAATTTACATTTTTAACTATAATTATTGTAAATATTATAGTAAATTAATGACATGTTAGCGCATGAATTTAAAATATTCGTATAACAATCGTACTTGTGATGACATCCAAATTATTGATTGATTTTGGAGGGCTTGAGGCAGAGCCCATTTTAGAAATCGTTGAACGGCCTATATCGACCATGTCAAATTCAGTTACTGTACTAATTTACCAAGTTCATGACTCCTATTTCCAGTTGGAGATCAAAAAGTTGGCTTACAAATCACCGATCCTAATCAAATTCGTCGCTTGCATCAATCCCGGGCGATATGAACTGTGAAGTTTGCCAACTCAAAGAATTGGTATAATTAAGTTCAATTTCAGAAAAAAAAAATTGTGTTCTTGATAGTAAGTGCGATCAATTATAGATTCTGAGATTTTTTTTTTTTTTTTTTTTATTGTGCTTCTCCCCCTTTCTCCAGGAAGTAGAGCACTTTGAGATACGAGAAGTTCTTCGTTGTGAGTTACCAATCTTATTTAATTTTTGTATTTGTAGTATGATAGACGAAGTTTTCTCTTTTGGGTTTCCGATTCCTTTCATAAATTGCGAAATTTTTGAAAATCAAACTCGTTCTGAATTTTTCTTCTCGAATGGAGAATGTATTTCGTTTCCGTAAAGGACGCAGAAATTTGATAGGATAAAAATATTTGAAAAGTGTTGATGTTTTTTTTTCTCAGGCATACTACATACGATAGTATTCCATCGAGCTTTAGGTCTTGTGCGTCCCAAAGACGTTGATTTGGAACTTTTCGAGATTACTTATGTAAGATCTCAATTTTATTCAAACTATCGATATATCTTCTATAGTTGTGTTTACACTTATACATACTTGACAAAACCATCTCTGTTGCAAGGTTTTTCCGTAGCGTAGATTGTTTTGTTTGCCTTTTCTCCTTGCCTTTTCTGAGCTTTGTATTCCTAATCCAAATATGAATTTACTCACTTTAAATGGTGAAATTAATAAATTTATGGTTTCCTGGTAGAATCCCATTCTGCCAAGTTGTTGCGAAACCAGTTTGAATAATTTAGTGGACTGCCAGATTGGGTGGTCTGCAATATTTATCCTAGCCTACAAGGTCCAGTCCTCACCATGAAATATACTCCAAACAACAAAAGCCACTGTGGAATCTAGACATTCATCGTGTATTCCCACGTTCGCAACATAAGTTTTCGCATTTTCTTGTTGAAATGATGACAAGAAGCTTGCTTGTTTTTGGCCAGATCACACCCTCTTTGGGATAGTCTATTGGCGAAAGAGAACTTAAGTCCCTAATCATGTTAATGGTTTTATTTCCTCCATGATCAGAATCACTAACAGGCTGCACAGCTGTTTGTGCTAAGCTCCCCGTGGTTTTATTCTGATACCTGTCTCACCAGGTGACGGGTGTATGAAGGTGTTCCCCATCCTAAAAAAAAGTTTATGTCGCAAGCATAAGTGAGATCATAATCATTGTAGTTGTGTTTTGACTACTAATTGTTGCATTATTTGATGCATAAAGAATTACTTTACAAGTTTTGATTTCTTCGAAGAAATATGGTTACTAAGTGAACCAATAGCTTTATGTTGTAGTGTTTGGAATTGTGATCTCTATCTGTAGATTTAAAATAAGCCTCTGTGTTTCAACTTCTCACTCTCATTTTTTGGGTCAGCAAAAGAAGATACCTTTTGAATCGTCATGTCAGTAGTGAGTATGAAATGGTGATTGTGCTGAACGAAATGAGAAGCAATAAAATTAGTTTCTTCTCAGTGTATTAAAGAATTGTATTATGTTCTGATTACCCTGCCTGCCAATCAATCTTTTAAATTTTACAAAATATGGTAAACTGGGTTGTTAATGATCCTCATAGCTTTTTTATTGATTTTCCTTTGGTGGTTGTGTAGGTCCAATGCGGAGATGTTGAACTTGAAAAAAAGATAGATGAGAAGATTGAGCAGTTCATTACTTGGGTTGAGAAACACCCAAACAAGAAAAGTCAGGTTTGTTCCTTGTTGACCATGCATAGTTTTGGGATTTTAAGATTGTTCTTTCTTTTCCTTGTAGTTAAAACATTGTTCTTTCACAATCATAAATGCTAATTACCTTTTTCATGAATGACATGGGAACTACAAAAGTTTCAAATTGTTTCGAGAAGTTAGTTTTAATTTAATGACTAACTTTTATGTTGATGTTGTAGATATGTTTATCATTTTATGAAGTGAAAAATAAGCACGCATCTTGGTTTACCAACAAAATAGAACACTTGTATTGGGAACACTGGTATATAAATTTGAACGTGGCACAGCATCCAAAACCAAATTCAAGCAAGTCTCATCAGTCCAAAGTTGTAGTTGATCCAGGAGGTACACTTTCTATCGCACTTCGCTTGAAAATTTACATTTTTTCTATGCTAAAAACTATTTTTCACTGTTGCTTCATTGTCGTAATTAATATATCTACATCTAAGAACAGAACGCGCATTGGAGGACAGAACTATTCGTAGAGCGACAGTCGAAGCATCTCTTCGTGATATTTTATTTCAAATAATAAAATTTGTGAATGAGAAGAAGGATCATGTTCCTCCCATACCAAGTCTCGACAATGTGATATCATTTCCGTACGAAATCACTATCCCCAGGTGTGTTTCATCCTCCAGAAAATTAATTAAGAATGAAATGATCATTTAAGCTTTCCTTTGTTCTTGGATAAAATTTGTTGTTTGTAAACCGGCCAAGAATGACTTCTTTACATACTACTATGAAGATGTTAAGGGAAGACTAATTAACTTCTTAGTCATTGCTAGCCTCAGTTTTGGCTTCGCCGAAAACTTTGAAGTTTTTCCCACTTTTGCAGTTCGTCGGATTCTGCATTTGGCATGGACATGATCAAGCGGATGCTCCAGACTGGGCATCCGACGATGCTGAGCTGATCATCGCAAGCAATGGAGCTTCCTTACTTGGTATACGAGTCTGTTTATGCCACATCATATGTAGACAGGAAAAAATATATATTAATTTGCTATGTGCGTAAATATTTCCTTACTTCCTCGTTTTAGCTCCTACTTTTCTGCTCCTTGTTTCTTCATCTAAACGTATTGACTGCCCTCAACAATGTTGGCAAACAAATATTAGATCTTGTGAGTCTTACACTACAATCCTCTGTTAGCATAATTATTCTGTGTAGTTCAATCCCCTATGGCTCGCAAAAGAGGTAAGTACCTGTATTTTACAGAACACTCGCCTGTGATCAGAACCCAGAATCATCTTCACTGGAGCCTGTGGATTCTTCAGATCATCACTGGATCGCATGCAATGTCAGTTCTCAGTAGGACAATGCTTTTCGATATTTTATTGTTCAGTTCTTGATTCGGAATAAAAGGGTCCGCAGCTCCGGCTCGATTGAAATTGTCTAAGCTAAAATCACCACCTTTTGGAATGGCCATTCTCAGATGGGCTAAAAATAATCAGACCTTAGATATTAAACTGGTTGCCCAGAGGAAACTAAATTTGTTTTATTGTAAAATATTTAAAAGCTTGATTTATTTAATTTTCGCCTGTAATGTATACCCAATTAAATCCAACAACCATTGATATAATATTTATAATAAATTGTAAATAATTAAATTAAGTTATGAATTTATTTTTATTTAATATTTTATCTGGGTTTTGAAAAAAAAGAGCCAAAAAATAAAGGCCTTAGAAGGGTTCATTTCAAGTTGGGTAGAATGATTGACCGGTTAACGGTCGGCTAATTGCCTTTCATATGCCAACCTTAGGGGAGAAATCTTCCGTTGTAGCTCTGATCAGAAAATGCACCACCGTAGCCACCCTGAAAGCGGCCCGTCAAGTCCACGCTCTTCTCCTTACGACTATAAACGCCGTCTTGATTTCCCCGTACCAGTACAACAACATCATCTCTATGTATGTGAGATGTGGTTCGTTGGGCGATGCTGTTATGATGTTCGACAAAATGCCACAGAGAAACCTCGTTTCATTTAACGCGGTAATTGCAGCCCACTCTCGAGCTGTTGACAATGCACCCTTTTGCTTGCAGCTGCTTACTCGGATGTATAACGAAGGGTTTAGGCCAAATGGGTCTACTTTCACTAGCTTAATACAGGCCTCGTCTTCGCTCCAGGCTCGGTTTTTGGGCTCTCTGCTTCACTCGCAAGCCGTGAAGTTTGGGTTTTTCAATGATGTTTGTGTTCAAACTTCTCTTATTGGGATGTACTCAAACAGTCTGGATTTGGAATCTGCCAAAAAAGTGTTTGGGTGGATGATAGATCAAGATGTTGTGGCTTGGAATTCTATGATCTTTGGCATTTTGAAGCTCGAGAAAGCGAGGGAAGCTCTTTTTCTCTTTAACCACATGCTGAATATTGGCCTCGCTCCAGATCAATCTACTTATTCGACGGTTTTGAACGCGTGTAGTAAATTAGAAGATCATTATTTCGGGAAAATCATACATGCCAAGGTGATAGTTTCAAATACTTATCTTGATTTGGTTTTACATAATTCTCTGATAGACATGTACTGCAATTGTGGAGATATTCAAACAGCATTTCGTATCTTTACGAGAATGGAAACTCGAGATCTAGTTTCATGGAACACGATTATTGCTGGGTATACAGAAAATGGGGACGAAGCCAAGTCGATCTATATGTTTATCCAACTGAAGAAAATGTCGCTTCTGAAACCTGACGAATATACTTTTGCAACTGTCATTTGGGCCACGTCTGAACTTTCAGTTTACGGTAATTATCTTCATGCTCAAGTTATCAAATCGGGTTTTGAAACGAGTGTCTTCGTTGGAAGTGTACTTGTCTCCATGTATTTCAAAAACGATGAGACTGAACCTGCAGGCAAAATTTTCAATTCAATTTCAGAGAAAGATGATGTTCTCTGGACCGAAATGATCTCTGGATATTCTAGAACACCGAATGGGGAAAATGCGATTAAATTCTTTTACGAAATGTATCGGGAAGGCTACCGAATTGATAGCTTTGCTCTGAGTGGAGCTTTGAGTGCATGTGCGGACCTTGCAGCTTCAAAACAAGGTGAAACGATCCATACTTTGGCTGTAAAATCAGGGTATGATGTTGAAATGACTGTTTGTGGAAGCCTGGTCGATATGTACGCCAAAATAGGTGACTTGAATTCAGCTCAATCAATATTTTTACGAGTTGAGGACCCTGATCTTAAGTGCTTGAATGCAATGCTCGGAGGATATAGTTACCATGGACGCATAGAACAGGCATTGAAGATTTTTCTCAAGATTGAAAGTCGAGGCTTGAAACCAGATCAAGTAACATTTCTCTCTCTACTTTCGGCTTGCAATCACAGCGGTATGGTTAAAATGGGGGAGTTCTTATGGAGATTAATGAAGGAAGAAGACCTCAAACCCGGGTTCAAACACTACTCATGCATGGTAAGCTTATTGAGTCGAGCCGGTTTGCTCGACGAAGCCGAAGAAATCATACGTAAATCGCCATTTGTCGATGATAATGTAGAATTATGGAGAACTCTGCTGAGTTCATGTGTGCTGAGTAAGAATCTAGAAGTAGGAGAACGTGCAGCCAAGCAGGCGTTGAGGTCAGATGCAAAAGACGGTCCGTCCCACGTCTTGCTTGCCAATTTGTACGGCAGGGTCGGAAAATGGGATAATGTTGCAGAAATGAGGAGGAAAATGAAAGAGAAAATGGTGGGAAAGGGTCCAGGATTGAGTTGGATTGAGTCTCCCAGAAATTTGGCGGCATTCTGTGTCGGAAATGGCCTTCGACCACAGCCAAGGGACGAAGAAGCGCAGCTCGTGTTGCAGGGTCTGCAAGGGAACATGGTTGTTGAAATAGAAGACTACTTTGAGGCAACTTGGGTTGGTCGATTAATGTTAAATATATACTCAAATTTTCCGATATAATTGTACATTCAGACCCGCGATTCATTTATTGGTTAAGAGTAATATGAAATTTTTTCCCCCAAAATTTTGCATGAAATCTACGACAATAACTCATTGATGAAGAAACAAAGCCATCAATCGAGAAGATCTTAAAATCAATAACTGCCACATGTGTCGAGAAAAACTCTATAATTGTTTGTTGCGTAACGTTGGTTGCACTGCAAGTTTTTCAACACGACATAAACAAATTTCGGGTGCATTGTACGCAGAAAATGTCACCATGATCACCTCGTTTTTATTGGACTTAGGCTAACATGCTACAATTGCAAATTCACGCCAAAACTTAGGCCAAAAAATCCCAACAGTATCACCAAAAACTACAACTATCAAGACTTCAAAAGACAAAATCATTGATCTACTCCATGTGTAGGAAGATAATCACAAACCAACTCGTCTCTCCATTTTCTATGCATAATGTGGATGAACTCTTCAATCCTTCTCTCCAGCTCATAATCTCTCTCTTCTTCGCCATCTTCTTCGCTCTCAACATTGTCCCTTTCGTTGTCATCGTCATCGGAGTCGTGAAATTCATCCACGTCTTCACCGCTAAAATAATTAGTGCAATTCCCTTCTTGTATTTCTTGGAATTTTTCTTGGTGAGAAAAAGAGTTCTCTAAGATATCTGTCGAACTCTTGTAATTCTTTCGAATCATTATTAAAACTATAACATTGAACAAGATAGACACGACCAATGGATTCGCTTTGGCCAAGATAACCAAGTTGTAAGCTCGGAGAAAAATGTTAGGGTCTTTCGAAATTGAAAAAGTAAAATAGCAGTGTAATCGAATTATTACTAAAATCATTATATACAATAGAAGAAAAAGAAGAAGAAGAAATACATAAATAAATTTTCGAGTCATGCCTTTCGATCAACAATGCAACTGCCGCGTTCTCCATAAATTCTTACAACGACAAAGAAAAACAAAAATGGCTGTTCTTATATAGCTTGATTTTAAATGTTTTTCCAAGAAAGTTATAGAAGTCTATTTCAAGGAAATAGACCTGTTCTAAAACGTATAAGTAAAGGATATAGTATAATATATATATATACACACACACACATATGTTATAAGGTAACATCTACACCGTGTGGAAACTAGAAAAAACTTGGTAACCAAGAGAAGTTATGTTAACTTGGACGTGCAAGGAAATTTCTTGGTATTTCCTTGGGTTGACAAGATAAAATCGAAAAATAAATTTGTATTCCTATGTTTAAAGCACGTAAATTAGATAGAATTATTGATAATTGTTACATTTAAAACTATATGTTAATACAACAATATTTGTTCATGACCCAACATGTAGGGAGCATGATTTATAGTTTCTAGAAAGACAAAAAAAAAAAAATTGATAATAAATTATCATTAATTATAGTGTGTAATCATGTCTAATTTAGTGCGGACAGAATTAACATTAAATTAATCGTCATGACAAGTCAATGAGATGAAATAGAAATAATAAGCGAGTTAGTAGAACCGAACCTGAAAAAATCTATTTTACTGAACTTAACAAGTTAAATAAGTCGACCTTAACGAATCTATTTATACTAATGAGTTAACTTTAACAATCCTATTAAAAAAAAATTCAAGCAGAACTAGCTCGTGGTCTAAAATTAAACGATTTTATCTGAGATCGACTGTTACAGGTCTGAGTCGATCACCATCCTGCTCGTTTAACACCTTTAAATCAAAAGAAATATTTCAAGTAACACTAGTTAAATGTTGGTCGGGATACATTGTCAGATTATTTTAAAATAAATACAATAATTTAAATGTTTAAATATGAGTTGTAGAAAAATGAACCTACAAAGCCATGTGATATTTATTGATTTGGTCTTGACGTGTATTGCAAATATGGTTATGGATTTAAATGTTGTTAACTTATAATTCACCTGCAACTTGTACGCACATTTTATGAATATTTTAATGAATTATTAATATTTTAAATAAAAATAAATTAAATTTGACCACTAAATTATGTTAGACTAACAGATAATAGTCTTGTTAAACATTGACATTTTATTATAAATCATAAACAAATACCAAGTTAGAAACGGACTTGAATTTATAATTTATTTTTTTAATTCTCAAATGCTGTAATATATTTTAATTTATTGGCATCGAAATATAATTTACCTAATGCTAAAAATATTAATGTTGAAAATTTTAATTTCTAAAAAAGGTATATAATATGTTTAATCAATACTGAATTACCCATGAATAAAAAAAAGATTCCATGAGATTACCCATGAATAACGTTGACGATGGCTGTGTCGAAAATTTCAGAGGTCCCGAAGTTGTCTGAGATTAAGAGGAGAAATGTACGTTGTGTCACCATCTAGCAACCGGTTGGCGATGACAAGGTTGGCCGCTTCGCTCGGATGGTATGGATCCCAAAATACATATTTCGATCGATTAGAGCACACTCGTGATCGCAGCCCGCATGGAATTATCCCGGCAAATTGCCCTCTGTTCTTGCAACATGCTCGAGTGGCAGTTGAAAATCCTACTCAATCGATTCTAAAGTCATTCCCACATTTATGGTTTTAATACTGTCACCATAGCTTAGCTTTTTGTTTTTTTGCTACGTACCATGATGTTTGTAGTTTTGAATAAGGTCCATCATGAGATCATAGATGTTAGCGCAGACAAATTTCGAGCCAGGCAACTTTTCGTTTAGTTCGGCTAGCAAATCATTCAATCGACTATTATATCGTAATGCCATTTTGTTAGCCAACTCTACGCACTCATTTTTTTTCAATCGATTTATCGTCTTTTGATATGGTATGCAACCTATCGGCCCGACATTTCCGATCACGACCTTTCGAGCATCTAGTTTGTAGAGTCTCTGTCCAACATAAAAAACAATGATGAAAGTCTGAGATTCAAGAATAAACAAAATTTGAGACATACGAGTAATTGGAGCTTGAGGTGTTTGATCATGTCCTCAACGAAAGCTTCCGGGCCCTCTGATAATCTTTCTCCAATAGAAATCAGTGGAAGAAGATAGTTGTTGAGGAAATCGTTGGATCCGATGGTGATGGTAAATATGGACCGTTTGATTATATAATCTCTTGCTTTGGAGGGACCCAGTAATTTGTCAAACTCTCTTCTTGTAACGTTGAAGTAATCAACCTGAATATCCATACCTAATCTATTCACCTGTAGACAAGCACAAACCCTAGTTCATCACATAGGAGGTATGCATAAAATATATATATATATATATATATATATATATATATATATAGAAAATAGAATCTCCTCTATACAAATATTCTTCCAGTTGCATTCAAAATTCCTCCTCCCCCCGACGCGTAATTTACACCGTCCAAGATGGCTCTGCCAGTCGCGTTTGGAGCCAAGAACGGCATGACGAATTTCGGCTGTCCAAGTTCTTGACCTAATTGATTGTAGCATGAATGAATAATCATCAAAACTCAATTTCACTGTAAATTGTACGTATTAAAATAACTAAAATCGAATCGTATGATTTTATACATAATAATTAAAAAAAAAAAAAAGCGAGAATGTACCGACGATGTCGCTAATAGTTCTTCCATTGGTATACCGGCCCGTGGGTCGTCCACCGGAGGCTTTAAAATCAATACCATTTGGAGGAATATTAGCCTTGGATAAAGTTGGCAAATAGTTATTATTTCCGGCATCAACAAGAGAATCTCCAAAGATAAACAAAGCTCCTAACCCTCCTCCTCCTCCTCCATTATCGGCTGCTCTTCCGAGGTTGCTCGTATCCATGAAAAGGAGAAGTAGCAAGGACGCTGTAAAATCTTTAATGGCTGCCATGGCAGAAGAAGTTGTTTAGTTGGAGAAGATGACAACCTGGGTTGGCATTTGGGTTTAAAATGAAAATTGAACTGGTTTTCAGGTGTTAGTTTATAAATATTCTCTTTGAATTTCTCAACTTCTGGTTGGCCAAAACATCTTTCCTTTTTCGACGACAATCACTCTTTGTTCAAAGAGTGTCCTTCGTTGATCATTTAGGTGGACTTTTGGTTCAAGACAACTTAATCACCATACAAATTCATGTCTGTGTGCTGTAATAAGATAAAAACATGAATTGAAAAAAAATAGTTTACATGGAAAATCTTAACGAAAAAAAGTCATGCCGAGAGAGAAATTTTGTGACAATTCACAATTCGAAGTCAAAGACGGCTAAAATTGTGTTGATTGTGAAAGCACAACCCATACCAGTGAATTTACACAATCTCACGTCATTTGTGAGAGGAAAAAGTGAATAATTTCTAATAAGTATACTTCTTTTCTTTATTTAGTATAACGTATTTTAGGTTAACTGCAAAAACAAAATTATATATACTTTGACATAAAGCGAATAATATTGGACAAATTTACTATGTCAAAATCAAAATACATTTAAAGTTTTACGACTCTAACAAGTGTACGTAAGAAACTTGTCGACTTGATCCCTTCGCTATCCTCACATATAGAGTCTGTGTTTGAATTCTCGCAGTGCAACAAAAGTTACGCAACAAGATTATAACTTTATCAAAGAAATCCACAGTGGAAGCCAAATAATCAAAGCAAATTTCACATTTTTCAATATTCTCATTATTATTATCTGGCATAAATCTTTTGTGCTGTGAATTTTCTTTCGTTTGTTCGTGATATATTTGTTCTAACAGTTTATACGTAAATCACGAGGTTGGTTATTCGAATTTTTCTATTGCGATCCACATTTGTTATTACAGTATACATAACTTCTAAAAAAATGAGCATCATCATTGATAGTGCTCAAGCCCTTCTCTTTTTGACGGAAAAGTGTAATTTCATGTTCTAGGAAAGCATCAGGAGCTCAATTGTGTTATTCATCATTTCTCTGCTCCCAGCTGGCCTGCTCAATTTTTTTACCTAATTAATTTCAAGATCATTTAATGAATAATCAACAAAAAATAGAAACTCTGATATATTAATTAATTTTTATATTCATCATAAACTTAAAGAAGGTGGTTTGTTTGTTTGTATTTTAAATTATTATTCCTTTTTAATTTTTAATTTAATTGAAAAAACAAGAACATTGAAAGGCGTAATCCCCCAAAACTAGAAACAAACAGACAAACCTCAGAAGAAGAAGAGAAATTGGGAAGATAAACCTTTAATACTCTCTATGGTTGACCGTGTTTTATTTTTAATTAAATAACAATTATATTTGCTTAATTTCCTTTTATTTAATTCTCCACCTAATATTATAAATATAACAATGTTACAAATAACGTGGGTGGTAGTAACTTTATGATTACATTTGGAATAGCTTTAACTTAATATAATCATGTTCGAGGTAGTTTTTTTAGATATTTGAAATATATTTATTTTATAATTTAAGTTGTCTAATTATTTTGATAATTTAAAATTTTTACTTTTTCTCGTAATTCACGACAAATTTGAAACTTGAAAATTTTAAATTATTTCGAAATATTTTTCACTTTCGAATATAATGTATAAGTTTTTTACTTGTGTTATACATTTAACGTTGTTCTTGATTTAAAATTAGGGATCGATGAAACCAGTCCAGACACACAATTAGGGATGAAACAGTGCAGTTCAGATTAGTTCCAACGGGTTTTGCTAGAGTGAAGAACCTGTCAGGGTTTCGAGAGCTCCAAAACCACGGTCTACAATCCGGTCCATATTTTGGAGGTCAAAAATCGATCGAATCATGAAAAAACAAAATAAAAAATCGGTTTAACCCAGCCCGAAACACGCATTACCCAATCCATTTCCAAGCCCAACCCACTTATAATTAATTTTTGATGGTTCAGTTTCGGTTTCACATAATTGTAGGTCATTGTTTTCGTTTCGGTTTCAAGGTGAAACGGGACCGTATCCACTCCTAAAAGTTGATTTTATAACCTCAATTGAATATTACAACTAATTAAATATTTAAATTTATAAAAATAATATAATTTTTTGCCACAAATAATTATTTTAACAATACGGCTAACAGTAATTATAGTTACGATAATTATTTAAGTGAGATAATGAGGAAATATAGATAAAATAAATTTTTTTGACTAATTTTCACTTTATAGCTAAATAAACATTCATTAATAATTAGGTTGAATATTAATATTTATTATAAAATATTTTTTTGCTGAATTATTGTTAAGAAATAAAAGTGATTTGCCAAAGTGGACAGAAAGTGGCTTTTACAGTTGACTTCTTTAGAGCTAGCGAAGAAAATAACAAATTTAATTAATTAAAAATACAAATTTAATTAATTAAAATAGAAATAGATCTTTTTTTTTTTTCAAAATTAAAAATATTGCTGGAAATGTACGCCTTTTTGGGTTAAGGAAAGTCAATTGTCCTTTCTCACTGTTTGCAGAGCTAGAGAGAGAGAGAGAGAGAGAGAGAGAGAGAGATCCCATTGCTAGTGGTGGTATGGTCTGTACTCATTGCTTCGAGTGGCTAAGGCTTCTGAATCCTTGACGGAGAAGATTACTGATTTGATTCTTCTATGCTCCTTGAGAGGAGAGTCTTGTGAATCCTTTAGGGCCTTCGATTGAAATCTGTGTTTGATTTTGGTTGAAACTTTTATCTGCAATGGAGGGTTTCCTGCATATTTAGGGGATCTGGGGTTTGAGTTTGACGCTCTGTTTTTAGTTCTTTCCTCTTTTTCCATCTGGTTATTTCTTTCTCCGATTTGTCTCTATCTTGACTTTTCGGATCGAATATTTTTTTGTTTTTGTTTTCCTGCTGAATCATTGGAGTTTCTGGGTTTAAGTTCTACCTTACAATTTTGTTGAATTGTCTAAAGTTTTAGCTGGATTTCTCCATAAGTAAGCTCTAATGCATATTTCACTATGGAAACCTCTTTCTCTATGCGCTGCTCTGATTTTGGACAAGAAGGGGAGAAGGGAAAATGACGCTGATTCAGGGCTTCATATCAGAAAAAATTTATTGATTCTTCGGAAGTTGCAAGAGAATAAGCTGAGAGAAGCACTTGAAGAAGCATCTGAAGATGGTTCTCTGTTCAAATCACAAGACACCGAGTACGAGGATCAAACCAAAGAAGACAAGGACTTAGGGCGCTCGAGATCGCTCGCAAGGCTACACGCTCAGCGTGTATTTCTCAGGGCGACTGCACTGGCCGCTGAGCGCATATTTGAATCTGAGGATGCCATTCCTAATCTTCATGAGTGTTTCTCCAAGTTTCTGACGATGTACCCTAAGTATGAATCCTCAGAGAAGATCGATCAGCTGAGATCAGAGGAGTACTCGAATCTATCGTTTAAGGTATGCCTTGATTACTGTGGATTTGGGCTGTTTTCTTATCTTCAAACTCTTCACTATTGGGAGTCTTCTACATTTAGCCTGTCTGAAATTACTTCAAATTTGAGCAATCATGCTCTTTATGGAGGTGCTGAGAAAGGCACAATTGAACACGATGTAAAGACCAGAATAATGGATTATTTAAACATCCCGGAACACGAATACGTCCTTGTTTTCACTGTAAGTAGAGGATCTGCGTTTAAATTGCTCGCGGAATCATACCCTTTTCATACAAACAAGAAATTGTTGACCATGTTTGATTATGAGAGCCAGTCTGTAAGTTGGATGGCTCAGAGTGCCAGAGAAAAGGGTGCCAAAGTTTGTAGTGCATGGTTCAAGTGGCCAACTCTGAAACTTTGTTCCACCGATTTGAGAAAACAAATTACAAACAAGAGGAAGAAGAAGAAGGATTCTGCTGCTGGACTTTTTGTGTTTCCAGTCCAGTCTAGAGTAACTGGGGCCAAGTATTCATACCAGTGGATGGCTCTTGCCCAGCAGAACAATTGGCATGTCTTACTCGACGCAGGTTCTCTTGGTCCGAAAGACATGGATTCACTTGGGCTGTCTCTTTTCAGGCCAGATTTCATCATCACATCATTTTACAGGGTTTTTGGGTATGATCCAACTGGTTTTGGATGTCTTCTCATCAAGAAATCAGTGATTGGAAACTTACAGAATCAGTCCGGGAGTACTGGGTCAGGAATCGTTAAGATTACCCCTGAATTTCCTATGTATTTGAGCGACTCTATTGATGTTCTCGACAAATTGGCTGGAGTCGATGACGAAATCAACGATATGGTCGATAGAAGCACTGAAACTCAACAAGTCTCGCAGTTGCCTGCCTTTTCAGGTGCTTTTACTTCTGCTCAGGTGAGGGATGTATTCGAAACCGAAGTTGATCGTGAAAACAGCTCTGAAAGAGATGGAACGAGCACCATTTTTGAGGAATCTGAGAGTATTTCAATTGGGGAAGTGATGAAAAGCCCGGTGTTTAGTGAAGATGAGTCTTATGATAACTCTTGTTGGATTGATTTAGGTCACAGCCCACTGGGGTCTGAAAATACAGCTCAACATGGGCAGAAAACTGAGTCTCCCCGATCACATTACTGGTTTTCGGGGAGGAAGAAGAGCAAGCGTAATTCTCCAAAACCAACCTCCAAGATATATAGCAGTCCTTTATATGATGATAGATATGTTGAGTCGTCTCAGCTCAATGATGATTGCCATGTACTCTCTTTCGATGCGGCTCTCCTGTCAGTTTCGCAAGATTTGGATGATGTCAGAGCGATTCCTGAAGAAGAAAAAATTAACAAAACAAGCTGTCCCACGTCTTGCAATGGCAAACATGGCTTGCCTGCAACTGAGATCCAAGAAGAAACTGAAACTATGGGGTCTGCGTCGAATCCTGCAGTCGATGGATTTCATTTCAATAATTCAACTTCTAACTCTCTCTATCGCAGCCTCAACGATAATGGGGTGGCCTCGAAAATTTGCGTGGGGACGAAAGAGAGTGCCATCAGAAGAGAAACCGAGGGCAATTTTAGATTGTTGGGGAGAAGGGAAGTGAACAAAAATCGTGATGGAAGATCTTTTTGTCTGGAAGAGACTGAATTGCATAATGGAGGAAGAAGGGTTTCCTCTAGCGTGAAAGATAACAAGCAAGAGTCGCCAATTGAGCCTGGAGCAACATCTGCAACTAGCCTCTACCATGACAGTGATGGAGAGGATGACAATGGCCGAGAGTGGGACCGGCGAGAACCCGAGATAACTTGCCACCATCTTGATCACGTCTCTATGTTGGGTCTGAATAAAACGACCCTTAGACTCCGGTTTTTGGTCAATTGGCTCGTGACTTCATTACTTCAACTTAGGCTTCCGAAGTCTGATTGCGGAAGAGAAACGAACCTTGTCCAGATTTACGGTCCAAAAATCAAATATGAACGTGGGGCAGCAGTGGCATTTAATTTGAGAGATGAAAACAGAGGACTAATCAATCCAGAAGTTGTTCAGAAGCTTGCTGAACGAGAGGATATTTCTTTAGGAATCGGATTCCTCAGCCATATACGTGTTTTGGAGGCACCGAGCGGGGAAAGTGGAGGCTCAAATGAAATGGAAATTTTGAAGGGCGATGAGAAAAATGGGTTGATAAGAGTCAAAGTGGTCACAGCTTCTCTAGGATTTTTGACAAACTTTGAAGACATTTACAGGCTGTGGGCGTTTGTTGCCAAGTTTCTGAATCCTAATTTTATTAGCAGAGAAGCTGATCCTCGTTCTGTGGAAGAAGGCCCTGTTAATGGTAATGTTATATTATGAATGAATATTTTTATTTATATTTATATTTTGAATATGGAGTAGTATTAGTCTCTTGAATTTTTGTGGATTTGTTAATTATCAGTCAATGTGTTTGAGTTCTAAATTTGTTAATTACTATTAAGGATAGAATTTGGGAGTTGCAAACAAAAGAGACGATGATGTGATGACCTTGAGTTTGACGGATATCCCGGTTTCTCCAAATGCAGACCATATTTTGTTAACTACTTCAATGGGTAAATCAATTTTAAGGAGTTCATTTATTAAACAGTTGCTGTTTTGAATTATTTAAAAAGTGATTATTAAAAAAACTCCGGCAAATTTCCGACTGCACTGAACTTGGGTAAGCCGAGGAAGAGAAAACACAGTCGAGGCAGTATAGCGCCAAGGCTGGGGAATGGGAAAACTATAGAGATAAACGTATAACACGAAATGTAATTAAATTAAGAGAAATAAATGGATTTGGCTATAAAACTCAGATGAAATGTAAATGAAAAATTAGGGGAACATCCATTACACAATTGGAACTGTAATCATATCATGTTCATCTTTTTGTAAAAGTGTGAGGGAGTTAGTGGATACTCAGACCAATCCATTGAAAAAGTTGACAACATTTAGTGATCATCATGATCTTGCCGGTCATAATTCTCATCGAATTCAAATTGTTCTTTGTAACTCAAACACATCTCTATCAATCTTCTTTTGACTTTTGATGATGGCCAATAGTGATATATGTGACAATAAATCATCAATAATTGTACCCACTACTCCCTTTGTTTATATTTCATTTCACTGTTTTGCCATTATGAAACAACAAAGTAAGATAAAGCATACCGTGGACCATTGGTTAGCTTCTCTAGGCTACAGGCTTGTATGGCTTCAAAGTTGAGAAGATGAACAACGGTTGAAGTAACGACGGCTAAGACTCCATTACCTTAATAAGAAAAGCAATCTCCATTGCCGATTCCTTGCACTGCAGATACCTGCTTTCCTCCACTATATCTGTTGTTAAGTTAAGCAGAATTGGACGCTTAGGGTCGTAAATTGTTCTTTCACGGACTCTTGCAGCCCATTTTGCAGCCTCCCAAACACCAAATCTGATGCAAAGCAATCAAGATAATTAATATCACATGGTGTGTAGAAGGTGGTTATGTTTTTTCTATTGCTTTCTAAGCTAAATGGGAAGATAATTAGGCTGTTCAAAGCAGTGCATCTTTGTCACTTAAAGGATGTAATATATCAATCAACGTGACAACAAATATGCATATAAGAGCATAGGGAATTTAAAGGGTAGTGAAATCTTTTAATTCCTATCTTTGGATGACATTGCGAAATGACATTCTTGATAGTGCTCAAAAAGCAGATTCTCCACTTCCTATCCTAGCTTCCTACCTACTTCAGATATGAACAGTAATACTGGATGAGAAATCACAAAGCATGGAAATTACCGCGTATTGAAAGATGAGGTTACCAGCACAGCCGGGTAGGCAACGTCCTTTTGAATATTATCATAAGGAGAATATTCTCGTATGGCATTAAAATCATCCAAATCACCTGGGTATCCGAACTCTTCATAGTCAACAGCTGTGAGTGATAAAACAGGATGCGTGAGAGTATTGGTTGGATCCAGAAATGGAACCTGAGAACATATAATGAGATGTATGAAATGAATGGAAATGCACAGAATGACCATCAAATAGCTGATTAAGTAGTTTTTAATAACTCGATGACAGAATAAAATATATCCAGCACAGTGATCTATACACACTTTTAAAACAGCAGCCCTAAATAATTCCGGACAATGATTTATAGCAGAAGCGACCAAAAGCCCTCCTGCACTGTAACCCCAACCAGCAAGTTTATCTTCTTTCACAAACCGTCCTTCGACAAGGAATTTAGCACAAGAGATATAATCTTTCACAGAATTAAGCTTCTTTATTCCCTTTCCATCAAGATGCCATTTCTTACCCCCACCTCCTCCACCTCTGAAATAGAGAATGCGAACAATAGTAAATAGAAAATAGTAGGCATCAATGACTAAATGGGTCACAATTGTCCTAAACAAGTCAAAGTTTATGCAAAGACATTTAAGGTGGTAAAGGTAATTTGATCATTTAGAAGCTCTGAATTCTGCAAGGGCTAACAAATTCAAGACCAAGAAAATTAATGCTATACATACCTAACATCAGCATAAGCAATAACCCAGCCACGGTCAAGAAGGCTTTTCAACTCACCACGCCATCGTTTGTCAAGTAACTCACCATAAGCTCCATGTCCTTGAAGTAACCCTGGGCTTTGATTCTCTAACTTACTTTTGCGGGAATACACAATTGTTAAAGGGACAATAGTTCCATCATAGGATAAGACATCATGTTGTTCACAAGCATAAAACTCCGAAAGGTCGTTCCACGTCGTATTATCATCAAAGTCGATCTCATGCATGGAGTTAGCATGTTTAACATTTGACATTCCATTAGGTGTGCTTGAGGGGGTGGTTCCATATAGAGTTCGCGTTCTTTCATGAAAAATATTTTTCTGTTGAATGATAGTCCATTTGTCATTAGACAGATCATAATCCACAACAGCATCTGGCATCTGTTTCAAATTGAGAACACGGAAAATAAGAAAATGGTAATAACTCTGTATAGCAGACAAATGACTCAGCGTTCAGCAATTTAAACAAGTAGTAATTCCACCAAGGTAACAGCTACATAAGAAGTATTGATGATATACACTTGAGTTTTCGCTGAGGAGCAAATCTGTGCACATCTAACCAGCCCAGATGATTTATTAAAGGTTGGGTCAGTAAAACTCGTTTCATTAGATTGACAATTTTATTGTTGTGACAAATATGCTTATTATCTCACCCATAACAAATATCCTTAAAGGAATAAAAAAAGGATGCAAGGCGTAAACTGCAGTAAGTCTCAGACTCACCATAAAGATCAAGAAGGAACATCAAAATGAAATTCCAAATTCATAAACGGATGAAGAAAAACCTTTCCATAATTTCTGGCACTACCCTTACTTTTTAAAAGCTCATTCAAAAATAAAAGAAAGGCAATGACTTAAAACCAGTCATAGTCACAAGAAAATCCTAAGTTCACCCAGATATTGAGACCAAGTGCATGTATTTGTCAAAAATCATCTTTTTCAGATCTTTTATAGGTTGTGCAAAGCTATAGGTTAGGATTATAAGCGAGGAAAGGTGGAATTGGAAAGTTTTCCTTCCAACGTCCTCATTAATACTTGTAAAAAAACCTTTCAATTGGTACTGAAAAAACTGTAACCGAAACTAACATATTCAGCAGCACCAACTTTACAAATTACACTTCTTTGGCTGTGAAGAGTGTATAGTAGAATACCAAAAAATGCTCAGAATAAAAAGCGTATGGTAGTATACTAGAAAATGCTTGGCATCCAATGAAACTATGCAAGAGAAATGATGAACTTGAAATCATCAGATTCTGAAATGGGGAGATAAAACAAACAGATTCTATATTTGCTTCGTAAAATCGTAAACTTCCAGAACAAAACACACTCCCGAAACACCAATGAAAACAGTAATGGAAACACACACTAACAGAAAAGAAATATGAACACCAAATGTCAGGCAAAATATCGGCCGAGAAGCCATTCACTCGGAAATAAACTGCTGTAGGAAAACTTTTATGTAGAAAATATTTGATAATCCCTTCGTTCTCCTCTCTCCTTACTTATAACCTCCCACTAACCCACTAACATCTTTACCACCTCATTATCATCATTTCCTACATTGACCTTAAATTCAATCTCATAAAACTATTGACTAAATCTTTCCCCGACATCAATTAAACCAATAAGATAAAATGCCCATTGCAAAATTAAGTTAAAATGAGTTTCACAAAGAAGAAACATTAAGTTTTAATTATAACTTGAGAATTGAATCAGCAATCAACCTCAAGATTAGCATCATTAATATTACTTTTAGAACCCATCTGTTTCATTTTCAGAACGACAATCAACTTTTATGCATGATAAAAAATACTACATGTGCCACATCTACCATAAATAACACACAGCATATAATGCTAAAATGTCGAATTTGTTAAATTTTTTTATATGATAGTTAAGGTTGCATGCTTACAATGAATTGGATCATAAATTGGAATATTCTATTTTTCAATTATGTATGGTTATAAAATTGTTGCTGAAAAAATCTTCAGATGAAAGAGCTTATATGAACACATACCACAGGAGACGATATTATGTAACGCATCATTGGCGAATAGAAGTCATAGTTTGTTCCCGGAGAAATTTTGGATACAAACTTGGGAAGAGGAAGGAAATGTGGTTTAAGCTTTTTTATGTCAACAGCAACCTGTCAAACAATTAGGAGGAAATAAATAAGGGAACAGGGGTGACACATTCTTCGTTTGATTGAAATATGCATAGCCAATCTAGTCCCTCACTTTTCCATCAAGTAAAGGTAGTGAAACTGAACAGAGTCCAAGATTTTGACCTTCCCGAACTGTAAGCACCATATGGGTATGATTAAAATCAACATCCTCAATGATGAAGCTCAGGTCATTAAGAAATACTTCCTGCAGTTGGGAGCAAGATGTATCGAGTTAATTTATTATTCGCAACAATAAGGACAGAAGAAAAACATGTCTACAAAATGTGAAGGATAATTTAGAGAAACAAAATGTTTATAAAAGAACATTGTTCAAGTAAAGAATAAAAAACCAAACCTCCCATATTCTGGGCCTGGAAGTGCTGTTAACAGAACTACGAAGAAGGTAATGGTGATCAACTATATGGCCTGCTTTGCTAGCATCAGTGAACAAATAAAGATATCCCTGATGATGCTCAATGACACAGTGAGCCACACCTTCACAATCCCAAACTAATGCCATGTTGGATAATGGATTGGCCGCATCAATTAGAAAGACCTAAATAATTGTCATTACAGTATCAATTCAAGTAAAGAAAACAACATCAATAGTCAGCTACCTGACGTTTTCCAATGTAATTAATACCTTTGAATGTGCGGAAGAGAATCTATTAACAGAGACAAAACGAAAATCTTTTGTGTGTCTTATATAAAGCTGAACATTATCATCTAATTCTTCCAAGAGTAAGACGTCATCATCAGTTGATCCAATGGTGCTACAATACACCCTATTGTGAACGAAACAAAACAGCATAATCATAATTTGTCTTAATATATTTGGAATATAACAGATAAAGAAAAATATAATGCACACAATCACACACCTGTACGGTCTCTTATTTTGATCTGTAACCACATAGATCAATACCTGACCATCTTTGGCCCATGCAATATTAGAAACCCAATCTACTTGAGGTTTGCTACACAAAGAACCTGAATTCAAATTTCTTACGGATAATTTAAACCAGTCATTGTCCTTATCGTACATAGTATAAGCAATGAAACGATGATCTGGAGACACTTCTGATAATTCTTCATAAGCATAACCTACAATTATTTCCGATGAAGTTATCAATATGTGTCCAAAATAAAGTGAACGTCTTAGTGAAGAAAAGAATGAGAGGAAACAAAAAAAAAAAAAATCATTTTGGAACAGAAAATTTGCAAGAAATGTAGAAATGATAATTTATAACCAATCTTTTTTTAATATTATTCCTAACATCTCATTTTCCAAATTTTATTAGAATAGCTTACTCCAAGTTTCCTCTTCTCAATGTCTTCAACGCTTATTTCTAGATAATCAAAAAGTGGGTACCATTTTCGTCGTAAAAACGGCAGAAAGTACAAACTACCTCCAAATCTTTCTGCTTCTTGATTGTAATCGAGCAGCTTTTGCTCAATTCTCTTTCCCGAAGTAGAGTCAAATCCAGCCATAGGAGATTTACTGGAAAACATTTCTTCATTTAGACTCGATAATCTACGGCAAAGAACTGGATACTGCTTTCCTTCTTCAACCCTCCGATAGTACAACCTGAGGCGACGAAGACCCCCCTTCATATAGTAAACAATTTCAATGATAAGCAGCGAAAAAGAAAAACATTTTCGACCTGTAAAACACTAAATAACCCGTAGAAAAAGAATATGGAAATACCAAGGTCCAAAACGAAGAGGAGGAGAGGAAAGCTCAAAAGACAACCGAGAGGCAATCTCAGTCTGGAGTTTACTTTGGAGTCGCTCAGAGTCAGACATGACAGCTTCAGTGTACTTCTCCTCTAGCTCCATACACACGTCCATATGCCTCATGGCTACCTTATCGTTCAGATTCGACATCCAGCTGTAGTGATCGTCCCATGATATCCCGTGCAATGTAAAATTCTGGGACTTCTTCGGCGGTTGCGGAGGCTTCGGAGGTGACGGTGAAGACTGCGGGCTTGGTGCCTTGTAGTGAGCCCATCGGAGGAAAGACGGGAGCTGGTGGGGATGAAAGCGGCGGAGGCCGAGACTGAGCGTTCTGCAAATTAGGGGCATCTTCTGGTGCTTCCGGGACGGGGAGAAAGCTTAAGATTGGCACTTATTATATAAAACAACTATTATTATTATCAAGGATAAATGTGCAAGTCAAAGTATGCTGTCATATTAAATCTTTAAACATTGCAGTCCCAAGCAATTTAGAATTTTTTTTATTAATTTATTAATTAAATTCGAACGTGCACACGATACCGCTAACAATTTTGAACGGATTGAACTCTAACTATCTCTTAAATCAGCAATTTCAAACTTTGTCAATCGTGTATAAAATTTAAAATGCGTTAAAATTCACCTGAACTATTAAAAATTAAATTATTAAGAGATCTTAGAAAACATAATATATAAATATTAAATTTAATAAATAAATGGAAAACAATATTTTAAATATTCACGAATGAAAGATAAATGTTCGATTTATCTAAAAAAAAATATTTGAAGGCTTAATTCACAAATGATATCTAACGTTATAATCTAAATTACATTTTATATTAATAGGCGACACATTGATAACTACAGTTGATTAAATCATGGTATAAAAACAAAAAAACCTTTATCAAACTAAGTAACATAATGAATAGAACACAACAACTTATAACTTACAGGCATAGGATCCAACGCAGTACAATCACACAATATATAAAACATTTAACAAAATCTAGTAAAGAGTAACACTTCCGGACCATAATCATTTTGAATTTGCAGTGAAAGCTATGAGTTACTATTTAAATTATATTAGGACATTTGCAAGTGAAGGTGTTTCTGATTGTCTTGAATCTAAGTTTTCAACATTAAAAATAGTTCAGACATCGTCCTGATTATATGACAACATATGAAAAATTAATAATATGCAAAGAACAAAATCTCGGTGAAGAAGAGTAACAAAAGACGAATATTGTGATGGTAGCCCACAGATACCCGGTGTCCCGAGAGTATTTCCCGTGAATCTTTTTTTCTTCCACGGTTCTCTCCGTCAAGAGTGTCTTCACTTTTACTGTAAAAAAAAAAAAAAAAAAAAACAAAGATTGCGAAGTGAAATGAAAATTAAAAAAAGAACAAATATGGTAGCTCACGTGCAATTTATTCTTCAAAAGAAATGTTCAAAAACTTGCATACTTGAATGAGTGAAACAGAAGTGTAAATAGAATACATTGAACTCATCATCAAAATACACGGCATTAGTAAACCCCCTCCCCTAAATAATCTCATGCTTAAATCAGAAACAGAGGTAAAAATTGCATTAATCTTTTTTCTGACAATTTTTTCACACAATAGACTATCCATCAAAATTATAAATTAAGGAAGGTTAACAGTTAAGAGAGAGAAATCAATTTCTTGAATCATAGATTAAGGTAAGTTATTTTCTCTGTTAATTATACTTGTGAAAATCAATTTGTTCAAGGTCACGGAGTTTCCCTTTTGTGTAAAGTGAAATAGACATGAGAAAACTAGTAGAAAACATCAAACACTAAGCGGTCTCAGGGTAGTAAGCGGCCCTAAGGTTCTGAACAGCCACGGGATCTTGAGCGGCCTGGGCTCCTAAGCGACCTGTGGCTCTTCAATGGGGCAGGCCGAGCAACGAGGGAGGATGAGCAACGGAGGCTGAGCAATTGTGTAGTGTAATAGTATTTATTTTATTTAATGATAAATTAAGAAATGTTTTTTTTTTTTATAACATAGTTGAGATATACAGTAACTGTTACTAATAGAGACATACATACATTGTTCCAAAACTGGCATTGCTATAATCAACAATTGTAAGGGTTACATCCCTCTCTCCTCATTTTCCCTTTTAGTCTAATATGTCGTTAAGCTTCCTAGGACCAGAACATAAACAACAAATATAATACTCAAAGACACGTTCGATTAAAGTTTTTTTATTTTTTGGTAGTCGTATCTAACAAAATTTCTGCCCGCTTATCTGCCTGTGAAAATTTTTATAATTCTTGGCATACAGCATTTGAAGAGTGTCTATAGATTGCAACCCTAAACAACACGTAGAAAGACAGAGATTTGTGGTATTGTAGACTGATTTAACATCACCCAAACCCATTATTGTTATAAAGTTTATTGAAAGCTAAAAACTACCTACTATTTTCGATCTAGATCACCTTTCAAGATCAGAATGGTAATAGTATATTACCATTGACCCAAAACCTATGAACAATGCCGTGGTAATTAAAAAATATAACAAATTGCCCACAACTTCTCACTTGGTCAGGTCACCTTCTTCATGAGTCTGTTCATCTTGACATCATATTTAATTTGTGATATCTGCCGTCAATTTTGGGATTTGATTCGAATTTGTAGTTGATTTGTTATCACAAATATATCCAGTGATATCTTTTAAAATTTTATGATATCCATAATTTTTTATTTCAATTTTGGAGTGAATACTTTATTAAAGTCAGTGATTTTGAGTCACATTTTGTGAAAAAATGTATTTTTTTTGGGCGATAACATCTTTAAAATAGATTTTTCATTTTTAAGTGAAATTCAATGCTTCATTATAGTATGATAACGATAGTGGAATATAAAGGGTTTGAAGAGCACATTTCCTATGGTAGATCGAGATGTGAGATATACTCGTGAAAATTTAGATGATGTTTTGTGGAATTTAAAGATGTCATCATTATAATTTAAATGTTTTTAAATCTAATCACTATTAGTTGTTGAAATTGCCCATCAGGGCCTATGGAATTGGAGATTTGAATATTGATTACTTATAGCATCATTCATTTCTTGGTGAAAATTATCAGAATTCAAGGTTTTGAATTTGATCTTGAATCACACTAAGGAGCTTATGCTATAGATCTACTTCATAAAATTCATGTCAAAGTGGAGATTATTAATATTTCAGCATAATACGAATTCTATTTGGGTCAGGCCGGTTAAGCTTACGTTAATAATCTCATTAAAGTTTTGTTTTTCTATTAGATAAAATTGCAAAACTCGCGATTGTATTTCGATATTCATAGTAGATTTGTTGCTATGCTCGTGGTTTTTTCCTGAAAGTTTTTTCATGTAAATTTGATGTCCCACATTGCATATTTTTTTGTTATTGTTTGATTCTAACAAAATTTGAGTCGGGCCTATATATAAATATTAAGGTTTTGTGATTTCTCTATATATTGATAGTTAAGTCGCAAAACTCAATTATATGTTGATTCTGTTTGTAATTTTTTTTTTGTCTAAAGGTTTTTAAGTAAATTTTGGTGTTTATTTTCTTCTGGATTTATTTTATTTTTCTTGATTATTAGTGTTCGATTATCAATAATTGGTTAAAAGCAAAGTTGAGAATTCAATATTGGAGATCAACACAGCTATGAGACCGAAGACACGAAGAAGAAACAAGGTACACCTATCAACCTTTTTAATGACTAACTCGTTTGTTAATTTTGTAGGATTAGGTCATTATTCTCAGGTGTTCAGGTCTTGGACACTTAACCAGAAGATAATGACATTTTTGGGTAGCTTGAAGGGGGAATTTGTCTTCCCGTAGAAAAATTAATTGTAATCAATTTTGTCTTTGAATATCTAGACATTTTGAAAGGGCAAAAATAATTTTAGTTTTTTTTTTTAATAAATGCTTGCATAATTTATTTTGAGATTGGAGTTGGAGAAGGAAACTAAATCTTGAAGGACCCGTGAGCAGAGGAGAAGACCTTAGCGTGCGCGCCTGGATGCAACCAACAACAGCGCCGAAGTCAGCACGCCAGCAAAGCGACAGCCTACGTGGCCGAGAGCGTTGATGCACCAATGACTAGATTTTCACAACGACTATTTCCTTGCCAATTCATTATTTCCATTCTCGTTTTTGTTCTTCTATAACCATCGATCTCCAGAGGCTATAAGAGGCTGCTCTGAACGTTTGTAATACAATTTTGATTGAATATTTGGAAAATATAAAAGTGTTAGCCTCTTTGAGAGTTTTCTCTCCCGAGGGTCGGTGCCCTCTGTTTCGATTGCTTTGTTTTTCATTCTTACTGTTTTTACGTGTCGGTTAGCTGCAGAACATCCTCACTGATTGCACATTTTGTTGCAAGTGTTCTTCTCCGTTTCCTTCTTTGTTTTTTTATCTATTTCGTTTTCGCATATACCTTGTCTTGTTGAGTGAGAGATCATCGAGTCCCAAAGGTTATCAGAGATTAAACTTGCAATTTTCTAGAAAAATGAAATTAAAAAAATCAGAAAAGAGTGTTGTTGTTCTCGCCACGAAGAACAATGAAGAAAGAAACCGAAGGAAGCCTTTGTTGTTGTCAATAAACCTAGTCACGTCGATCTCCCGTCGCCTTTCCAGACACAAACTGTCGTCGATTACATAGACGCTGTGGAATTTGTCTCCCTCTCCTCGAGACTCGAATCCAATAATAATCTGTTCGATCTTCTCATTTCATAACAAGTACTATAAATGTCATCCAGAGTCAAAGTCTTTCAGCTATACAAAATACTCTCCTTGAAAGCACCATACAAAGCAGCCAACGAACACAGTAGAATCAACATCAAATTCTTTTTATCATACTTGCATCTCATAGTCTTCAGATAATAAAACACAAAGAACTTGTTTAAAGCATTAATGTGGCCAAATAATCAAACTTGGGGCTACATTTATCATACTTTTTTTTTATCATATGTGCTCACAATCACCATAGTAAAAAATGTAAAGTTTCAAATCTACAAGAAAATAAAACGTAAGTCGGTAAAGAATTTAACAGTGAACTAAAAATAAAGAAACAATAAGAAAGGAATTATGAGTTTAATAGGAAAATGATTAAATTAAAGATATATAGTAATAGAAATGTTTAAATTAATAATTATGAAAATCTATACTAATTTTCTATTTGCTTTGTTACTCGACTGCATGTTACATTGAACTTGTTATTTCTAGTAAAAACTCGGGTTTTTATAATGTATTGTAATTATTTTACTGGTAAGTAAATGACACGTGAGTATTATATTTGGGTATTTGAGTCACAAAATTCAGTTGTATCTTGATTTTGATATAGTGAATTTTTTCTCTGCCCATGATTTTTTCCAATCTATGGATTTCCATATAAATCTTGGCGATCCTATTTTTTCCCATTTATTTTTTTTCTCGATTATTAGTGTTCGATTATATTGTTAGAGTTCGGTGTAACTCAAATTCTAGTTGGCTCGAGGTGGCCCTGTAATCAATATTGAGTTTTATGTTTTCTCTATATATTGATGTTTTAGCCGTAAAACTTAATTGTATCATTATTTGATATAGAGACTTTCTTTTGTGTCCGTGATTTTTTTCCGTCTATATTTTTTTACATAAATTTTGATGTTATTATTCTTCCGCCTTTAATTTCTTTTAATTGATTAGTAACGTTTGATTCTTAACAATATTAAATCAAAATGTTATTAGAAAATTTCAAAACATTACTCTTTTATATATGTAGGTAGGTAGATATAGAAATTTTTATTAGGAATTTGGAAGTAAAAAATTTATTCCATTAATATGAAATTATCACAGTCCATTGCTTTAAGTTCAGATTAATTGTCATATGAATTATTAAATTAAAATTGTTAGACTATTACCATGGAATTTATGAAGTGTATTAATATGGAATTGAATCAAAATTGTTATATGAAATTATCAATTAAATCAAAATGTTATAGGAAATCAAAAAACAATTCAATTGATATGAAATGAATATAGTTCATTGCTTCGGATTAATTGTCAATTATTAGTGCATTAATATATAATTAAATCAAAATGGTTATATGGAATTAAAAGGAAATTGCCATTAGGAAATGAAAAAAAACAATTCCAATTTACATAATTAAATTAAAATGGTTAGACTGTTAATATAAAATTTATTAAGTCCATTAATATGGAATTAGATGAAAATTATTATATGAAGTTAATTAAATCAATGTTTTTAGAAAATCTCAAAACAGTACAAGAAATTAATTATAAAAAAATTTAAAATTATAAATTATGTGCATCAATAAATAAATTACAAGTAAATATTTTAAACCTTAGATTCTTCTATAAAATTTGATTCAAGATGTAATTACTCTTTATTATCCAGTAGACCTTTAATCTTTTTTTTTTTTTTCTTTTTGTAATTATTCTTTTGATGAAGTGTGTATTAAAATTTTTGCCACAAGCTTCTAAGTAAATGGAGAACAAATAAAAATAATATCAACATATGCAAAAATAAATTTATAAATTTAAATTATCAAAATAGAAAACAAAAAATTAGATTTGAATATATAACTACTCAAATTGGTTGAGGCAAGCTCTTAAGAGATGATATTTTTAATGAATAAAATGTTATTAATGCTCATTGGTTTAAAATGACCAGACGCCACAAACAATTATACATTATAGTCAAGCTTTTAAACTTACTTATTTTTCAAGATATGATAAATAAGAACACTGAACTATAACAATTTATATTTTTAAAGAAATTTTGGTGTAAGAAAATGAATATACAAAACTCTATTAAAAATAATATCATCTTCCACAAAGTCCTATGATAAGCCAACTCAGTAACTGATACTAATCAAATTGAAGTACCATTTAAACTTGAGAGATATACTTGACAAGAAATCACATATCTTCATCTATGGTACCACTAACCTATCAAAGTTGTCATTACGAATTGCAAATAAACGTGTTGAAGACTCTCAACTGGAATCGTTTTTCTTGAACACATTCAATGCATAACCCACTGAACTAGTTTCACCATATCGCTGAGTTTTAACCTTCCACTTGGTTTTTCCTTTCGCGATACCACTCTGACATGAAATTAAAACTGGTTATTAAACATCTATAACAGCCTGACTCGTCGACTTTTATGTAAACTCAAATTCAAACGTGAACTTCCCCTGAAAACTCGACTTCTTCCGAGTCTTCTCAAACAATCTCAAGGTGAATTCACAAACTTAATACCCTTATTACCCGTCACAGTAAAATCCTGTAACACGTACAAATTTCCAGACTTCATCTGTCCATTTAACTTGAGCACATTTACTAATCTTCATAACTTCACCTACAATATTGTACTTGTACCCTTTTGCATCCACAATACTCATCTAGATCATATTCTTTTTCAAGTGTCTTTACAACTCCATCAAACATTCTGATTCTGATGATAACAATCCTAGCTAGAGATGACAAATGAGCAGGCTGGCTCTGCCGACTCAGCACTTAACAGCTCGGCTTGACTTTA
The DNA here is from genome assembly GCA_022433055.1 of Begonia peltatifolia. Classification (NCBI taxonomy): domain Eukaryota; kingdom Viridiplantae; phylum Streptophyta; class Magnoliopsida; order Cucurbitales; family Begoniaceae; genus Begonia; species Begonia peltatifolia. The sequence goes on from CM039531.1 coordinate 15,075,669, forward strand.
TTCTTTTAATTTTGGCTTTCGAGTCAACTTTGGTTGAATTTTTTTTGTTTGGTCAAACTCTTTAAGCTTGGCTCGTTGGATTTGCTAGACTCGTTTAACTCGTTATGTTTGATGAGCCCGACTTTTTTAAAGTTAGTCTTACTCGTCAACTCGTTTGTCACCCTAATTGCAAATGATTGACATATAAATATTTGACAACCTAATTAGTGTGTGTATGATTGGTAATGATACAATCATCAAATATTTATGCTGAGATATTTTTTTATTTAATCATATCAAAAAAATAAATACATGTCATTAATATACTAGTAAAATAATTTTGTTAATAAATGACTAATTATTATATTTTGATATTATAATGATAAATAATTATTTTTTTAAAGTATACATTATATTTATATAAATTGAAAATATTTATATATGTTTAATTTGTTACGCTTGGCTCGTTAATACTCATTTGTCGGCTCGGCTCGTTTAATATTGGCTCATGAGCCAAATTAGATTGAAATTTTTTTTTGTCAACCTTGGCTCGTTGAGCTCACTAGGCTTGTTAAAACCGAGTCATTCAACTCATTAGGTTCGCTGAGCTCGTTTGTCATCTCTAGTCTTAACTACCTACAAGGTGTGTTATTTCTCTTCAATACAATACCTTATGAAACTATCTCATATGTCGAAAACCAATTATGATTGTAACTCATATGAAACGAATAAGTTGTATTCAAAATCCAATTCTTGTTTATCATTGAGTTTTTCTCTGATACAACTAGAATATCTTCATCATTATAATCTTCTTCTTCTGCAACAACAACTTCACCGAACGTCCTTAATTGTTTTTTCTTCTCAGCGGCTCTTTTAACATTCTGCAATTTCTGGCACTTTGATTTAATGTGTTCCTTCTTGTAGCAGAAATAACATGTTCTATCTTGATTCTTTGACTTTGATCTATCCTTCGAAACTTGAACATCATCAATGCATTTGTTATTTGATTCTCTTGTTCTCTCATGAACAACGAATCCCTCTCCTTAAGACTCGAATACAATAATAATCCGCTTCATCTTCTCTTTGGATAACAAGACACCATAAATCTCTTCTAGAGTCCAAGTCCTTCAACTATACAAAATAGTCTCTCTAGAAATACCATATGAAGCAAACAATGACAACAATATAATTAACTCCAAATTCTAATCATCGTATTTGAGATCAAGTGTTCTCTAACTAAACTACCTTCTCTCAATTGATGAGAATATAAATGTTACTTCAGATACAATTTATTCTTTTGAGTTTTCTTCATATACATCTGCTCTAATTTTACCTATAATCTGGCAATAGTTTTTTCATTCAGAACGTTTTGCAAAATTTGATTCGACAAATGCAAATATCAAACCTAGGGTCTTCCGAACCTTTAGAATTTTTGCATCTTCATTCCAACACAGACATTTTATCAATCTACAACAACGCGTCGTCTAAATTCATCTGTGCTAGCAAGCATATCTCGGATCTTCGCTTGCCATAATTAAAATCTCGTGTTCCAATCCAACAACGGGATATCAAAACTGAACAAATTCATCACTCAAAATAACAACATCAACAGAATATCCATTTCAAATATTTGAAGCATAAAAATGATATCCTAATCCAAAAATCAGCTCCCAAAAAATTCAAAACAAATTCACCAAAATATTCTAAACGTTACTTTTCTTACTGTGACAATTGCGAGCGTAAATGATCGAAAAAGTATGATAATTGTAGCCTCAAGTTTGACTATTTGGCCACATTAATGTTTTAAACAAGTTTTTTCAAGTTTAGTTCTCTGAACTCGATGGAAGCAATACTTCCTCTCCCTTGCAAGTAAAGGCTAGTGTGACACATATTCGAATAATATACATAGTTTATATCCTTTTTTTAATGAATAAGGAAACAATTTGTAATTTGCTCGCCCCCAAATTTACGTGTTTGGTTTAGAAAAATATAAGTATTGACTTGCACTGACTAAGTCACTTGACTCTAAGGTGTAGGGTTGATTTTTTTTTAAATATAATTATTTATATTGATTGTATCAATAATTATTTGATATAAAATATTTAAAAAAATAAAATAAGCATAAAAAAAAAATCGCACTTCTAAGTTACGCGATTAATATGTAATTTATTAATTAAATAATATTGAATCTAAAATTATGAATTTGGAAAAAGTTGTTACTCGCTGAAAAATCGAAAAAGGGGAGGGAAGAAAGCATGGAGGAAGCCGAGCTCGCAGCCGCCTATGGCCTATCCGTCTCTTCCTCTTCTGCTTCCTTCTCTCTCTCTCTCTCTCTCTCTCTCTCTCGCTCTATCCTATCCTTCTTAAGGCTTCCATGGCTTTAGCTTAGTTCTTAAAGAAAAAGCTTGATTTTTCCGTTCCCATGCATTTTGCTATCCTGGTACCCTCTAATTCTCTCCAATCTTCCCTGTCATGGAATCCTGCAGAAACCCAATCCAAAACCAGGAAGAGGATTGAAATTCAGCGAAGTTTTCGCTTTTCTATAGTTAATTCATTGAGAACTTCAGTCAACTATGAGTCTGAGAAGAGCCGAGAGGATGGACCCAGTCCCAGCTCCCCGTTTCATCTTCCCGTCGTGATTCGAAGGTCTGGTCGGGTTTCTAGGTATTTTTGGGATGGAAACAGCTTGCGTTTGGTTGGCGTCGATGGCGGTGCTTCTTCAGTTTCTTTTAATATAGATGATGGATTTCGAACCCTGTACAGAATTTGTAGTTCGACTGTTTGGGATTTTTTCATTCCTAAGAAGGTTAGCGAAAATTACATAGAATATGTTAAATGGAAGTTCTTGCACCGTGTTTTCAGTTCGGCGCTTCAGGTCATTGCCACGCAGGTAGACGTCATTTTCAGGCGTTGTACATTCTTTCTTTACTCTTCAAATTTTTTAATGTGTTTGCATCTATGTTACTGAAAACATATATAGCTTAGTTTTCTCTATCAAAATTTACTTTATTTATAGCAATGGTATGGATGCATATAAACTTAATTATGTTTCTCTTTTATTTCACTGTCTAGTTCAAATAGATTTTAGTCAGTGGATCATGTTGGTTGTTTCCTACCAAAATATTCCATGATCCTGGTAGAAATTGGTGTCTTGTCCCCCTTACTGCAAAAAAAAAAAAAAAAAAAAAAAAAACTTTTGTGAAATTGGCTGTAAGTGCTATGTTTATGATGAGCTTCATTATGAGAATTTTGTTTGAATCATACTTATGATGTGAGAATGATGGTAGGCAATGTTTAGGGCCATAGGAATCGGCTACGCTCATTCATTTGCATCTGCCGCTGCGTTCAAGTGGATCTTGAAGGATGGACTTGGGCGGTTAAGTAGGTGCATCTACACTGCAAGCCTAGCATCGGCATTTGATACTAATTTGAAGGTATTTTCCTCACTCTCACTGTTTCTTGGTGAAATAGCATAATGCCGTAGTAGATAAACGGCACTGAGGGGGTCAGACAATGGGTAATATCTTACAATACTTTTAAGTTTCTTCAAAAAAAAAAAAAGCAGCTTTGTGTTATTATTGATTTTCATTTCTCTTTTGAAGAGAGTTAGGTTTTCTACGTCTGTTTGGTTCAGCTTGAGCATTGGAATCGAGTTGCTAACTCCGGCAGCTCCTCATTACTTCTTGCTTCTTGCATCTGTTGCCAACATTGCCAAACAAATTAGCCTCACCGGCTATGTAGCTACCAGTGTAAGGACTCATCACTCAGCTAATTTTTTTATGTATATAAATCAAATTGTCAATATCTTTGTCTTGCTAGTTGATATTAAGTATGAATGTGATACTTCTCGAGTTTATCCACTTTTATCATGTGGCATTTTGATGTTGTCCGTCGTCATTAGTCAGCTGTTCACAGAAGTTTTGCAATAGCTGATAATATTGGCGAAGTTTCCGCCAAAGCACAGGTAACTTCCGAATGTATTGCAGAAGTGTTTGGGCATATCTAGGATGTCTATTTATGGTCAATTTTTTTTACTAATGGTATGAGTTTCAGATCCAATCAGTGTGCTTTGATAACCTTGGACTCATGCTTGCTGCAATCCTTAGTTTGTTTGTCAAGAATGATTTAAGGTACGTCTTTTTCTTTCTCTAACTTGATTAAGCCCTTTGTATGTCTATCTCACTCTCGTTCTCAAGTTGATTTTCAGATCTTGTCGTGATTATTTCCATCCTTAATATTATTAAAATCTACTGCAGATGCATTTACATCATCCTTAATACCTTGCTTTGTTTATTTTTATTTGATGACGGGCAAATGAGTCATTGCCAGAGTACTTTTTTTTTTTAAAGAAACATCTTCTCTGTAATTTGAAGAATTTCTGAAGTGTTCATGTTTTACTAGAAATCGGAGATTTACTAACGTGTCATTTTTGTGCTAGATTACGAGCTGCTTTACCTTTTATTGTGTACCCCATTTTCACAGCCATTGATCTTTTTGGAATATATCAAGGGCTTAAGTACGTCCATCTACAAACTTTAACAAAGGTCGGTTAGCATTTTTGCCCATGCGCTAGGCTCTTTTCTTTGCCAAGTTTTTGTTATAACTTAATAGTTTTTACATTTTGTTCAGGATAGACTTGAAATCATATTAACTGTGTGGATTGAATTGGGTCATCTGCCTTCTCCTGCAGAAGTAAGTACAGAGGAAGGAATTGACTTTTCTGGCAGAAAAGGTGAGTTTGCGCGCTTGTATTGCTTCTAAAGTACGGTATAATTTCTTCACGTAATCGTCTATGAAGTGGCATACTGGACATTGGTTTAGGCAAAGAATCATGGCCCATAAGAATTGGATGCTTAAATCCCGAGTCTCTCATACCAAATTTGTCTATGATGGCGATGAGATCTGTAAGCGTCGATGACTATTACTTCATAAGCATGGAGTTTTTCCACAGTGGACCAAAAAGAGTGAGTATATTCGTAAACCCAACGCACTAACAAAGCACAAAAGTTCATATAATACATAATATCTGTCTTACATTTAATTTCTTCTTATTGCTGATGTTCCAGCCTGGTATCCTGATTTGTCTCCGAGATGGAGCAAGCACTACAGAGATCATCTCAGGTTTACTACAGGTATAAAAAAATCTGTGCAAAATTTAAGCACATTGTACTGTAAATGTGTTTTATTTACATATGAATTTCCTTAAAAACAAAATGTTTCGTACATACTCGCTTCCATTTGTACACTTGTCTAGTTAAATCACGAGTAAAACCATATTCATCGAACAAATGTGCTAAATCTACGATTGACTGACTACTGCTACTGGTGATAAATTTTGTCGTGATAATAATGTTGGTGGAGAGTGTGCAGGCATGTTATGTGAGAAAGGAGATCCTCATGAAGAACATGTGGGAGGGAGTTATGGAAGAGAGTGATATATCATCAGACATAGAAGTGAAGGAGTGGGTTAAACTGAACGAGGAAAGCAAGCAGAGAGCGAAAGATGAGGCCAGGACGTTGGTCGAACAAATGCCGAAACTCGGATGGAGTGTCAAGAATGTACTTTTGAGTACAAAAGAGCAGTCTCGTTATAGTTTTGTGGATGACTGAGCAGACGAGAGAACAAGAAAGAGTCATAGCTTTCTCCCTCAACTATATGTTACAAATTTTGACTTGTAATCAAGGGGGTGTTGGTATTTGTATAAGTAACTGTTGTTTGTATTATTATATGCATTTTTATATTGATACAAATTTTGTTTGTATTGCTCTAAAGAGTCAATTCCGTCGGTAAATTGTATAATAATTAAAATAAAATATAAATTGTATTAATAAATGAGTGTCACGTCAAAAAATAAGATTGAAGTGTAAGATTAGATGATAAACTTGATGTTGCTCATTATAATAAGAGTTCGGGTGATAATTAATAAATTGATTGATCTAATTCAACGTTAGCAAGTAGAACGGAACGGTACACATACTTGCACTTGCTCTTTTTGCGGGTTGGACTACTCGACTGGCTTGCCCTGGCCCATGGGCTTGTACTTGGCCTAGCGCTTGGGCTAGCAAGCAAGCCTTCTCTTGGACGAGCAACTACGTCAGCTTGCCTTTGGAACAGACTTTGGATCGAACTATTAAAAATATGTTTACGACCAAAATTTAAAAAAAAAAGTTATTAAAACACATAAATGAAGAAAAATTTGCATTACCAAAATATGAGTGCATCTTTAATTGGTTAGCACCCACTTATTTATCAACCAATTAGATTTTCTTCGTTAATTTATCAAATTACATAAATTAGAAGCCATTTATTCCTAATGTTGGACTTCCATTTCTACTTTGCTTAAGTAGTACTAGATTTTTTCTAGCGTTTTCAATTGTATTAAAAATACATTATGATTTAATCGTCAAGTTATATAACGACCTCTTTTCTCAGTAAAATATTGTTCGCTCTAAGGATTGAGTCGGAACTCAATATCTTTTCCCCACAGATTTATTTGGCAAAGACTTCACAGTCGGTCACCCAACATAGTACTGCTCTCGCTGGAATACTTTTAACTTAAGAATTCTTATGAGATTCGTTGTCAATTGTACTATAAAGCGCGTCTTACTATTTTGGGAGAGTTTCTTTACATATGTTTCATTTTCATATACCTTCTCAAGCGATGTGGGATTGTGACGACTCCTTTTTTACTCCCCAAGATTTGCCTATGCTCAAATCCAAAATTTGCCTACACTCAGCTTAGATCCTGAAATTTGTCTCGCAGTCGTGCTCATACGTACACATTTGGGTCATCACAATCACTTCCTTTCAAGGGCCTGACATCCTCGTTGGCCACATTTCTAGTTTGGTACAGGCTCAAATACCATTTATAACGATCTATTTTTCCAGTAAGATATTGTCCACTCTAGGGATTGGGTCGTAACCCAATATTCTCCCCTCACGAATTTGTTTGGCGAGAACTTCCAAGTTAGTTACTCAACACGGTACTGCTCTCGCCGGAATACTTTTAACTTCGGAGTTCTTATGCGATATATTACAAATTGTGTTCCAAAACGCGTCTTACTATCTTGAGAGGGTTTCTTTACATATGTTTCATTTCCATATACCTCTCTAAGCGATATAAGATTGTAACGACTATTTTTTTACGATTCGAGATTTGTTTATCACAAGTTATGCTATCATTGATTTTAGTCTCTTTTGGTCATCTAATTGCTAGTACTAGTCATTCAAACACGTTCAAGCTCGATCATTTTAGGGAATGGATTGCTTCTCACGTGGAATAAAAGTCTATTCAGACGTTGCTTTCGAAACCAAATTTATGAGTATATCACAATCGCCTTTTCTATTACATATTGTATCTTACCATTGAGTCGTAGAATCTGATGCAGCTGATAATATGACATCCCCTTAACTTTATCTTCTTCATGAGTTCTCAATTATCACCCCAACTAATAAATCACAAATATCACGAGGTAAAATTCCGAGTATAAAAATAGAAGTTTAAAGCAACGTTACTCAGAAATTAGAGCATGGGATTGATTCACAAAATACAAACCCTAAAAAAATCTACTATAATCCCTTCTAAGTTGTGGAGACCATTCGAGAGAAGCTTAGAACAGTGGCTAGTGTTCTCGTCGCAGCCGAACTGCACCCTTCATTTCGATGACTCTTCTCATTCTGCACCGTCGCCGGCGCTTCCTCCGACACCTTCCACATCTTCACCGTCTTATCCAAACTCCCACTATACACTATCCACCGCCCCTCCGCAGCCCCCGCCTCCATATCCTTTTCGACGGCCAAGCACTTCACCGGCCCTGTGTGTCCTGTCAATGTCCACAAAAAAGTATGCTTCGCCTCCGCCTCCCTCCGCCAAACGCTTATCCCCATATCGGCGGACCCGCTCAAGACCAAGTCGCCGGCGGTGGTTAAGCACAAAACGGCCAGTTTATGCCCCCGTAAAACGCCGCCGTGGGAGAGAGATTTCTCTCTCTCCCAAAAGTTGACGAACCCATCCGACGACCCGCAGTAGATGAAGGTGGCTTCTCCATTCACCGCCATCGCCGTCACCGCACATTCTTGCTTCAACAATGTCTGAGAGAAGAAATGTTTCGTCCCTTTTCCTTGCATCTCTCTCCTCCACACTTTTACTGTTCCATCAGCAGACCCTGTAAAAACCAACCCGTCAAAGCTAGAAACCAAGGTGTTTATTGCATCGTCGTGAGCTTTAACGGATTCCAAGCATTTGAAATCGGAAACTCTCCAAACTTTGAAGGTTTTATCCCAGGACGCAGAATAGAGGAAGGCTTGATCTTCGCTCAAGCTTAGCGCTGAAATGGCGTCGAAGTGCTCTATCCAAAGCACGTTTCTGTGTCTTCGAACTTCAACGTAGTTTCTCGGCTTCATCGAACGCCGGATGTAATCCTGTACAGTCGGAAGAGTTCCGATCTTCTTGTGGATACTCTCGTTATTGCTTGGCATTTTCCAAACTCTGATTTTTCCGTCTTGATGTCCGGTGAAAATCTTGTCGTTTGCAATAACTATAGATTTTACCTGTTCAGAAGGCATTAATTAATACCTAGTATGTAGCAGATCAAATTGACTTTACAAATAATGCAGAAAAAGTTTTTTTTTTTTTTTTTGTGGCATTACCAACCCACTATTTGATTTGAATACTGAATATTCCTTCTTGTTTCTCCACACCCTGATGTTCTTGCTGTCGGAGCCGGTGTACAAAAGCTCGCCGGAGGTCGCCAACGAGTAGATATGGCCCTCTTCCCGAATGAGAGACCCCATGAGAGCGCTCGGACAGAAATTCTCTGCGGCTTGAGGGTAAGTATGAAAATTCTTCAATCCAGAAGAATAACGAGATTTTGAGAAAGTAAAGGAGGATGGTTCTAGGAGAGAGCTTTCTGCGGCCATTAATGGAGGATCTTGGTAATGCTTAGCAGAGCTATTTCTTTGCCCATCAGCTTCTTTATCCATTTTCTTCAGTCTGTCAAATTTATTCCCACGCACACTGTTGTCGTCAGAAAACACACGACTTCCTCTAAATGATTCTTTCATCGTTCATATAACTCTCTAAATGAAAGCCAAGATCTGCTGTTTTTATATATCAATATTCCAAAAGAAGGAATAAAGTGGAAAACCAGGAAGGACGAAAGCCGAAAGATGGAAGAACAGCAAAAGAGAAGAGACGCCCAATATAGAAGTAGTTTGAGACAATGGTTAAAGCTGTTAAAAATGGCGGACTTCAGACGGAAGATTCACGCATGCACAAGAATTATTGTTAATATAATCGAGGAGGCAATTCGACGGTTGACTGAAACTGTACCAGGGTTACCATTCTAACCAATCATAATTATCCACGTGGCATGAAAGTCAAAATAGAGGGTTTTTAGGGTTGGAGACTTGGAAAGTAAGACAAGAATGTTGACAGTTTCAACGATGACTAAATAAATACAGGGGAAACGGAAAGATGAATGTGGAAGGGAGTGTTTCTAGGGCCCACTCTGAGGTTTTTAAAGCTTTGTAGTTAATTTAGTTCGATTTATTTTTAATTAATGGAACTTTGTGACAAGTATGTGTGTACAATTATTGTTTACCGTGACATTTTTTTGTAGTGTAGTAGATAAAAATTGGACATTGTGCACATGTCTATATGGAACTTCTACACACTTGTCACCATAATCTTCTATAATGTTTTTTTTCTATTTGTCACACGACGAGAACTAAGACTATTTGTTTATCGACAATATAATTTTATCATATATCTCTGGTTCTGTCCTGAAATCTCCTCAAAGTCGAAGAAAAGAACTTTGAGACTGTAGCAGATTCTCAATATGAGGTTGGTCGCATTAAAGAGACTAATATCGAACAAACATAGATGAACATTGTACGAATGAAAATTCTATGAAAAAATTGCACGTGAATTTAAAATATGAGTAATATTAAGTTTATTTTTTAATTTTACAGTCGAATATTTTAATTATAACAATTTAATTATTACACTAACTAATAAGATCACATCAAAAAGTAAAACTTAGAATGTAAATTGAGATAATAAACTCAACATTAGTCTTGAAATACGAACTTTTCTTTACGGCCACTATGCAATTAACTATGTTAAACTTTTTCACTTCTCGAGCTTGTCTTACTATTTATATTTGTAGAAGGATAAACCACAAAAAATCTTTCTCCTCTCTCTCTTTAACACAGTCATTGGAATATCACACTTGTTCGTATTAACTATAGTAAAAATCTCAGTCGTTAACCGATACAAATTTTGAAATGATCACACGAAAATATACATTCGTTCGTACTTGTTAGTATGATCAAAACAAGATACTTGTTTTCAAATCAAAGAACACAATAACCATAACAATTACCAAAATTATCATCTTCTAATTCGATATCTCAAAAAACATAAACATCTATCTACAATGTGCCACACAAGATATATCAAACTCACACATAACCACGTTGTACTAGTGATATTTTAACCAACTCATTCACTGTCTCAAATTTCTTGAGATAACTTAGGATAATCGTGATCTTTGGAGACTCGATATGGTGGTGATATTTCAACTAATTTATTGCTACGAAATCGTTGTCATAAATGTTTGTGACGAACAATTATAGATAATATTATCAAATGATCATACTAAACATTGAATGTGTTATCATGGTATAATATACCTTGATTGTAATTGCTTGTGACATTTAGCACAAACCAACTATGCATCATCTTATCACAAAATTAAATTTGTGGAAATTAGAGATTCTAATGTCAATATCATGCCCCGACAAGGAAGAAATACATTAACTAATAATTCTTAGTGATTCTAGACATCTTTAATTCACGAATTATATATTTCAATTAAAAGTTTGAATAGAACACGAGGGCCACCCTAATGTCATAATTTTCATATAATTATAAATAATTAATAAAAATAAACTTTAAATTATAAAATCAATAACAAAATAAATTTGAAATTATTTTCGTTAACAAAACAAATTTTAAACTTTTCTACGTTAACAAATTAACTCTCTAGACGCAGTCAACTGCATTATAATAATTGGTAACTATGTAAAACCGACGTCACCCGTTTTCCAGTGCAATTTGCACTAATTTCAAGTGCGCACGCTAACATTTCAACTGCAGTCAACAACGTGAAGCCGGAGTAGCACGCTCTCGAGTCATGCATAATTAATTTAAGTAATCCATGTGTCGTGCTCCCTTGATTTTCTTATTTCTCTAATTAATTAATTTCCTTCAGCAAATTATAACCCCAAAAAAAGAAAAGAAAACCAAACCCTTCGAATTGAAAAACCCACAGATTCAGTTGAACGTGGATTAAACACAGAAACCACGGCCTAGGTACCAAACAAAAGCAGTAAATGACCAAAATCCATGAAGCTTCGACCATTTATATTGACACCTTTCTCTTTTGGATCTCTCTCTCTACTTCATCTTCCTCCTCCATTATCTGCACAAACCAAAACAGAGCTGATTTCATGGCGGCGAAAGCTCAATCTTCTTTCACAGAGAATGAGAGAGTGAAGGAGACTGAAATACCTGAAGTTGGGTATGTCAGCAAAAAACTCTACTTGATATCATCAGAGTCAGGGAGAAGAACTAGCTCCTCTGTCAATGAATTCGACAGAGACATGGTGCTTAACCGAATTCGGGAGCGAAAGTGCTCGAGAAAAGCTAGAACTTTCCAAGCAATGATGAGCAGCAGAGAAAATGCGCCAAATCCCTGGCTTGATCAAAATGATGTATTCTCATTTCCATGATTTATGAGGAAATCCAGAAATGTGTTTCCTGGAAGAATCTACCTTTCCCTGCTATGCTAAAACACTGCATTACTTACTGAAACTAAAGCACGTATATTGTTTGCAATAAGTAGTGCCATTATAATTGACATTATATATGTCTGAATCTAGGAGATACAACTAGAATCATTTCCAGAGAAGGAAAAGCTATTTTACACTTCCAAATCCAAATCTTTATAAGAGATGCCTATCCAAATTCTTTCATTATCCTCATTTGAAAATGACTATGCTAATTCTCTGTTAACAAGCCCGAAGTAGAAAGAAGGCGAAAAGCTTGGTTGGAGTTGTTCAAAACTGCAGATGACCTGGGAATTTGTGTCTTCCTTTTCTTCAAAAATTCTAAGGAGTTCTGCAAGCACTGAGCTGGTGGCATCTCTTTCAAAATAACTGTTTCAACCCTGTTATCATGGAGTGCATGTTATATATTGTACAAGAAAGATGTTTCATTACAAGGTTCAAAGACTTACACCTTTTTCAACCCTTGGGAACCGAAGTAAAAAAACACCATGATCACGATTAATGTAAAAGATGATTCTCACCCTGAAATTTTAGCCTTTTTCCTTTTTGAAGCTAGCTTTACTTCCTTCTTCTCGTCCTCGGCATCAAATTTTAAAACTTGCCTATAGAGAAATCCATAAATTTGATTAGTTACACACACACACACACACACACACACACAAACTCTTTCAAAGTCTGATATAAAAAGTTATCCCACATCAAGCTCTCACACTCTCTTTCTCTCTCAAACAAAAACATACTTCTCCCGAGTTGCAAGCAGTTGCACAATGTTATTTGGAAGCATGCCTCCAACACCCCTTGATTCTTCTGGTGCTTCAGATTGTTGTCCTTCAATTTCTGCTAAATCTAGAACAATTTCATCCTTTTTGGAGGGCCGTGCTGTTTTCCTCTGTGCCCAAAGTCTACGACGTTCTTTTCCTTCCCGGGCAACTCTGAGTAAGAGAAGTTTTCCTTTTTTAAGTACAAACCTCCGAAAAAAAAGATTTTCTTTTGATAAGATCTTGGGTTTATAAACATAAATTAACTTTCCATTCAAAGGATACAAGACAAGCATAAGAAAACTTGGAAGCAATATCCAGTACAAAGAACAAATAACAGAAGCTGTCTACAAAGCAGCTGGAAAATAATACAATCTTCTTTTCCAAGCACATAGATTATTTTTAAAGCAGCATTAAATTTATTGATTACTTCATGAATTTGTTAGTAATTAGATTAAACTCTCCATTAATGAGTCCAACAGCAAGTTTCATATTGAAAAAAGAAACACTGAAGAGACAAGCATATTACATTGTGAACAATGAGATAAAACTCCAATTTGGTTCACTCCATATAAACAATCTTGGGATGGGAACATTTTCCCCTAGTGCATGAATTTCTAACCATGCCATTCGACTTCGTAGACCACCAAACCAGTCATCCCGAATACATTTTAACCAAGTGTGCAGTGACAGAAAATATGTGGCAAGACTACATTTCTTTTCCACCTAATTCACATCACTATAGTTACTGGATTCCAAAATCGGCCTAACCCAAATTCCAGAACTGGCAAAGACTGATATAAAGCCAATTAAAAAGTAATCAACAGAATATCCCATCGGAGTATGAATTGCACAGCATTCAAAACCGCTAGTGCAAAAAGTTTGCTAGAGACAACAATCAACCCAATGTCGAATCCTTAGCTTAGAAGAAAAAACGAAAAAACATAAAAGGAAACGAAAACCTTTACAAAAAAAAACCAACTTAATAGATATTCAAGTTGGATAGAGATTAAGAGTAAAAACCTGGCCTTATTTTCCTTCTGCGTACGTCTTATACCTTCGTCTAGTCGAATGCCCTGCAAACAAAAAACGCAGAATTATAGCAAAACCACCTCCCTGCAAGTAAGAAGAAAGAATGAAGTTACCTGATCGGCCGTTAGTTCCTCAGGCGCGTCTGAATTATAGTCTTCGGATTCCATCATCAACCACACCAAAATTCAGAAGTTTTCAGGTCTAGGGTTTACATATATCCTTCACTACCAAAGTAGTAGAGGTTTGACTCCCCCAAATGGGCTCATGCAAGCCCATTCTATATTTTAATTATTTAATATTTAATTTCTTTATGAAATATTGAAATTGTAATTACCCTTTTTTTTGTGAATTTTATTTTATATGAATTACTAGTTTAGATAATATGTAAAAAATAAACTTTATGAAGTATGTTAACAACACATATGACATAGTTTACAAAGTATCTTTAATTACGTTATACATGTTATATTTCGTAACACAATAAGTTATCGTGACAGTTTCTTATTCAAATAGACTAAAATTTATTATATACTTCACTCGTTATTATTTACAATTAAAATTATTTTTAGGAGACTCCCATTACACATATTCCTTCAACGATGCAGAGCAATGTATAGTCTATACGTATAAAATACGTAGAAACAAGGTTGCTATGGCTATTGAACGACATCCACAAAATTTGAATCCAAAATGAGTGTAGGAGAGTTGTTTATTTAGAATGTTATTCCTTTTCGGAGTATAGTTGTGATAAGATGGTTAATGATTGTGAGTACATCCGAGTGGTCATAACCATACTTCTGAACAAACTATTTTAATTTAGCTTTGGGTTCTTGGATGTAAATGTCGAAATAACCGAACCAAACTAATCTTAAAAATCACTTAAAAGATTAATATTAGGGCTAGGCAAAATCGACTCGAACCTATGGGTATAATTGATTCGGCGATTTGGTCTAATTTTTCACCTTTATAGAACTCGTACAATTTTGAACGTAGATCACAGTTTTGCTCTCAATTTTTTGATCAAAACAGTGAAAATCGATCGAACCAAAAAATTCTAATTTAGATCTAGTTGAAAAATCAAAAATAACTCACAATTCTGTCAAATACTTGAAAACTTTACCCAAATCGATCATAGATATAATTTTTTTTAAAAATAATTTTTATTTTATTTTTAAAACGGTTCCATTCTAAAACATAACAATTTAATTCTAATTCTGAATTTTAAGAATTACTAAGTCAAGATTCAATCATGTTTCAAAGTGCAATCGCTCCAAAATTGTCCATGTCCGAACCAACAACACAACATAGAAGAATAAAATCGGACCAACGCTTACATAACATGACTAGACCTATATCGAGCGCAAACCAAACCCTGCCCGACTTCCTTGAACCCTAACCAACCCACATTTTTTAGGTATTTGTTGTGCTCAACGTGATTCATCTCCCATCTTCTTCAATCTTCTAACCGATTCAATTGGCGTCAGCTCTTCTATGCAGTTGCCGCATGTCACTAGCAGTCGCTCCATTCTCAATTGCATTGGTATTGGTCAAACGCATTTTGCTACTCATATGAAGCATGTCATCTCATCAATTGTAACTCGTGATCGCCTCAGTCTTCAATTGTCAACCATCACAGTCTGTTTCGTGAAAGTTAAGACAGCCCAGTGTAAAAGTTTCATCTACACTAGTAAGGATGTACAATCTCACATTGCTCGAGAGAATAAAGCATAATTTATAAATAAGTCATCACTCTCTATTTAATATAACGTGTTTTAGACTAATTCTAAAAATAAATTTATAGTAATACTGACACAAAGCGAGCAATATTATCTTTAGATTACTAGGAAATACTGCACCAACCGAGCCCAAAGTCTCTATGCTCTTGGAAACAAGAATTTGAAGTCGTCTTTCATGTTTTGTATATCGTAAATTAAGATTTACTCTACAATTTCCTTTTTCTTAATGTAAGTCTACGGAATGGAGCCGAAACTGAATTGCGAATGTCAGTCCGGCTCAGTCGATCTGTTCCAAAACTGGTTGGAGCCTGGTCAGGATAGGCCTGATTACATGATTATTAATTTATTATGTCGTTAATACGTAATTAAAGTGAAAATAACATGTTGGAAAAAATATGATAATTAATTACATATTCAAGTGTTCGAGAGAAGAAATGGAAATGCAAGAAAGCAGAGATGACGAATGATACCACCCCAATTGTGAAGATTTTCTCAAGCTTTTTGACCTTCTGGTCCAAGAATGCTATTCACAATCGACGTTGCAATCAGAACCCCGACCAATTCTGCTCCGGCAACTACTCCAGCTTGAGCTAATCCTCCGAAGCTAACCGCTGCCGTTTCGATCTCTTTCTCCGCCGTTTCTAGTCCTCTTTCCGCCGCCTGGATTTCCTTCTCCGCCGTCAAGATCCCTCGCTCAGCCGTCTCGATTCCCTTTTCCGCAGCCTCGAAGCCTTCTCGGACAATCTCCTCCGCTTTCTCCTCCGCCTTTCTCAGGTTCTTCCTAAGCCCAAACAGTCCGATGTCCTCCGCCATTGACGGCGCCACTGTACCAGCCATGGCTGCTGTTGCTGTGAACAGAAATAGCATCTGTCTTCTGTTCTTGCTCGAGAGATCTGCCACTGTGGCGCGTGGGCGAACGGGATTACACGCCTGACATATCGTGGAATTCGCAAATTGGAGACCGCGTGGAGATAGCACTTGGCACATCGGCGAGAACGTGGCCGCCATAGATTTAGCTTCTCTCTCTCGCTCTCACCTTGTGCGTGGGGTAAAGCTCATCCTCAAGGCAACCGAGCCAGAGATATATGTGGCTCAATTTGCAGTTCTTTTTTGTTTAGATAAATAATACATTTCTCTCTTTAAAGAAAACTAACCCTTCTTCCACATTAATAGAAACATAACCTTATCTTTTGTTTGAAGACAAAAACACCCTCGTTAAGTTCTTTGTTTTTCACAATTAATTAATGGAATGATACTTAAATTTATATTTACCTTCTATTTCTACTCTATTCTTATTTCCAATACGTATTAAATATTAATTAATGTAATTAATAATTTATTATATTAATTTCATAAATTAATATTTACTACGTATATTAAGAGTCATAAAATATAATATAAATTAAATGTTGCACTATTTTAATTAATGTTTGTCATTTCGAGATATTGATCACTTCAATCTTACCTTTTACTCAGATTCATTAGTCGGCTCGCCCTAGGTTAGACTAACCTTGATCCCGATTGATTTCAAATGACGGGTGGTTCCTAAATCAATTGATTTTATGTTCTTTTAATTTTTTACATGAGCTCAGTAAAGTTGACCAAAAAATCGTACCGACCAGAACAAAGCTCTAAGCAGGAACTCGAACTATTTTTTTGAAAGTGGACCTAGCCAAATCATGCACAATCCGATGGACTAATGGTATTATTGACCTTTTGCCAATAATCGATTTTCGATTCCCATTCCAACTCATTTTTGTGTGTTAGTGAATGAAAAACAGCAAACATAATAATTTATGGTTGACCTTGTTTTAAAAAAATATACGCTTTTGAGAACAACTTAATTAGATATATATACGAATACATACGCTTCAAAAGGAAACTTACAATATTTGAGCAGGTTTCTAATCTTGGAGAGAGTAGAGATCTCAAAACCTGTCCAAACTAACAAAACCACTTCCAATTGAAGAATCTGATTTGGGTAAATTAATTAAACTTTTTAGAGATTGAGCTCAAACCATCCAACGATGAAACTAAAAAAAGTAGGCTTTTTAGTTCATATAAAAAAGTCAATTGTTATACTTAATTTGAGCCATTTTAGCCATACAAGGCACTACGCAAATTATAAATTTTGATTGCAAAATTGCACTTGCCAAGATCAACCTCTAAACACTAGAATTTAAAATATATGGATTTCTCTTCTACGATGATTTTTTCTCTTCTAAATCATCGTAATTTTTGAAGTGAACAGTAATTTTATACATTGAATTTAGGCAATTTATGCAGCGAACACAAACTTTGTCTTTTGATCAAATAACTTCATATTTTGGAGGTTAGCAACAAAAATCATCTCTAATATTGATTGTTAAATCAACGGTTTATTCAATCTCTCCCAGTTTCAAAATCTTACGATTTCGATTCACAAATTTGAGAACCGTAAGTCATGATGCGGTCCCGATTTTAGAGTGAAACCGAATCGAGCCGACCCGTGCCTACTCCTACTACTAACTTTGGGGTCCAAATTGATATCTAACCAAATCTTTACTTATCATGGTACTATTTGGCTATTTGTTATAAAATCATGTTAAAAGAATAGAAGATTCATTTTTCCAACTAGCTTACGTGCTAATTCTCCAAAATACCCAACCATGGGTATATCCGACATTTCATCAAATTATTTGTTTTCAAATTCTACTATAAATACCGTTTCCAGTTTTGGAGCGAGACGGAAATGCAGAAATTCCGTTTCACTGGGAGAACTGAAAAGCCATGGTTGAACAACCTCCGATTCCGGCATCAGAAGTATCAGCTACGATGAATTCTACGAATGTTGGTGAAAATCTGAAATCTAATGAGGCTGTTTTCGTCTCCAATTCTATGGGAGGGATGGAGTCTACTTGTAACAATACCCACCTACTAAACAACGGGGGGGAAACCTCTGCTGCGGCCTCGGATGTGTCGTCGCTAGGGTTCGCGGATCAGTTAATGGAGCAGGGATCGAAGGCCATGAAGGATAATGATTTCAGCGAGGCCGCCGATTGCTTCAGCCGTGCTCTTGAGATTAGGTTAGGGTTTTAAGTAATCCCTTCATATTTCTTTACTCTTTTTTTTTTTTTTTTTTTTCATTTCGCGCTTGTTAACTAGATTTTGTGGAGCTTTCCTTTAAAGTTTTGTGTTGTGTTGCTGTAAACTGCAGTTCTTAGTATTTCTATATTTTGGAATTGATCCTCAATGATATTCCATATATTTTGACAGTAATCCTGTTCTTATACAGAATTCTGAGAGAATTTATCTCTTGGATGATTTTTTTCATATTTGCTTTCCGCCTTTTTAAGATTAGGTATAGATAATCGATGGCCGTTATTAGAAAAAGTAGGGTAGGATTGATTTTTCTTCAGATTTGTAGTGATTAATCACTGTCTCTTCAATTGGGCTATGAACCATCTTTCTAATATTCTTTCCTTTTCAAACTGTCACACGGTAGTCATTTTGAAAATATTCTAAAACAGGGTTGGACACTATGGTGAACTAGCTCCAGAATGCGTGAAGTTGTACTACAAATATGGATGTGCATTACTATACAAAGCTCAAGAAGAGGCTGATCCACTGGGTAGTGTTCCCAAGAATGATAGTAAATTTCCGCTACCCAATGACAAAGATAGTTCTGCCAAGAATGCTGTAAATGGTGAAACGTCCTCAGCTTCTGCTTCGAGTCTTACCAGTACAACCAACGAGGAGGATTCATTAGGTAATGTTTTCTGTTTTGATCTTGTGTTTATTATCTGATAGGTATTAATTCTTTCTGACCTCACAGTAAGCAATGTCTCTTTCTTCATGAGCTAGCCTTGGTAGTTTGGTCAAATTTGGAGCCATTTATGTTCATTCAGTGTTATTTTATACCTTATTCAGTCATTGCCTTGTGAATTTGTCTCACTACTTGTCTTTGTTTTAAAGCATTTTCAATTAAGAAGGCAGATGCTCAGGATGAGGATACTGAAGATGGTGATGTTGAAGAAAGTGATATTGAGGATTTGGGGGACGCAGATGAAGATGAAACTGACCTGGATTTAGCATGGAAAATGTTAGATGTTGCTAGAGCAATAGTTGAAAAGCACTCTGATGACACAATGGAGAAAGTAGACATATTATCAGCCTTAGCAGAAGTTGCACTAGAAAGAGGTTAGAACGATTTTAAATTGTGTACAGTATAGAGTTCTCTTAGAATATTAATACTCTCTTAATGAGCGTCTGAAAGATAGCTTATGTAAACATGGACTTGTGACTTTTTGTGTCTTATTGTAGAGGACATTGAAGCTTCTTGCAGTGACTATCATAAAGCATTATCTATTCTAGAAAGACTTGCTGAACCGGATAGCCGACAGATAGCTGAGCTGTATCCTTCAGTTGATTCTAAAGCTTCTTAACTTAATCTCTGTCGTCACATTAGAAGTTGTCTGGAAGATAAACAACCACAGACAAATAATTTGCCAGAAGTTTGATTTGCATTGGTTGATCTTAAGATTTAGTCGATAATGGAAAATGGGGTTTCATTTAACCTGTATACACATTTCGTGGCTTATGTTTGATTTTGATTGCTCTTTGTCATGTGACCTTAATGAAGAACTCAGAAACTTTCGCATATGTCTGTGTTTAGAATTTGGTTCTAAGCCTCAGGAGGCTGTTCCTTTTTGTCAGAAGGCAATATCAATTTGCAAATCTCGGGTGCTGAGGCTCATGGACGGAGTAAAGTGTGATTCAGCTCCAGTTATCTCTGTCTCTGAGTCAGATCAGCCTGTCCAACTATTCTCTGATGGATCTCAAATTGATAATTCAGCCTCACAAAAAGAGGCTGAGATTGTAACCCTGAATGACCTTTTGGGTGAACTAGAGAAGAAAGTAAGTTCAATCTGAATTCTTCCAACTACTTGAAACAATAATTTATTTATGTCCATTAACTCTTTATCATCACATTTGTAGCTTGAAGATTTACAGCAGCTGACCTTGAACCCAAAGTCAATTCTGTCTGAACTCTTTGTAATAGCATCTGCTAAGGCAAAAGGTGATGAGAGCAATGGATCTCCAACTGTGATAAACTCTTCTCAGATGGCCACTTCTACTACCAACAATGGATATTTTGACTCCCCAACTGTCTCCACTGCCCATACTGATAACACATCTGTTGTAACACACCTTGGTGTGGTTGGAAGAGGAGTTAAGCGAGTATTGATGAACCCCGAACCTACAGAACCCGACACCAAAAGAAAAACAGCATTGGACCAATCACAAGACAAAAGTGGTAATAGTTTTTCCTCTTGAACATCTATTTTGTGGGATTTTGAAAGTACTTAACTTAGTTGGGCTTTTAGCTGTTGGATTACATTCCGGATAGTTGGATTTGGAGCCTCTCAAACATTGTTTTGTTATGATGGTATCCTTAGAACCCTTTCTCAGAAATTATTGCTTGCCTTGATTAT
>CM039531.1:15096511-15143737 GCA_022433055.1 Begonia peltatifolia
ATGGGAATTTTCTTCCTGGGTTGTTTGCACGATTCATGTAGTTTAGATTAAAATTGTGAGAAATGCAGTTCTTGGCGATTGATTGACTGATTGATTGTATTGTGGTTGGAGCAGGAAGATGAGCATCTAAACGAAGCCTCGGTTCTAACAGTTGCAGACATGGATTTGCTTTTGGTTGAGTCATAGCGGTGCTAGATGTGCAATAAAGAGGGTTAGAGAAAGAGAGAGAGAGAGAGAGAGAGAGAGAGAGAGAGAGAGAGTAATAATCTAATGTAATGAGAGAATGGTCGATGCTTTTTGGCCAGTTGGAATTATGTTATTACGTATGAGTGAATAATATCCCTCTCTTTGCTGTATAGATTGCTCAAAGAGCACCCATACCCGTGGTGGCCTGAAAATCTGGCCTAGTAGCCTCACAGTTAAGAGCCTCGACCCTAATAGGAAAATCAAATAAAAAAAAAAAATCAAAGGGTCTGAGGACGAACCAACATTTTTGGTCTCAAGTTCTCAACCTCGACAATTATCTAGTTAATTATTCGTTGGACCAGACGTGCCTCAAAGTCTTAGACTAAGTTCTTTAATGAAAATAAAAATAATAATAAAATAATAATAATAATAAGAATTAATTCGTTTTGTTTTGGATTAAGAATTAGAAGAGCCCAAACTGGTAATGACGTTGTCAAGGTTTGCAAAACATCAAAGTTCCATATTTAATCTATTTGTATATTTCAGTTTATGCATATGGATTGTTTAAGGTTCCTATTAGGAAGACAAATAGTTTGAGTCCTATAAAAATTATCAAAACAACACATGTAAAAAAATTGAAGATACTTCAGAAAATGAAACGGTGAGTTGTAGTAATATGGGGATCAAGGTGATGGTCACATAACATAGGAAAATGTTCACGTCGATAAAAATATTTCATTTTGTTAAAAAAAGATTAATTAATCAATTTAGACATTGTATGGAATTATTAACTGTATATCCAGCAAGATTGCAAACAACCAAATTAATTAGGATTTGACCAATCAATTAAAATTACATCTCAATCAATAAGAATTTTCAAATATAAAATTTTTCAATAAATTCAAATAAATTATTATATTTTGTAATTATCGTTAGACTACTTTTATATATCTACTTCTTTTTATGTATATTGCTTCATTGTAATTTAGCTTATATATATAATATCTTTCTAATAATATTTTATGTTCAAACAATTTTCTCTCTTTTTGTATTATAATTTCACATGGTATCAGTACACTAATTATTTTTTCTCTCATGGCTGATACAGAAATAGATCTCATCACCTGTTCATTTATCAAAACAGATACTTATTTCATTCATCACTCCGACATCCTTGTTTTGGTTACCCCGCCACTGTCCGGAGATAATTATGGTTCATGGAGTCGAGATGTGACGATGGTACTTCGTGCTAAAAACAAACTTGGTTTTATCGATGGATCAGTTCCGAAACCAAAAAAGAAGGCTAATATTCCTAATTGGGAACGTTGCAATAATCTCGTTGGGAGTTGGATTCTCAACTCTGTATCATCTAAAATTCGTTCAAGTGTTTTATATGCTGAAACTGCAGCACGAATTTGGATTGATCTAAATGAACATTTCTCTCAATCCAACGCTCCTAAAATCTACCAATTGAAGCAATCAATTTCAACTCTTAAACAAGATGGTATGTCAACTTCCTTATATTTCACACAACTCAAATCTTTATGGATGAGTTCAATTCCATTATCACTTTCACTCCATGTATCTGTAGCAATTCAAAAATTATCATTGATCAACAAAATCAATACCGTGCCATGGAGTTCCTTTAAGGACTTCATGATCACTATTCGACTATTCGTAGCCAAATCCTTTTAATGGAACTGTTTCTCTCAAACCAGCATATTTATAATCTCATATGCCAAGAAGAGAAACAACAGGAAATTTATATTGGATCTATTCCAATTATTGATTCAGCAAGACTTCCGGCTTCTAAACCAACGTTTCAATCTTCGGAAAAGCGTCAATGCCCCTTTTGTGACCACTGTAATAAGAACGGTCACACACGAGGCACATGCTTCAAAATTCATAGCTTCCTAGATCGATCAGTCAAAAAATTAGATGTCTCATCACATACTTCCAATTATTGATTCAGCAGCACTTCAAGCATATAAACCAACGTTTCAATCTTCTAGAAAGCGTCAACACCCCTTTTGTGACCACCGTAATAAGCACGGTCACACACGAGGCACATGCTTCAAAATTCATGGCTTCCTAGATCGATCAGTCAAAAAATCAGATGTCTCATCACATACTTCCACTACTTTGACTGCTCAATTTTCACCAGCCCAATATAACAGAATTCTGACACTTATAGCTAAAGATGAAGCTTATGGGCCATCCGTTAATTTGACAAGTATTGCTTTGATTTGTTCTTTCTTTTGCTGGATTATTGACTCAGGTACTTCTAATCATATATGCAATTATCTTTCATTTTTTTCTTCATATTCTATTATTCGTAAACATACATCTGTTCAATTGCTTGGTGGTTCTCACGCTCCTTTGACACACATAGGAACTGTTCCATGCTCATCCTCTCTAACGCTCACAAATATTTTTCACATTCCTACTTTTAAATTCAATTTGATATCGATTTCACAATCAACCAAATCAACTGATTGTGATGTGCTTTTTTCTTCTTCTAAGTGTCTATTTCAGGACCGAGTAACGAAAAAGACGATTGGCTGGGGTAGTGCTCGGCATGGACTCTTTTATCTTAATGCAAATTTAGTTTCAAATTCAGTTTTTCTTTATAAAGAATGTAATAAATTTGACAGAGTATATTCTGATTAAATATCATGTTTTAATTCCAAGAATTATAATAATTTTGACCTATGATATTCACGCCTCGGTCATCCATCTAAATCCATATTTGATTTTATTGTTCGCAATTCTTCTCTTATTCATGTCAATAAAGACTTTATTTGTGATGTTTGCCCATGTGCGAAACAGTCACGACTTCCTTTTTTCTCAAAGCACAACTTGTTCTACTATTTGTTTTGAATTAATCCATATTGATATTTTGGTTCCTTTCTCTGTACCTTCCAAAAAGGGATCACGCTACTTTCTAACCATTGTTGATGATTATTCAAGGTGTACTTAGATTTATTTGATGAAACACAAATATGAAACTTTCACCATACTTGTCCATTTTTTTTATCTAATTAATCGTCAATTTAATAAACAAATCTCTCATATTAAATTTGGTACTGCTCGCATTTTTCTCCATCAACTTCAAACCATTCGATCTGATAATGGTTTTGAATTCCTTTCAGAAAAGATGCAAATATAGTTTCATGATAATGGAATTATCCACCAACGTAGTTGCGTTGCGACCCTCGAACAAAAGAACATTGTAGAACGCAAGCATCGACATCTTCTTGATGTTGCACGAGCCTTACGATTTCAAGTGAATTTACTTTTGTCGTTTTAAAATGAATGTATTCTTGCTGCTGCATTACTCATTAATAAACTTTCAACTCCTACTCTTAAATATCTGTCACCTCATCAAGTTTTATTATAAACCAAACCATCATATTCATCGCTTCGAGTTTTTGGATGTTTATGTTTTGCCAATAACTTGAATATTAAACACAAAATTGATGATCGAGCTACATCTGATATTTTTGTTGGTTATCCACATGGTAAAAAAAAAATACCGAATTTATGATTTGAAAACTCGTCAAATCTTCGTTTCTCGTGATGTCATATTTCACGAATCAATTTTTCCGTACCATGATCTTGTGTTATCACCACTTAAAAATTCAATTAGCATAAATTCTCTAATAGATGATGAAGATCCTTTTGATTACTCTAATACACCTATGCTTTCCAATCTTATTGATACTTCTAACGACGAAGTTGTAATCGCACCTACATCCTCTCCACAACATGTTATTACTCCTCCATTTATTTCTGTCAGTACTAGCGAAATGGTCCCCATCCTTCGAGATCATCCTCAACGCACTCATGGTCCTCCGCTACATGTCTCTGATTATATTTGTAATCATATCTCATCCTCGACGACTTTTTCCTTGGCAAATTATTTTTCTATGTGCAATTTAAATAATTCTCATAGAGCTTTTCTCACATCTGTCATTGACAATAAAGAACTGTGTTCTTATTCTTAGGCTATAAAGTCAAACGAATGGCGTGATACCATAACATAAGAAATTTAGGCCCTTGAATCAAACAACATTTTGTCTTTATGTTCTCTTCCCGACAAAAAATCAACTATAGACTGTAAATTGGTTTACAAAATAAAATATTGTTCCAATGGCTCTGCTCTATCGAAAGACATAAAGTTCGATTAGTTGCCAAATATTGTACTCAAATTGCAAGTATAGATTATCATGATACATTTACTCCTGTGGCTAAATTAGCCACTGTTTGTCTTCTTCTATCCATCACTGCTATTAAAAATTGGTCTATATATCAACTTGATGTCAATAATGTTTTCCTTCAAGGCGATCTTTTTAAAGAGGTGTATATGAAACTTCATCCTGGATTCGCTCGTAAGGCAGAGACTCGTGTATACAAATTAAATAAATCTATTTACAATCTCAAACAAGCTTCTTGCTAATGGTTCTCTAAATTTTCTACAACTCTTAGTCAAAAATGTTTTCACCAATCCATTTCTGATTATAGTCTTTTTAATTATTCTCAAAATCAAACGTCTCTTTTTGTTCTCGTTTATGTGGATGATATTATTATCACTGGTAACAATGAGGATGCAATTTCTGACATCAAACTATATCTTGCTCAATCTTTTTCAATAAAATATCTCGGTCTTCTTTGATATTTTTTAGACATTGAAGTATCTAGATCAAATAACGGCATATTTCTATGCAAACGAAAATGTACTCTTGACATCTTAACTGACTCTGGTCTGACTGGTTGTCGACCACCAGAATTTCCTATGAAACAACACCTTCGCTTACGACCTAACGATGGTACTCCTCTCCCTGATCCAACGATCTATCGTCGCCTGGTTGGACATCTTCTCTATCTCACTGTAACAAGGCCTGCTATTATGTATGCTGTAAACACTCTAAGTCAATGTATGCAATCTCCACATTCCTCTCATCTTGATGTCGCCACACGAGTTCTACGCTATCTTAAAGGAAGTATTTGTAAATGATTATTTCTTTTGGCATCTAGTTCTATCGATTTAGTTGGCTATGCTGACTTTGGCTGGACAGGTTGTCCTACTACTCGTCTCTCTACCACCGGTTATTTTACCATGCTAGGTTCGAGTCCTATTTCTTGGAAAACTAAGAAATAACCAACAGTCTTTTACTCTTCTGTTGAAGCAGAGTATCGTTCACTCGCAGATTTAAACTCTGAATTACAATAATTGAAATACTTTCTTTCTGATCTTGGTTTTTATCATCCACAACCATTTCTGGTTTATTGTGACAGTCAGGCTACAATTCATATTGCTGAAAATCCAGTGTTCCATGAACGCACAAAACATATTGAAATTGATTGTCATTTTGTTCGTGAGAAAATTAAAACAAGTTTTATCGTTCCTTCCTATCTACGCTCTCATGACCTTGGCAGACATCTTCACCAAACAATGCTTATCAACATTTTCTTTGCAAGTTAGGTGTTCTTGATATCTTAATCTCAACGCCAACTTGAGGGGGAGTATTAGATGTATATACAGGAAGATCACAAACAATCAAAACAATTAGGATTTATCCAATCAATTAAAATTACAAAATCAGAATTTTCAAATATAGGATTTTTCAATAAATTCAAATCAATTATGATATTTTGTAATTATCGTTGGACTATATTTGTATATCTGCTTCTTTTTATGTCTATTGCTTTCTTGTAATTCAATTTATTTATATGACATCTCTATAATAATATTTTATATTCAAATTATTTTCTCTGTTCTTGCATTCTAATTTTACAAGAACAACTAGTCAAATATGCTAAGTTATACATTATGATTAAATCACATATGAGTCCACTAAAAGTGAATTAATAAAATTTTATGTTTGGATTTAAGTGTAGATGATATAGATGAGGCTTGATGGGCCAAAACATGTATAGATAAAACAGTGTAAACAGTGTAATTACGTACTCTTTTTAAGGATAAAATTGCATTTACATATTAAAGGTGATATCGGAGTTATAGTCTCTAGAGCCACCATCAACTCTATAGAGAGTTTAGGAAAGGTGTTTAGTGAAAATTGAAGACCTTCCGATTTACAGCTCTTTGGATTTCGCCTATAGATTTGAGTATGTTGTTTTTATCTCTCAGTTTTCTAACATAGAAACGAACCTGGAAATATAAATTATGGTTTTTTGATTATAGAATTTAGGCTATTTAAGTTCTATCATAAATAACATCAAGAATATGTAAAACTGCTATATGCCCTGTGCTCAATACAAGAGATTTATCCAAAAATAGTAATCCTTTCACTTTCGACAAATAACTCAATTGAGTCAGAATAAAACTATACTAGGCGCAAAACTTGTCACGTTCACTAGCTGCGATGGAAACACTATTAGATCATAAAAGCTACAAATAAAGTGTCGTTTAACATAATTATACAAGTACACGTTATTATAACAAATAATATCGCGTAAATAAAGATTGTTTCCTCATAGGATTATTCTACTAACTACCAACATCGTATTAATCCTAATTGAATAACAAATTTTCTTTTGTGGATATAATCCTTAATTAATTGAACCAAAACTCAAATTAATTAATTAATATTACTATATCTAAAAAATAATAGTTAAAATCATTTTAATTCTCGAAATATGAGTTTTATTTAAAAGTATATTTATACTAAAAAAAACTCTTAAACTATCAAAAACCTATAAAAAAATTTCTGATGGTTGACCGATAACCCTCATTCTGCTGGGTCAAAATTCACGAAGAACGGTCTCCCGTTCTCAAAAACCTCTTATTCTTTCTTCATTTTATAAATTAATTTTTAAAAAATACCAAACGATATGAAATTTAGTTAAAATTTTTATAACAAGTTTACAATATCATGGGAAGCTAATTTGAAAATTTTCTTGATTTTCTAACACTTGTATGATTTATTATAATTTTTTTATAAAATAAATAACTAAAATTATAAAAAATTGTACAAGTATTATAAAATCACTAAACTTTCCATATTATCTTCACATGATGTATAAATATGTGGTAAAAATTTCAATTAAATTGAATATCGTTTAATATTTTTTTCAAATTAATTTATAAAGCGAAGAAGGAATAAGGAGTCAACTGTGAAATTTTTATTACATCATGTAAAAATAATATGAAAAGTTTCGTGATTTTATAACACTTGTACAATATTTTATAGTTTTAATTATTTATTTTATAAAGTAATTATAATAAATCATACAAGTGTTATAAAATCAAGAAAAGTTTTATATTACCTTTCCATGATGTGTTAAATATGCGGTAAAAATTTTAACTAAATTGAATATACTTTGATATTTTTTTAAAATTAATTTATAATTTAAGATTTTTATTAGTTCAAGATTTTTTTTAATATATTTTTTATAATTAAATTTTTTTTTTAATATAAACGTATTTGATTGTTTTAAACAAAATTCATACTTCCTTAAAATGAAAGATTGCGCTCAGAGTATCTATATCTGAAAGATGGATAATGACACGTGGCGACCACAGGTGATTGTAGAATTAGCGTGAAGCAGCCAATAAGAGAAGACCTTATCCTATCCACCATATCATCTTTCTGAAACCAAAGCCACTAAATAATTGCGCCCTCTCTTTCTTCTCCACCCCTATTCCGAGCCATTTTTTAGAGAGAGAGAGAGAGAGAGCTAGAGAGAGTAACTATGGCTGCCTCATTGCAAGCAGCGGCGACTCTGATGCAGCCCACCAAAGTGGGCGTCGCAAGCAGGAACGGCGTGCAATTAAGGTCTTCTCAGATTGTTTCTAAAGCTTTCGGGTTGGAACCAGTCGGAGCCAGATTGACTTGCTCTCTGCACTCTGATCTTAAAGATATTGCCCACAAATGTGTCGATGCTACCAAGATTGCTGGCTTTGCTCTCGCCACTTCTGCCCTCGTCGTCTCGGTATTTGCTTTGTCTTTTCTTTTTCACCATTTTACCTTTTTTTTTTCTTTCAGCTTTAAAATATTTATCCATTGTTCTGATATGTGCTTCGAATTTCGTTACAGTTTATGGGTTTTTAAGTTTTCTGGTTCCCGTATCAGATGATCTGAGTTTGTTTTTGTTTTTTATTATTATACTTCAATTTTTCATTTGGTTTTGTGAAGGCACTGTCAATTTGACACCCCAGAAAGTTTATTTTTTTTAGTGTAAAAATTGCTATGGTTAGAGTTTAATGATCCAAATTCTATTTGGATCTGATATTATTTGTATTCGTGCATTTCCATTGGAGGTCTTCTGGAATTCGTGATTGAGTTTAGTCTAGATTACCCAGTCATGGCAATGCAAGTTTTAATCCCTTTTTCCGTCTTCCATGGCGAATGAGTAGGGAGCAAGTGCTGAAGGAGTCCCGAAGAGGCTGACATTCGATGAAATTCAGAGCAAGACGTACATGGAAGTTAAGGGAACTGGAACTGCAAACCAGTGTCCCACCATTGACGGAGGAGTCGACTCCTTCGCCTTCAAACCAGGCAAATACACTGCCAAGAAGCTCTGCTTAGAGCCGACCTCCTTCACCGTCAAAGCCGAGGGTGTGAACAAGAACTCCCCACCGGAGTTCCAGGACACCAAGCTCATGACTCGTTTGACCTACACTCTCGACGAGATCGAAGGACCGTTTGAAGTCTCCCAGGATGGCCAAATCAAATTCGTCGAAAAAGACGGAATCGACTATGCAGCCGTAACCGTCCAGTTGCCTGGCGGAGAGAGAGTTCCGTTCCTCTTCACCATCAAACAGTTGGTAGCCTCCGGCAAGCCGGAGAGCTTTAGCGGGGAGTTTTTAGTTCCTTCTTATCGAGGCTCGTCTTTCTTGGACCCAAAAGGAAGAGGAGGGTCGACTGGTTATGACAATGCAGTCGCATTGCCAGCCGGAGGAAGAGGAGACGAAGAAGAACTCGCTAAAGAAAACGTCAAGAACACTGCCTCGTCAACTGGGAAAATCACCTTGAGCGTGACGAAGAGCAAGCCGGAAACTGGGGAAGTGATCGGAGTTTTTGAAAGCTTGCAGCCGTCTGACACTGACCTGGGAGCAAAGGTTCCAAAAGAAGTGAAGATCACCGGAATCTGGTACGCTCAGCTCGAACAGTAAGCCGTTTCAGCCATGGAAGAATTGTGTATGTATTGTATGGATCAGATTTTGCTTTGATTTAAATGTGTTTGCCAAACTGTTTCTAGCGACCCTAATTGAAGAAACACTCGAGACTTTTGTCCTGTTTGTGTATAATTATATGTTTTGATCTTATCTTAAACCATTTTAATTAAAGCTAAGATGTGTTGGTAATAAACCCAGCATGGCCTAGCAATTTGCATGGCCCGAGCTATCGAATGGCGGTCCATTTGGAAAATTGATGTTGTCAAATGCAAACGCCCTCCCTTCGATTTTCCAAAGAGCAGGAGTCGTGTTCATCGACGAGCAAAGAAGACGGCCGGAGAAACCCCATGAACGGCCAGAGAAACCTGAAAAATCATCTCTCGCCGGTTTCCAACAAATTCCTCGAGAAATCAAAGTAGATTTGATAAAGCAGTGTTAAATTCTCACAGGCTTTAGATGGCCATAGAGCAAGCCACAAGAAGTTTAGATGCTGCTTTGCAGCTAAGCTAGATCAAACAGAACATATGCCCATCTCTATTCCCTAGGGCCTGAGGCAGCTTGGACCCTTCGATTTGACTGTGTCACCAGTGGATGGTCCACGAATGAAGTGTGATCAACTTGGTCGGCAAAATGGTCGAGCCAATCCTTTCTCAAGAGTAATGCCCATTACCCTATGTTGTTTTCCATCAAAGGTTGGAGCTTTTGTTCCCGCCTTAACCCCAGTTCGATCCATTTCCATTCCTTTCCTACCAAATTCAAGTCTCCCACTCACGAATCCCTGCACTTTCTCTTGGAGAAATGCTCCTCCATGCGCGAGCTCAGGCTCCTCCACGCCCAGCTCCTCCTCCACGGCCTCTCCAATGAAAACCTCACCCTCGGAAAATTGATTTCCTTCCTCGCTCTTTCCCCCGCCGGCGATCTCCCCTATGCTTGTTCTGTTTTTGACAGAGCCATCCAACCCAATAAGTTTATGTATAATAGTCTGATCAGAGGATACTCCAACAATGACGACCCTGGAACCGCCATTTCACTCTACTTCAAAATGGTTTCTTCTCCGCTTTCGCCCAATGAATTTACTCTCCCGTTTGTTCTTAAAGCTTGTGCTTTTAAGCTTGCGTATTGGGAGGGTGTGATTGTTCATGGCCACGCTATTAAACTTGGAATTGGATATCTAATCGTTGTACAAAATGCCCTTATTCATCTCTATTCTGTTTGCGGGCTTATAAGCTTTGCCCGCCAAGTGTTCGATGATATCACAGACAGAACTCTTGTTTCCTGGAACTCGATGATCGGTGGGTATTCGAGAATCGGTCATTGCATAAATGCTTTCTTGTTGTTCCGAGAGATGAGAGAAGTCTGGTTGGACCCCGACGAGTTCACATTGGTTAGTTTACTCTCAGCTTGTTCAAAAAACTGTAATTTAGATTTGGGCAAATGCCTGCATCTTTACATGGAAATTTCTGGAATTCCAATTGATCAGATTGTGAAAAACGCTCTTCTCGTTATGTATGCAAAGTGCGGGGAGTTAAGCTCGGCTGAAAAGATCTATGATAGAATGAATGAGAAAGATATTGTTTCAAGAACTTCAATGATTGATGTATATTCTAAACTAGGACAATTTCGCTATGCTCATGAGATATTTGATCAAATGCCTCAGAAGAACGTCATTTCCTGGAACTCGATGATCTCGTGTTATATCGATGAAGGTCTATACAAGGAAGCACTGCTTTTATTTCACAAGATGTGTGAATCATCCGTGACGGCCGACGAAACTACCCTTCTTAGCGTTCTTTCGGCATGTGGTCAAATCGGCGATCTATTCCTAGGAGAGAAGATCCATGCTTACATTCTCAGCAACAACATAAATATTAGTTCTTCTCTCTCTAGCTCTCTTGTAGACATGTATGCCAAGTGTGGGGCCCTCAGAACATCGATCGATCTCTTTCTTGAAAAACGCGACAAAAGTTTAGTTTCTTGGAATGTTATTATACGAGCCCTCGCTTTGCACGGTCACGGGTGGGAAGCAATCAAGCTATTCAACATGATGGTGGCCAGCAAAGTCTGGCCGGATGAGATTACTTTTACCGGGCTGCTCTCTGCTTGTAGTCATAGCGGTCTAGTAGACATGGGACTCTATTTCTTCGAAAGAATGAACTCGCTGTACGGGATTTTACGTGAGATTGAGCATTATGCTTGTGTGATTGATATGCTTGGCCGAGGAGGGTTCGTAGAGGAAGCAATTCGTCTAATAGCAGGAATGCCAATGAGGCCTGATGTTGTTATTTGGGGTGCTTTGCTTAGTGCTTGTAGGACACACGGCCATGTGGAAATCGGGAAGCAAATTCTCAAACAATTATTAGAGTTGGAGCCATTGAGTTCCGGGATTTTCGTGCTTCTTTCGAACATATACTGTGAAGCGAAGAAATGGGATGATATGAAAAAAGTTCGAAAAGTTATGACCGATCGACAGATCATCAAGTGTAGAGGTAAGAGTTTTATAGAAATCGATGGATGTGTTTTTGAATTTTTGGTTGGTGATAAGAGGCATGATTTTCTTAGCCTATGCATCGTGATTGATCAACTAACTGATCATTTGAAGACCTCGAGTGATTCTTTGAACGTTGAGGAAGCTTGATCCTTTTGTCTTGTATCGTAGATAGTTGTACTCGGGCTCGTGAAGATTAAACAACTCGATCAAATTTTAGTTTATGTTAATAGGGCATGATCTATGTAGATTCACGATTGGTATTGTGAGATTCTCTGACGCCGGCGCCAAAGATTTGTTGGGAGAAATTAAGCTCTAGTGCAAGCGTACACTATCGTTAACAAATAATACAGTAATATAAGATCAGATATCATATTGCACGGAACAAATTAGAAAAACTTCCTATAAAATCAATTAAAACGTCTACGTGAAAGTAACTAAGAGTACGTTATAAAAACATCAATTAGCTAATTCAAACACTATAACATAATAATTTATTGGTTTATTATACTAAATCATGTCATATGTTTACGCAAGAAAATATAGATTTTCAGTAGAATCATGCGATACAGATTTATATATTTATAGTAAATATATGAAATACGCTACCTTTATTTCTAAATCTAACTACGCATATTATTGAATGCAAATTTAATTTCAACTTGTTAATTTGGCACGTATGAAAAACAATTTACTATCTAGACTATAGTTGTTTTACTGTAATAAACAAGAGACATCATATTAAATAAATTAATTGATAAAAATCTAAATATTAATTACAAAGTTTGATATTTTATTTTCTCAGTATAAAATAAATTAATTCATGCCTGACGACATGGAAAACAGTGCAAAAGAGTTGAACATGTGAGGGAGAAAGAATTACTTATCCATGAGGGGTAACTTAGGCTATTTAATAATGAAGCTTTAGAGGTGAGAATCTACCTCAAATAATTAGAAAATGTGCGAGGTCAAATAATTCTTTGTTGTTACAACAATTCTCGAAAAATCCTTTGAACTGTATTTACTTTTACACAATAAAATTAAGAGATTTCACGTGTATACTGATCATCTTTTCAAACATTTCTAAACGATGTGATATTAAACAACTCTTCAAATATTGACTAGATCGTTTTCGTGTTTGCCTCTGCGTAACGTATCGATAGATGATCGCTCCACTCTACTCTAAAATAGAAAGATAATTGAATTTACCAACACATCAAAGACAAATTTTATGCATAAACATAAAAAATATATATATATAAATTTGAGTGGAATCTAGATCTGAAAGATGACAGGAGTCATCTTTACAGAAGGCAAATGAAAAGTAGAGATCCATTCAGAAGCAGAGATTGTCTGCTAAAAATATAAAGAACGAGAAACAAGAACATCAATTTTAAATTTTGTTTATCCAAGAATCTGTTTGTGTTGTTTGGATGCCAGAACCCAAAAACTATTATTTTGTACAGTTGCCGGTCGGTGAGAGACAGTGATCTCTTCGCCAACAATGTTTTGTTTCACTGTCACATTATCATCTGCCATACACACACATTCAGACCACTCTACGCCCCCTTAGATTTTTAGCTCACTTTCTGTTGAAACATCCTTTATTTTGTCGCCCCAGCCATAATTCTATGAAAACACAGATCAAACTCTGGTGTAATATGTCATGTTTTAGAGTGAATTTAAGTTGTTTCAACCGTATCAAGATGCGAGACGATGCCGAGTGTAGTATGCACCTCTCGACGCACAACTCAACTCATTTGAGTTAGCTCAAATTACTACAAGATTCTTAGTGCGGTGACAAAAACATTACTCAATTTTAGGGTTTTGTTGATTAATGAGTTCAAACAAGAGGGGTTGAATTAGAATAAACATGTGTCCGATGTTTGGTTAATATACTCTTTAAAGTAAAAAGATTGGAATGAACAAGAGATAATATCATCTACAGAGAGAATAATGACGCCTATCAACTTATCTATCTCATTGTTAATATCTTACTACTAATGATTTTTCATATAATCACGAGTCAAATTGTATCGAACATGTCTGTCCATGCACAATATCCACATCGGAGCATTGAGAGGACTAAGAAAGACATTTTTGGTGAACTCGTTATCTTACTCCCGACAAATATTCGATAGTAATTACTAAAATTATCTAAGTAGTAAATTTAACCCCGAATGATTATGACAATTCAATTTTTTAAGATAAAAATAATTTAATATTTTATTTATTGTGATGGTCAGCGCTTCTGAATTGAGGTATGTAATTTCCATCGTTTGAGAGACTTATAATTGAATAATTTATAAATAAAATTTTTATTTTTATATAGTATAATAAATTTTAAAAATAAAATTGTATATTTTAATTCAAAATAAATTATATTCTGCCGAGAGTATTGTTGTTCTACTCCCATTTTGATATAAATAAGTCTCGAAAATATTATTAAAATGAAAAAGTAGAAAATATATAAAGTTGGTTGACCTTTATTTTGTCGTGGGAAAAGGCAATAATTATTTGACCTATCTAATCACATACTTCCATGCTTAGGTGTTGACAATGATTAACAGGTTTGGCAGAAGCTTCATAGAAAGCGCGAGGCCTTTGCAATAGCAATGGGTCACGAATCATATGATTAGCATTAATAAAACATAATTGGTTAAAATAATTAATTATGTTCATAATTCACCCTACACAAATCACAATTATTTTGTACATTTTTACAATAAAGTATTGCTCCACTTACTACATGTTGTGCGCGTAGACATACATAACAAGCGTGACAGTGACAAATTATGTTTAATCTTCGTAGCGAATGATTGAACTAAAAATGTGTTGACTGGAGCTGATCCGATAAATCCCGTGCCAAAATAAATTGTTTGAGGGACTAAGTTTGTCTTTATTACGGTTGAGAGTAAAATATTGAAATAATAATAAAATAAAGTATTATTTGTAAATTTATCTGTAAAATTTATTTTTAATAAATAAATTTTTACTTTTCAATTATCAATAATTTAAAATTTATTATCAATTTATGTAGTATATGTACATAATATTTTTCATTTAATCAACTATTATAATTCAATTTATTACTTATTTGATGATTTCTAACTCAATTTTAAATTCTATTAATTTTCTCTCTAATAATTTCGAACTCTGTTGAGAAATAGATACATTTCGAAATCGAATTACAAATCTTCTGAGAAGTTATAAATTAGATGAAACACATAATTAAATGGAAACATAGTATATGCATACTACATTTAATAAATAAATTGATACTAAAGTTCTAATTATTGACAAATAACAGATAAACTGTTTATCATACTTAGAAAATATCAAACAAGTGAGGTAAGCCAAACCCAACTTAAAATATCTTGGCTCGTGGAATTAATCATAAACGAGTTGAATGACCTAAAACAGGTGATCAACTGTTGAGCCTGGGCTGCATATTAGTTTCACAAATAATGTTCCCTTTCTACAATTGATCTTTCGTTTGCATTAAAATAAGGTTCACTTTGTGCACCGATCGATACATGTACCGCATCATCTCTACGTGTTACACTTAACTAGGGTAAATCAATACATCAACAATAACACACTGGATTTATTAATAGCTTCTAATCTAAATCACATATTACTACTTTATGTTTCTATTACATATCCATTAGTGCAAGTGTTACACTAATTGTTGTTCTAGTACCCCGTGTACATAAGATGTGACGTAATAAGCAAAATTTAATTTACAAAATTGTGACACGTACAAGCTTTTTGTCCTATAACATTAACTGTTTTAATATAAATTTGTATGGGTTACCATGGTGATAAGCTAACAGCCGATCGAGTTCTTTTATTTTTATTAATTAAAAAAAGTTCAGTGGGTCCCACTGTTGCCACGTGGGCTTAGGGGACCGTGAGTCAATTGGTGGGAAGAACCTGGTCGTGGTTTGACGATACGGGTGTTTAAAGCTGATAATTTATATTATTGAACTGTTAATTACGTCATTAAATGTCGCGTTTGTAATTATTAGGCGCAGAAAAGATTTTTGTCATCCACTTCCCCTCCCATCACATTAATATCAATTTTTTATTAGGAAATTTATTATTATTCTAATTATTAATATCCTAGAAATTAAGATAAAATACATTTACCCATCATGCTCTAAGTATGAGACTACGCATGTCTTCGTAAAATAGATTTCATTTTATTCCCTTGTTATAATTATTTTAATTTCATTCTAATTATCTCGACACCATCGTTTTCAAACTAATTCAATCTGGTGAGATTATCTTCTAATCTTCGAATTTTGATTGTAATATTCAATGGCGTTCGAGATATATGATGAATTTTATCTAAACCTGAGTTATCTTTTTGACAAATCAAAATACGAGAGTAATTTTGTTAAAAAAGATAATTAAATTATATTTTATTTTAAAAAATAATAAGTATTTAAAAAGAGTTAATAAAAACTTTGGTATTATTCATATTTAAAACTCCAATTATAAATTTTTTTTTTTTCATTTTTCTCTCACTCCACACCTTGGAATGCATCGTTCTTATAGAGAGAAGTTCTTATAGAGAGAAGCGCTTTCACATCTTCTTAACCAAAATAATCGGGAAGAGAAAATGCTCCTTTTTTAGAGTAGGATATTCTCAGAAACAGATTTAGTAAAAACAAGATGAAACCTGTAGATCAAAAGATTAAACCCACGTGATCACGAATCACGATACGTTTGTTTTTTTATTTTACTCTCTAAATATAATTTTTAACGTATTAAATAATAAGTATTACGATTATAATTTATAAATTAATTATATAATTATTATTTATCACGTTAACACTTATATTTATATTTAGAGAGTATAATAAAAAATTAAATATAATATTAAAATTATTTATATGAAAAGATAGAGGTTGAGAGAGAGAGCAGACCCTTAAACGTAATAAAACACAAAAAAGAAGGGTAATTTACTTCCAAATCCAACCTGTCACCACCAACTCACAGGCTGGCAACCACGTCCCTCACAAATCTCAAAAAACGTCACCAAATAAATAACAAAGCTGACGTGGCACTCTCCCTCTAAATTACAACTCTACCTCCTCCTACTATATATATAGATCCGCTCTCTTTTCCCCTCCTCCACCGTCCAATCTACTGCGCTCGGCGATATTTAGTGAATGGGCAATTGTAGCTCCTCTGATTCCGTCCACGTATCGACGGTTAAGCTCATTTTACATGACGGTAGATTGCAGGAATTCTCCTACCCAGTTAAGGTTTCGTTTCTACTGCAGAAGAATCCGACGTGCTTTATATGCAACTCCGACGAGATGGACTTCGACGACGTCTTGTCTGCTGTAGAGGCAGACGAAGAGCTCCAAATGGGCCAGCTTTATTTCGCATTGCCGTTGAGTTGGCTGAAACACCCTCTTCAGGCGGAAGAAATGGCGGCGTTGGCTGTCAAAGCCAGCTCTGCACTCATGAAAAATGGCGTCGGAGAAAAATGTGGACGGCACCGAAGAGCGGTGTCTCCGGTGACGCCCTCCGGAGAAGAGATGCGAACTTCACGGAGAGGTGGCTCCGAGGGCGGAAGCGGGAGGAGGAGACAATTTATAGCCAATTTGACTGCTATACCGGAATAGGGGGGTGTTCACGGAAAGTAGAGAATAGGGGTAATAATGTAAATAGGATAATCAATGTGGGGTTGACCTCTTTTGTTTTCACTCAAAGAGCTTCTCCTAAATTCCCATTAACCTTGTTTTCCTTAAAAGAATGGGTTTTTTAAAATTTTTAAAATTTAATTAAATTTCAAAGTATCGTAAATAGTTAATTTGAACTTCAAGATACGGTCAGTAATTGGTCTCTTGATGGTATGTCAGAGGGCGGTTGGTTTAATTGAATTGGTCTTGCTCTCACGTTAAATAATAAATTAATTTAAGAAAATAGTAAACGATATTTAATTTATTTAAAAATTTTATTACGGTATGAAAAAATAATTACAAAATTTTTTTGATTTTCTAATACAGTATGATTTATTATAATTTTACTTAAATATTTTATAAAATAATTATAATAAATCGTACAAGTGTGAAAAAATTACGAAAATTTTCAGATTATCTTCTCATAATGTGTTGTACATGTGATAAAAATTTTAAATAAATTGAATATCGTTTTGTTATTTTTTAAAAATTAATTTATAAAGTCCTTCTTCACTTTATAACCTTAGAAGAATGACGCACGCTCAAATTTGTCCAATTACTTGGTAAGGAAATGTTTTCCTTATGCTCCACAAAAGTATTGATATATTGTGCATATATAAGGATGTATATTAGCTGTGGCAAGGCTGTTTAGCATGCAATAATAGTGACAAGTATAGTTTGGAAGTGACAAGCATTGTCACGATTTTAAATAATATAAATTGCAATACGTGATAACTTGGTTGATTTATGCGGTTCATGGTTTCATTTATATGGGTCTAAACATAGAAGAACCACGTCATCTCATCTCCATTTTGGCACAATTATGTAGCGTCAAGGTTAGGGTGGCCAAACCGGCTGCAGCCTAGGCCTGTCTGTGGGGTCTGTTTAAAACAAAATTCCACCAGACCCAGTTGGGGTTGGGTCCAGCCTGTGACTGGTTCTATGACTGTGGGTTCGCTTCTTGGCATACTTCTGTCAAACACTTGCGGATTGATTCAACTACTTTATAAATTATAAATAATTAAAATAAATTATTATTAAGCAAAAGAGATAAGTATTAGTAGTTAAAAACAAATAATTTCTATTAAAAATTACAAGTATCTTTAATAATTTAATATTCATTAGTTGGAGTTAGCTAATATGATCGATGACACATTGATTAAAAGCAGGGGGCTAATCCAGCGTTCCAAATTTCCTATGGTGAATAATAACTAATCTCGGCCGTACCAACAAATGCAGTTATAAAGTGCTCTTTATTTGCCTAGTTAGTGCAGGATGACCTCCAAGCTGCATAATTAATGACCGATCATATGTTATGTCTTAAAGATTAGGGGGATGTCTCCTCGCTTGATTTTGTTTTTACTCGCTAAAATTTTGTTTATATCATAATCGTCTATGTAGCAGAGAATATAACTTGACAGACTCAACCCTCAAAATTGTTAAAATTTAAAACGAAGTCATGCTTACTATGCAAGTTGATCTTAACAATCAAGTAAACTCGACAAAGTTGACGTTATTTTGGGCTATGAAATTCATAGTAAACTCATGCTTACTGTGAATTTCACCGTTATGATGAATAATAACATCCATCAATCTCCGTTCACGTAATTTTATGTACTCTGAAGTCTTAAATATTTTAACGAGTTACATATACGATGATAATCATAATGTATAATCTTTTAGTCATATAAATCCACTGTATATTGTTCAATACATTTAATATAACGAGCACATTCTGATTTTTACAATGAAGACACGAAATTTAACAAATTAGTCCACCAATAGACTATTTTCTCAAATACTCCACACACTTATCCAGGATTCTATCCAAATGCAACTACAAAGTAATAAAACTCCAAATGAGGCATTCTCTATCCCTTCCTTCCCATTTTATCGTAGTTTTCTTTTTTATTTATTTTCCTCCCATGAGTGAGCTAATTATTCTAAGCAAGATTTAATTAGTGTGAGAAGATTTTTGGATAAATTAAATTACATTTATTTAAACAAAAATAATATAGTCTAGTCTGATCGAAATAATAGACTCCGACAATAGGAAAACTCGCACATACCAACGTTAGTGACACAGAAACTATTCGTCATTATCCATACAAGATGTTAAACACCCGAGATAGATTCAAGCATTGTCACCCAAATACAGATTAGTATGGAAAAGTTAAACTATTTTTCATTGGTATACATTGTGTCAATAATTATACGTGTTATAAAGTCCAGTCAAAGAAACTAATAATAAATAAAAGAATAAACATGTGCATATATTCACCAATTAAAAAAGAACTCTAGTAAGGTCTTGTTCACTGAGATCTTGGGCAGTGGGCACACACTAGGCCAGAAAGTTTTAAAATTTTCTCTCTTTTTTTTTTTTAATTTTATTTGTCATAATTTTAATTTTTGTATTAAAATGGGCATAATTTCATTTTATTCTCAAGATAATCTTTCAATTTGTTCATCGTAGTTTTGTTTTGGTTTCAACTAATTTTTCATTTAATTTCACTAAATAAATGTAGTCACAAAAATATCATGTGATTTTATTTTTATCTACAGTGAAATATTCATGACCATACACATTTAGTTCCTTGTGTTAAAGTAATTTAAATAATAATTTATGTAAATTTAGAAGTAAATTTAACAGAACGTTGAGTTGGACGATCAAATCATCGTAGATGACCTGCTCGTTTAACCTAAAACTTAGTTTGTCGCGGAAGACAACGAATATATTCATTGCATAAAAACTAATATTACAAGGATTAGTCCGAGGACTAATTTTGTAAATTAGCTTTTGTTTATAAAGTGAGTTAGGTGTGAGATTTAATCATGTCACAGATTTCAATAATTTGAGTCCACAAACCGAACCACCCTCTATAAATGAAATGAGCGAGGAGCCAAATTCATAAGAAACCAATATAGAAAAATGGTCAAATCCAGTCTCTTCCTGATCGCTATAGCTCTAATCCACGTCTCGTTCCATCACGCAGCCTCTGCCGCCACTGCCGAGTCCAGCCCCACCACCACCGCCCAGCCGGCGCTAACTACTGCCGCCCAACAGTTCCTCGATGAGCACAACCGCGCAAGAGCTGAAGTGGGCGTTGGGCCTCTCACGTGGAGCGACAAGCTTTTCAACGCCACCAGCCTTCTCGTCCGGTATCAAAGAAACAAATTCGGCTGCCAGTTCGCCAACATATCCGCCGGAAAGTATGGCGGAAACCAGTTATGGGCAAGTGGGCAGAGGCTGACGCCATCAATGGCCGTGGAGGCATGGGTGAACGAGAAGAACTTCTACAACCACACTACGAACTCTTGCGCATCGGATCATCACTGCGGCGTTTACACGCAGGTGGTGTGGAGGAAGTCGATGGAGTTGGGCTGCGCGCAAGCTGTCTGTGAAAAGAACCAAGTGAGCTTAACCATCTGTTTCTATAATCCTCCTGGTAATGTAGTGGGAGAAACCCCATTTTAAGCAAAACCCAGCTGAAATCTGTCTTCTTTTTCAGTCAAAAATGGAGTTTTTTTAGCAGCATTTGTGCGATGCCTGGTTTTTTCATGAATCTTAGTAAGGTAAGTTATGATTACTAGGGTTTGATTATGGTTAATCAGATCTTAATTTTTCATCGTACGAAGCAATTAATATTGGGTACAGTTGAGTATTAAATTTAGTATAAATTCACCATTTTACAACCTGCTTGCAAGATAAAATAGTAGGCAACTGGGTAGGAGCTCACCTGACCAATTTCAACAATTAGGGAAACATTTACTGTAGATAATTTTAATAATTATTAATTGTCTCACATATAGTATTAATTTCATAATATATGACTACCATAAAGTCAAATCGAATTAAATGATCAGTTAAGCATAAATTTTGACTGTTTGGTTTGATCTGGTTTCAAAACAACTGAATCCATTCGAACCGTGAAGTACAGGTTCCATTGGTTCGGAGCTGAGAAATAAACCGTATTTCACTTACAAAATAAAATTTTTTTTATTAATTAAAATACGTATATTTGTTGTTGATTTTGGATAGAGATTGGATCGAATTATGAGTTAATTACAATTGTGGGACGAGTTTGAACCAGAATTGGGTCAGATTTTTGACCCACGATCTCTTACCACCCGTTCATTGTCAATGATTTTTCACATCCTAACCTTATGAACCGGGATTCCTCAACTTTTAGAACCGATTAGGGTACCTGCTGTGGTCGGAACCAGACCGAAGGAATCTAGTTGTTGGACAGTCTAACTTCCGAGTTTATGTTAGTGAGTGAGACAACAATTTTGTCGTTATTAACTATGAAAGACAAAGTAATTAGATGATAAAATAGGAAAAACACAAGTCGATGAGATAATAAATCTCAAAACTTCATCGCTCCTCTTTGAACCCTAAAGAAGATGAAGGGAAGACCATAGCTGAAACCCACCAAAACAGCAGATCCTGCAACGAAACAAATTCTTACAAATCACTTCCAAATATCCTCCATTGTTAAAACCTTAAATCAAACGTGTTAGTTCCTTACCATACCCAACAAATCTTTGAATTTTAAGATTGTTTCTGTCTGAATTTGATATCAGCTGTAAAATCATGGAAATTAAGACCAATCCACTCCCTGTTTTTTCTCTCACTACTCTCTCTCCCAAATCTAGAGACAAGAACCCTGCAATACCATCTACATAATCTTCGACCACAACCTTAATGAACAAGAAAATCCCAAGCCAAAGAGTTGCTTCAGAAACAAGCTTGACTGAGCTTGAAGAAAAGACCCAGTTCAGAAGATTAACAATACAAGCGGAGGCGTAGAGGGGAAGCCAGAAGTACCAATCTGCAGAAATATTAATGGGCTTTGAATTAGAGGGAACAAAAAGAAATTAAGGGAGGCGATCGAGCGATTACCAGGATCGTTTAACTGTACTGAAGAAGAGTAAGCAAATAGGAAAGCCATCAGAAGAGAGCAGGAGGCATGCAGTTTCGTCGTCTCCGCCATTTGTTGTAGTTCTTCAGGGCTTCAAGTCAACGTCTTCTTCGAGTTGGGATTCGCTTTTTCTCTTACCATGGTTTGAAATTGTTGGGAAAGCCCATTGTTTTTGAAAACTTGGACCACTTCTTAGTATGATATTCGGCCAGGCTTAGCCTCTTTAGGACAACTATACCAAAAACTTGCCAAGGTTTGTGAAGTGTTTATGTAAGTTAGAAGTATAAAACCCCAAAGAATCCATAGCAGCTGATAATGCATCATTTTTTTTTGGATGAAAATAGCTGCTAATTCTTTTGAAGATATTCCATTTATGCCATCCTCATTAAATTTTTTCTTCTTTATAAGTGGCAGTGTCTTCAAATTGTAGGTTGGTCACGTCTAAATTAAATGATATAATTTGACCATCTTAAGTTCCTAAAACATATCTACTATTAGTTTCTAAAAATAGATTATGACATTTGGAATATTTGTACTATTATTTATCTCTCTCAATATTGATGTTTATGGTTTATGTTTGCACATTTTCTCCTCAATCAAAGCCTTGAGATAATGTTTTCGTGTATGTTTCTTTTGTTAATGTATCTCCTGTTTATGGTTTCGTTGTAGTTTGGTTTGTACTTTAGTTACGTGTTTTCATCATCCACTTTATAGACAAATATGTAATATATGTAAACATCCGATGGAAAGAACAAATAGAAAAATTATTTTACAGACATTTCTTTTCTCTCTTCGCCGTCATTCCATCATCTTCTTCCTCTGGTTATTAGCCATTCCAAGTCCTTTGAACTCACTAAACTTCAACGTGGTATCAGAGCTAGATGACGTCTTCTAGCTCTACGATTCACTCCTCCCCCTCAGCATTTCCCTCTACCACTCTTCCTCCATTTTCTTCTGTAAATCAAACATTGACTATCAACCTGAATAACACCAACTACTTCATTTTGGAAAGCACAACTCCTCAACGCGGTGATTGCAAATGGAATAGAAAATTTCCCGGACAGTCCTCTTCAACCATCTTCACAGTTTCTCGACTTGCTTTCTTCTCAGATTAACCCAGATTTCAGTACTTGGCAGAAGTATAATCGACTCGTAATGAGCTAGATTTTCCCATCCATCTCCGAAAAGTTGCTCCCACATATTGTTTCATCAACCATGGCTAGCGAAATTTGGGGTGCTCTTACTCGAATTTTCGCTTCCTCCTCACTGTCCAGAATAACGGACCTACGAAGCCAGTTACATTCCCCGTCGAAAGAGGGAATTTCAGCCTCTGCCTATATTCAAAAGATCACCAGCTTATATAATAAACTCGCAAGAATAGGTGAACCAA
The DNA here is from genome assembly GCA_022433055.1 of Begonia peltatifolia. NCBI lineage: Eukaryota > Viridiplantae > Streptophyta > Magnoliopsida > Cucurbitales > Begoniaceae > Begonia > Begonia peltatifolia. Next base: position 15,120,336 of record CM039531.1, read on the forward strand.
TATCTTACTGGGACTGGATGATTTACTTTCTGAGCAAACTTAGAAGCGAGTACAACGCCTTCGCTGTCTCCATCACAAATCGGCTGGACTCACCTCCTATGGAAGAGATTTACAGCCTTCTGCAGAGTTTTGATTTTCATATGGAAAAACAAAACTCTGCTGCTTTTCTTTCACTACCGAATCAAATCGAAGCGAATGCTGCAAATGAACGCCCTTTTTGCCAAGGATGGAGCCCTCGTCCGCTGAAGTCGTTTCGCTCCAGCCAAATTGTCCTCCTCATTTTTACCAGAATGGACCCGGATACTCACACTGGTGCTCCCCCCTGGCCCAGTAAACAGTTCAAAGCCTATTGTTAAATCTGCTACAAAATGGGCCATTCTGCACCGACTTGTTACCACAAGCTCAATACTGCCTAAAGACCACCTTCCTCAGCCCCAATTCCAACCATAAAGGGTATATATGCTTAGAACCTCTCTCTCCAACAAAATTTACGTTTCTCGTCATGTTACTTTTGTGGAGTCTAGCTTCGCTTTCTCTGCCTTACGCAAATCCAATTCACGTTCACCTTTGTTCTCTTTATCGATTCTCTATCTTTCCAGACAGAGACAAAAAATAAAAGATGAAAATGCAGCAGATGATGGAATAGAAATGCCACAAAACAAACGTGTAAAGGAGGGTCACAGAATGCAATGCAGTAGAAGAGAATGTGGGGGAACCCTTGGCTGACCGAGAAGCTATTTGATGTTATGCTTCTCGGTGTATGCCTTCCCGTGGAAAGGCAACAGTTGCTGGGACTTGGCTTTCATCCTCAACTTTTTAAACTCTGAAAACAGATAGGGAAGGAAGGAATAAAAGATCAAGCCACATGAAAACTGATGATCAATGGTGGAAATTTGATGAGTCATCCTTCCTTGTGGACATTACCAATTAGACCTGTAAACTTACCTTCAAGTGGACTTCTTGGGCTGGTTCCTTTGCTTCATTTCTTTTGGGCTGAGTCTTCCAACCAAAATCAATCCACCATCATACATATAATTCTAACCACACAATCTAATGCATGATGCTATATATAAAGTGCATACATAAAAGCTAGAGTTTGCCAAAAATAAAAGAAACAAATTTCAAAATAGTTTACATGGTTTATGGGCTGAGAAGACAACTTTCCATTGGGCCTTAAGTTGAGTTCATCCGTGCATCCCAAGCCAAAACGTGCAGGGGTTGATTCATGTCGATGACACTTGGTTCCTATTTAGAATCTTCTAGAAGATCAAAATCTGCAAAATAAACAAAATCATTAGTGAGGAGATTAAATTAAATAAGCGCCTTTGTTTGGGAACGTGTGATAGGCCTCCTGAGCATGTCATTTCCCCTCCATCCTTCTCAACACCTCCAAGAAGGTCTTCTTGTTAATTACTCTCACACCACTCTCACCGCTAACAATAATAGACCAACTATAACGATCCAGCCTGACCCTTACCACCCAGAGGATTCGCGATCTAGATCGTGCGGCCCATAGCCACCAGTCCGACCCCTACCACTGAGAGGATTCACGAACCGTACTCATGATATTCTCCCTACCCGGATGAGGGAGTTTTATGCCTTCTTCCAGTTCTCGAACCCTGAACCTCCAACTACTTGTACCAAGGGCTACAAGAGTTAGTACCACTTGAGCTAGTAGCCTAAGTGGTACTAGCTCAAGTGGTACTAGCTCTTGTAGCCCTTGGTACAAGTATCTGGAAGTCTAAAGTTCGAGAGCTGAAGAAGACATAAAACTCTCTCATCCAGGTAGGGAGAAGATCATGAGTACGGTCTGCGAATCCTCTCGGTGGTAGGGGCCGGCCTGAGTTGTTACACCAATCCTCCTCCTGCCCTCATTACCTCCCATCTCCACCCCTTTAACCCTCCCCTCCTATCCCTCTAGAGAACTTACCAGTCCCCGACCCAAGACAAATTCCAATGAATGCACACTCGATGAGGACCCGAGCCAAAGATGATATTTTTTAGACCTATGGCATTTTCCGTTGAAACTTCCACCAAACCAAAAATATTTTTACAAGCTTTCAAAATGCCCACAGTGGGTAACTGCTATGAAATAAGAAATATCAGCGCTTCATGAGATGGATACTTGGACTCTAGTCCCTCTTCCTCAAAGAGCAAAAACTATTAGCTATAAATGAGTTTTCAAGACTAAACTTAACTCCGATGGTACAATCAACAGATATAAAGCTTGTCTAGTGGCAAAATGGTATGATCAAACAGAAGAAATAGACCATAACGAGACTTTTTAGCCCAGTTGTGAAACCAACCTCAGTTGGCACGACTCTTTCCCTAGCAATCTTTTATGGTTGGGATATCAGACAACTTGACATAAGGAACACATTTCTACATGGTGATTTAACTGAGACAATCTTTACGCAGCAACCTCCTGCTTTTATCAGTTCATCTCATCCTACAGCTATGTGTCTCTTGCATAAAGCGCTATACGGACTCAAGCAGTCTCCACAAGCCTGGTGAATCAAGCTATATAATGCTCTAATACATTGAGGTTTTTCCCCATCCAAATCGGATTCTTCATTATTGGTTTGTCGAATGAGCTCCTTTATCACAATTATGCTCGTTTATGTCTATGATATTATATTAACAAACAATTCTAAGGCTCACAAGAATCAACTGCTCATTTATCTACACTCACAATTTAAAGTTCGGGACCTTGGACCACTATTATTATTTATTGGAATTTCAGTCACTCATACTCCTGGAAGTATGAGCTTCTCACAAACCAAGTACATATCAGACTTACTTCATCGAGCAAATATGGAATCCTGTAAACCAGTTCCTGCTCCCATGATTGTTGGACCAATCTTATCGCAAAAATTTGGCACACCATTGTGTGATGGCTATCTTTATCGAAGTATTATTGGCGATCTGCAATACTGATGTCTGACTAGACCAAATATTGCATTTACTGTGAAAACGTTTCTCAATTCATGCATACGCGCTCCGACGTTCACAGACAAGTAGTCAAACGAATTTCGTGATATCGCAAGGGTATATCATCTTTAGGTATCTCTTTTTCGCCCTCAAATAGTTATAATTTGACATGCTACACAAATGCAGACTGGGCTTCTTGACCGAATGATCGAAAGAGTATATGTGGGTATTATATTTTTATGGGAACTAATTTAATCTTATGGTCCTTAGCAAAACAAAAAGTAGTTTCCCATTCCAGCACAGAGTCTGGATATTGTAGTGTAGCAAATGATGTCGCAGAAGTCTTATGGCTTCAATCATTACTCAGTGAATTAGGTGTTTCGTCCACAACACAATCTCTCATTCATTGCGACAATTTGAGTGTTACGTACATGACTTCTAATCTAGTACTACACTAAAAAATCTAAACATGTAGATATTGATTTTCATCGAGAGAAAGTACTAAAAAAATTGCTACTAGTTTGATTTACTCCATCTGACAACCAACTGGCAGATGCTTTAACAAAACTTTTTCTGTCTTTGAAGTTTCATCTATTTATGTGTAAGATCTTTGGCCTCTGATCTTGCTCTTGAGGAGAGATGTTAATGTATTTACTATTTATGGTTTCGTTGCAGTTTAGTTTGTACTTTGGTGACACATTCTCACTTTTGAATTAATAAAAAAAATTGTTCAATGTTTGTGAAAAATATCCTATAGTTTAGTATTTTATTTGATATTTACCAAAAAATACACAACATTTGCAAATACATTATATTTAAGCCGAGGCTTATCAAATTATTTAAAATGCAAAAGTTTACATTGCAACTTGCAATTGGTGCATGTGAAGTTGGGCTGCTGGGTGGGCCTGGGGGTTGGTGTTTGGCCCAACTTATAACTATCATTTCAAATAATTTTCATTTATTCTATTTTCTCAGCGTATAAGTGATTTCTAGTTTGTCGATGTCTAAATCTTAATTGTAAAACCCTAAAGATTTTTTCGACTAGCACTTAATTACTTGTTACCACTAAACATATCTATTACCGATGTGGATTTATAAGCAAAAGCTTCATGAGTCAATGCGCTGAGACGTGGATAGTCAAGGCTTCAAGACAATGACCCGATTAAAGGTTTATCTACTTTGTAGTCTATACTTCAATTACAATGAAATTATGATAGCCTTTCTCTAGGAGTCTTCTATTCTTCAATATAATATTGTCTATTTTATGTAAAAATCTGCACAAATTTATTTTTGAAGTTAGCGCAAAACACATTTTATTAAGTAAGAAAGAAAACATTTATTATAAATAATTTATTTTCGACGTTTTCAAACAATGTGAATTGTATACTCAACTTGTATAAGTTAGACTTTCACACTCGATAAAATCTTGGATCGTCATTGTTTAGCATGACGGGCTGCCTCACATTTTCCAGTGCAATGTAGATATTGCACCTTTGCAATTGCTTGTAGTAGGGTTTGTTTAGATGGAAAGAAAAAATTAAGATGAAATGAAAAGAACTAAACACTAAGGGAAAAAATAGTATTCAAACTATTCTCACCGAAAACGTGACGGAAACTCTAAATAATAGGAATATATACATTATTGGTCGACCAATCTAAACTTAATTGTTTGGTTTCTGTATCAGGTCAACCATTCTACACTTCTCCGGTTGAGGTCCCGTGAACTGAGCCATTCTACCGACGTTACATATGATATTCATGAGGCAAAAGAGACGGATACAATTTTGCAGTGGGAAATCCTAATAATTTGGAAGATGATATACTTGTGTTTACAACGTGTTTTAATGGGCAATGTCGGAAGATGAGGTCCCCATCTCCAAGTGATAAGCATTTATGTTACATTTAATGACAAGCCAAACTTTACCAACCCCACCAAAAATAATAATAATAAACCAAAATATTCTTGAATTTAATTTGTATAAAGATATACGTATTTAATTTGTAGAGTGAATATCTAAACATACATTTATCTACGTGTCACAATTTAATATAATGAATAATTTTATTTATTGGTGGTATTATAGCGCGAACCACGTATTTCCCACAAGTCATAAATGGTATCTGAAGATATTTTTATGGAATTTTTCAGTAAGCAAACAAATAATAACGACACTTGCTCTCATTTGAATATTAAACGACATCGTGGGTTCATTTGACAAGAACCACAAACAATCATGTGATTGTCTTGTGTCTTCCGTACCATATCTAGGGTTTTCAAACTTGGTTGAATGCATACTAGAAATAGAGCAAAACACATCCCTTGCTCCTACCAATTACCAAGTTAAAGAAATATCTAAAATCCTCTCTCTCTCTCTCTCTCTCTCTCTCAAGAGAGACTATATTTAAAATTGTCGAAAATTGAACGCGAACAAAAAAAATATGAAAAAAAAAACACTAAATTTTACGTAAAAAATATTCGCGGAGAAATATTCAATGACAGATAAGAAATTAGTAAATCAAGGTTCAAACGAATTTTGTGACTCATGCATCAATATAGACAGAAAACAAGAAACTCTAATACTATTATACGATTCTGATTCGGCTCAATTAGAATTTAGGTTACACCAAACTCTAACAAAAGAGTTGCAGCTCATTTAGATAGATTAATATGTACAAAATCATGGAAAGTATTACAGTAAAGCAAAGTGTTTGAACACGTGATATTAAAATTGTCTACTTTGGTTGATCAAGACTTTATTGTTCCTCTCTCTTCTCAAAATAACTTCAAAGTCGAACATATTATTTTATTTACAATAATAAAGTGAAAAAACTTGAATTACATAATTAAAAATCCAAAAAGAGTGTACTATACTATTATAATAGACCCCCATCCTACTATATAGACTAGATATAACGTACGCCTACATTGACCATCATCTCCTAAAATTTTGACTGTTTAGACAGAGAAAGTTGGGACAGTTTGAAATTCTAACATCCCCCAAAATCTGTAATACTAAAAGGAGCGCTCTTATCCGGCATGTTTCCGGCATGGCGGAGACCTAAAGTGAGAGAAACATCACCGGCCGTGGTCCCATATCTTACAAAGGTTGACCCTACAACCTCAGCATTTGCAGAACTGGTCCCATAATCAGCTGCCACGATGCTTCTGAGCCGATACGTGTCGTGCAGATCAATCGTCGCCGGAAAACACGGCGGCTCCAGTGGCCCGGCAAGGGCGGTGGTGATGGGTTGCGATGCTTGGTTTTCCGAGAAGGGCTGGGTGTTGATTGAAGGGTCGTTTTCTGAGGCATTAATGTGGGATCTTTTGGTTGTTGGCATTGTAGTTTGTGTTACCCCATTGTTTTTCTTCTTAATTTCTTCTCTTTCTTTCCCAACTTCTTCTTCTTCCTCCTCTTCTTCATGGTCCTCACCATCTTCATCTGCATCTTTGGCTTCTTGCTGATACATATCTTCCACCATTGGTTTCCACAGTCTAACCCTGGCATTGATGAACCAGTTTGAGACCTAACAAATGGAAGAGAAAATGTTGAAAAATTAATCCTCTATCAATAAACCCTAATTACATCTGAGAGAAAACTGAGGGGTGTCTCTGCATCGCATGAATAAATTTTATTGTTTAATTATATGGCAGGATAAAAAAAACAGTAATTATGGAACTTTTGAGGGTAAATAAAAGTACAAAAATCCTGATCAGTGAGAGCCTGACAATGGCTCAGTTTTACGACATAGTTTAATAAAAACCAAAGCATTAATGAGCCACAGTGACTGAATTATATTATGATTCAGAAGCACAAAAGACACAAATCCAAAGACTTTTTGTTTCTTTATATAAGCTTTGGCAGATGGGTCTCGAACTTTGGCTTTACTCGTTAATATAAACGAAAAAGACATTCTATTTCATAAGGTAATAGTACTTCTGCATCTGTCAAACAATAACCTGTCAAATAAGTTAATCAAAGTTTACTGCGCAATGTTTTTCTGGAGCTATAAATGGATCATCGGTTTTTGTATGGCCTTGAATTCCATCGCTACCCCTATTTGTCTTAATCTAGTTGGTCTCCTAGCTTTTGCCTTGTGAGGAGAGAGAGAGAGAGACGGAGAGGTAGGTCGGTTGGTAGGTAGAGAAGGGGTAGCATTCTTTGGATTTCTTTCCATAGACTCTACAATGGCCTAAGACCAAACTTATAGGCACATTACAACAAAATATATTTTGCTTTCTCTCTCTATATGTTTCTGTTTTCAAAGGGTGTCTTTTTCACTGTGGATTGTGACTGTTTTTTCGAAGAAAAAAAAGAAAGAAAAGAGTACTAACCTGATTTCTTGATAAACCAGTCTGTCTTGCCAATAGATGCTTATCTGCGTCGCTTGGATACCTGAGAAAAAAAAACCATAAAATAAATGAAAACTTCATTAAACTATGCTTCTTTCCCTGCGTCGGCGTGAAAATCTAAGATTGGGTTTTCATAGTCTGCCTCAGCTCAAACCTAGAGAGAGAGAGAGAGCAGGGGGAAATGACAGTCAAAATTGAAGCTTTTCTCACAGCTTTTTGGCTGATCAGACGGCAGACAGTACCCAAAGGATACTGCATTACTGTTTTTCTCAAGCTCTAAACATAAAGCATATTAAATACCTCAGTTGACTTAATGAATCAACTTTTTGCGCTTTGTAATTTAAGAAGAATCATTAAACATGATTCTCTCTCCTGTTTCTCTCTCTAAATCATGGAAAAACAAAGAAAAATGGAGAAAGGATCACATACGGGTGAAGAAAATGCTCGAAAAGCCATGATCTCAAAATGTTGACAGAACGTTCAGGCAAGCCACGTTGAGGCCGCCAAGCCTCTTGTTCGATCATACCAATTTGGTGAAAAGCTCTTTGCTGCCTTAAGCTTTGCTCGAGCATTTTCAGTCTCGGAGTCTCCCCCTTTGTGATTCCGGACCCTCTCCCGCCGTCTTTCTCCCCCAGCAAATCGCAGCTGCGCTTCAACTGCGCCGTTATCCCGTCTTTCAGGCACCGGAAATGGCGTGACATCGCCTTCTGTGCTAGCATTGTGTATGGGGCTGCAGCCCCAAACCCCATCACCAAATCAAACGAATTAACCATCATTTGCATTTGTTCGCAGTACTGGCTGTATCGCCTATCCACCTGTGTAAAAACATTAAAGCTTCCGTGGTTGAGTAAGACGAGAGGTTTGACTATGATTGTCTTGAAATTGTGGATAGAAAGAAGTAATCCTAGAGATTTTTCCTCTCTCATTGATTTCTTCCACGCTTTTATAAAAATGAGAAGATTTTTCCTGGCCTCAAAGGAAATCTAAGATAAAAATATTTATGTCCTCTCTCTTCCATAGAATAATGATTTACCAAATGAACCGACTGACATGGTTATTTAATAACAGAATCTCTGCGTTTTATCTTAATCAGCATTTATGATTTCTTCAAACCAGATAGGTAAGTTCATAATAACCACAACATCAGCATCAAGTTATTGAATCCTATGTTTACACTACCATCTTATAAAGTTGATGAATTATAGTATATAGTTAAGGATGTATGGATAATATTAAGGTATACGTGAGATTGTTGTTTCTCTCAGTGCAGTAAATGCACCTTCCAACAATCATCCATCAAGTTTCATCAATCTTTAAACCGGAAACACAGGGAAGAACTTCAAAGCTTCTCCAACAATCCGAAAGAAAAATGGTATAAACCTGGTAAGAATAGCTTCTGTCGTCTTCACCTGCCGGCTATCTATCTGGGTATTTTATAAAATATTCGTTTTGCCAGCTTTTTCGATCTGTTGTTCCAATGGTGGGTTTTTTTTTTCTAAGATTGGAAATAAAAATATAGAAGGAATGACGCAAACAATGTTAAGTGTAGAGAGAGAGAGATTACTTGCCTCGTCAAGCATGGATAGAAGTTTGACCTTCCTTCTTTGATGTTCAATCCGATCGGAAGCGGACAATGGAGAAAGGTCCCTTGAAGAAGATGAAGAGCCGCCGGCACCGGAAATTGCTGGCTTCGAGCTAACGTCGGAGTTATTCCGACCTAATTTGCTCTTCTTAAACTGACCTCTACCGACGCTGCAAAATTCTTCCAACAATTCTTGGGTAGCTCTTGCGTACTTTGAATTCCTCAGGACATTGACGATGGATAACGATGACCCAAACCCAAAATGAACTTGCTGGGTCGGACCACTTCCACTTCCACCGTGATTGTAATACAGTAAGTTACCAGTATCTCCCATTCTGAAATCATTAGCCTTTGATGCTTCTAGTTGTTGCAACGAAGACGATAAGGATAACGAAAGGCCATGGGAAGAAGATCGTGCTGTTCCGCCATGAGTACCATCTGGAAGCCATGAGAATTGACCAGAAGTTGCTTCTGTTGGAGCATCAGAAGAAGCAAAACCTTGAAGTATGTGGAGGGTAGAGGAAGTCGATGGAGGGGGATGAGTAGAAGACGACGATCTCGGCTGCGGATTCATCAGAAAAAGCTGCATGGCAGCTACTGGGTCTGCATTAATGGCAGTAATCGGATTATGGTGGTTGTGAGTTATGATTGAATGGGTCTTTGAGTCACCCAACTGTATTGATCTCTCTCCATACCAGTCTGTGGTCAGGCCGGTTGATGGCGGCTGCAGATTTGGTTGCCGGGAATTTGCCATTATCATCTGTGGTTCTAGTAATTCCGCAGCGGCTGTGGTGACCGGATGGAAATTGAATAATTCTGATAACATTCCGGCGTTCTCATACACGTGCAAGCCACCTGGCTCTTCTTCTTCTACACCAACCAATCCGCCATTATCTCGCCGGATCTGCTGTTCTTGGTGGTGCGTCGCCGATGCTGCTGATTTCTCGAACCCATTAGAGAAACCGAAGAAGCTTCGGTGTTGATGATAATCTTGGGACATAGAATTCACCGAGGAATATAAAGAATTGCGCTGATCTATGGAGTTGGACAAAATCGGTGGAAACGGAGGTTTCGCTACTTCCATGACAGATTATTGTTTTTCTCCTTCATCGCTGTTCTCTTGCTTTGCAAAATCATTTTACTGTTCTATTCAGTATGGATCGATCAGAGAAGAGGAAAGGGAAGAACAATCATCATCTCCATCATGAAAACACTGTATCAGACGACCAGAGAGAAAAGAGGGAAAAAAAATTATCAGGGAAAAAAAAAGTAATGGGTTTTGAATGGAACAACTTTCAGATTATTTAATTTCTGTTCATCATTTTCACAGCTTTTGTTCATACGTATTATGTTTACACAAAGATAGACTATATTATGTTTATGTACCTCTTGATGTTGCAGGAAGCATGAAAGGAGGCAAAGCTGGGAGACATCGTTTTCCTTTCTCTGCCATCATTGAAAGCTTCCTCAATTCTTCACTCTCTTTCTCTCTCCATCTCTGTGTCTGTGTGTGAGTGAGTTGTCTCTCTCTCTCTCTCTCTCCTTTTCTTTCTCTATCTGGGTCTTCGGCAGTGAGCGTTTGCGCAAAATCAAGAGCTGCAGATGATAAAACACCCAAAACCCAAAAAAAACTGGAGAATTGTATATTTGGAAGTAAGACCTGAAGAAAGGAGAAGCTCAGCCTGAAAGTAAGAGAGATAAAAGAAAGAGAAAAAGAAAGGGGATGGGTCGCTGTTCTTCTTCTTCCCACCATAAATTTTATTTATATATTTTTCATTTTATTTTTCTTTCTATTTAAGTAAATTAATTATTAAATAAAATATTCCGCGCTTAACAAGAAAACAAATGGGTGTATTCTTCGTATTGACAATGACTGGAATGCCCTCTCCTGACTCCTCCCACATTGTCGTAAACAAATAAAATATTAATTTTTTAAATTTATTTTCACAATAAAATTCACTGCTAGGTAAATAACAAAACTATATTACATATTTAAAAAAAACAATATATATATATATATATATATATATATATATATTATATTTTATTAAAAAAATATACTTAAAAAACAAAAACTATATTATATTTTATTAAAAAAAGTAATTTCTTTGGCACCTCACTGCCTTATACAATGTTTGACATGTTACATAAACATTTGTACTGGTTTTGAGCCAATGCATCAGATAAAATGGGTAGGCTGACCTTACATTTAAAATTAAGATCGTATTTGGTCGAAGATTGTCTAAGCATATCTAGAACTATTATTAAAATAATCAAAGTCTAATTCAAAATTAGGCTAGACCAAGCTGAGCATGAATTTGTGAAAATTTGCCCGGTATATTTTGTTAATTGTGAAGACATAACTTATATCAATGTAATGCACAATCACACATTGCTTAGAAAATGAAAACTGAGTAGTTTATAAATAGAGTTTTATTTCTTACCTAGTATAATGCGTTTTAGGATAACCCCAAGAACAGATTGTGCGAACTCCGATTTGAAGTAGACTGTATTGAGAGCATTAGAAGATTCTACAAATTTTATCAGAGTAAATTTCTAATTGGAAGTGTGGACAACGGAGATGTTGAACCTGTAAGGTAATAAAATTGTGGCAGTCTGCCATGCGAAGGCAATAACAATCCAATTTGATTCTAAGGGCCCGACTAAGGAATGCACAATTCTACATCATTTGGAATAGTGAAAATTGAATGATTTATAAATAGAGTTCTCTTTTTCTACAAAGTACAATACGTTTTGGGTTGGAGCACCGGAGGACTCTACAAGACTAGCCCACTGACTTTGGATAAGATGCCGAGGTTTAGATGTGGATGATTAGACCTAGTAAACCTGATTTGTAATTATGGTTTTATTAAGTTTTTCATTTTAGTTTACATATTTGTACAAAGGTGTTCCTCTAGATAGACAAGTTGAGAGTTTCACGTTCCAAAAGAAAGGAAACGAAAAATAATATAACTCATAAAATTATAATATTATCTCGACACATTTAATAAAAACTTGCAAGCATAATACTTCATAAACAATATAAAGAAAAAAGACAAGACCCAAAAAGATTGGGTTAAACCAAATCTAACGGTAATTATCAAATAATGTAATAACATAAATCCTAAATATAAAATTCTTTGCAAGTTAAAGTAACATTATGATATGAAATAATGTTAACCAGATGAAATGATCTAAAATGGAAATATTATTTAAAACTCACCAACAATATAAGATCTCTCGAAACTAAATAGACAGAAACTAAATAATGTTGAATTAGTTCTACGTATGTTGCTGTAACACTCCCTACCTATAACTTGAAAGGAAGAGTTAATTTGTGGAGAGACGGCTAAACTCAACGAGATTCTTAAGTGCTATTTTCAATGTTTTCAAAAAAAAAAAAAAGAATGAAGATATGCATGCATCAAATAAAACCATGCATCGAAAATCTCGGATAAAACGTCTCTGGAAAAGGTTTTAACAACCGTCAATGGGGGCAAATATCAAAGCCATCAAGTGTAATACATAAAAATTATGTGAAAGTAGTTACTCTCTCCGAATAATTTCAATTTAATTGCTTTGATGAATTTTATGATTATGTGCTGATTATATTTTGGGTAGGGGAAAGAATACTTATTATAATAATTTCATTGTTTACTACGATTGTTTGTTTTTGTTTGAATAAATTATTATGAAGATTATAGTTGAATTCAATTTATGTCAACGGACAATTTTTATTAGACATATTTTTATCATATTGAGAAATAAATAAGAATTATTAGATACATAATAATTTATATGATTCAATTTTATCAAGTTGTTTTTATTCAATTTGTATGACTTTTAAAATACGACATCATTGAGCTTTTTATTATTTTCACTATATTTATAATTAGAATAGACTAATAAAACGAACCACCAAACAATTCTAATGAATTTTGGTTATTATAAAATTCATGTAGTTCGAACGAATGTTGTAACAATCTGTAACTTTAGTAATGGAATTCATGTAACAAATAAATCGATTCTAGCCGATATTTCTCATTTTATTGTTTACACTATGTTTTATTGTTAAAATTTCTATTTAATTCATATCACATGATTATCTATTATAAATCAATTTTGTTTTACTTAGATTTAAAGTTTGATAATTTATTCTCGTGGGTTCGACTCGTATTTATTCTAAATTACTTTGTTAGCGACACATGCACTTACGTTTATGTGTGATTTTTTACTAATACTGGCGAAGAAGGTATTAAATTAGTCACCAACCCAACGTTGTAGCTTATTAAATCCTAAGTTTCTAACTTGTGAACTTAGGAATCATATCCAAAATCTTCTAGCACATCAAGACATTGATAGTTTAAAGAGCATACCTGTATCCATATCGCTTGTTAGTTTTGTAAATCCCAAATGCATTTTTTATGAGCACAAGAAATCGAGTTAGGTACGAAAGTCTTTCGTTTCTATTAGCCTTGCCCGTCAAAATCTCTCTCAAGTCAAGGGAATACCAAGAAAAGAACGTCTTTACACTTGTTTGCGGCCCAATTTCATATTATCATATGTATTTTTAGTCTCAATACTCAATTTGTAACTAACTACTTTAAGAGGCATCATATAGTGATAACAATATAATATATGGTGTATAATATATGTATGCCCACTTAAAAAATTGAAAATCTGATAATCTCCCACTTGAGCCAATTACCAATCTAGCAACCATAGATTATAGCCAAATCCTTAGTGCCATCCAATGAACTGTTATCATTAACTTGAGTATATGCTATCAATTTTGTTCATTAACGACATCGATACACGATCAAAGCGACTTTTGTCACATTAATCACAATTAAACCTATCAATGATCACAATATCGACATAAATGAATGATATAAATAAAATAATAATGTTTGATGTACTCTTTTATTTCACTCTTTTGAAAAATATATGGATATATAATAGCAAAATTACATGTAATGTTGTTATAACATGTATATTTCCAACTAGGTCAACTTATATTTATTGGGAAAATATAAAAAAAAAAACCCTAAAGTATAGGGTAAGTGAAAAATAAACATTAAAATATATTGGTTAATAAAACAAATTTTAAACTATCATACGTAAACGAAACAAACCTTCAACTATAGTTTTCAGACAATACGTATACGGTCGCTCTCAAAATGGATGTGAGCGACTGCATGAACACCCACAACGGCAGCATTTATGTGTAATAAAAGGATGAGTGACCACAATTGAGTGCGGACGCCAGCACAAACACTCGTGAGGAATTATGGGTGAGGAATTATGGGCGTATGTTTCTGAATGGATTTTTTTTGCAAATGTAGTGTGGGTGGTCGCATTTTGGGTTCGAGTGCTCCCACTTCCATTGAAAATGCAAGTGTGGCATATTTTCTACGTTCTTCATTCAATCGACGTTCACTGATTCTTCTAAGTTGATTTTCGAACTTAGAGGGTTTGTCCTTGTGCAACTCCAGTGATTTTGGATCACATATTTGCGATTTTTGGTGAATTTTTGCTCTAATTACCAAATTTAGAGATTTTTTATCCTAATTTTTAGATTTCGCGACATTCATGTTTTTTTCTGGAAATCATTGTTGCAGATTGATTTCGTAAACAAATGATAGTTTAAAATTTATTTTGTTAATTAACATAGTTTACAAGATTTATTTTATCACTTATTCTATAATTGATAGTGTCACTTATTCTATAGCCGAGAGTATTTTTTCCCTACAATAAAACATAAATACCTTAACTTTATTGTTGCAGCGAGGCATAACATGCTTAGGAGATTATTTATCAATAAATCACTCAAAATTGAAAATCTAGCATCCAATTGATTTATCATTTAGTAACTGACTGCCACAATTAAAGAAAGAAAATAAAATTTCATAACGGCAGTTACGCGAGAGAGAAAGTCTCTTGTGTGACACATGGAGGTTGGTCAGGTATAAAGTCAAAAAAGTTAGACCATCACATAGGAAATCTTATGACTATTTTAACAAATTACAACTTTGGCCATTTTTCCAATGACTTAAGTTTCAAAACCTTTGGGTAACAAAAATTCAGGATATCAGATGTTTGGAAACCCCATCTTCATATTTTAGGGGTATATTTGGCGTCCACTACCATTTAAACCAAACAAGGCCAATTTCGACTTCTCTCGATTGTTTGGACTTTATTTTGAGGAGTTTTTAACGTAAAAATTTTAGTTTTCGAAAAATAAAAACCGATCAACTCTGATTGGCCGGGTTTGATCTTGTCTGGTCAATTTTTTTCACTCCCAAACGATGTCTTAATCTACAAGACAATTCATAGGAACTAAAACTAAGGCATCATTTTACGTCCATAAGTGAAGCAAAGACATGGGAAACCATATAATTTCAGTTTTGTAATAAAGAGCGGCACGTGGGAGATTCGTACATACGTGTTTGTGTCATGTGATGAAAGACACTCTTAACTGCTTTATGGTTTTGGCAATGTCAAGATGGGCATGCCCAATTGCGCCTTTGCTTGTCTTTTCTTGTCGCATGTCTTTTATTTTCTATCAACATATTATTTAAATAATAAAGTAAGGAAAGATCTAATTAAACTTAGGATTGCCTCAATGAGGCGTTTAAAAATAGATCTTTATTTTTTACTATCATTGTTGTTATTTAATCTGTTGAATTCTAGTTATAATTTTAAAAGATCTTGTAAGTTTAGCTGTTTAAAGATGATAACTTATTTTCGTCTCTTTTGTCATATATTATAATTTTTTTAGATTCTACTAAAAAAAATAGAACTATAAAAATGGTTAGAATTAAAAAAGAAAGTCGAGCACGTACGTTTGGCGAAAACTTTAACGTGTTGGTTGTAAATGACCTACTAACCAGAACCATTAGGTTCTTGAAACTGAACCGAATGAGATTGATATTTACGGTTCGGTTTTGATCCGATCATTATTTAATTTCTGATTTTTAATATAAAAAAATACTAAAAATACGAAACAAATTGGAAGCTCTAACTATATTTGTAAAAGGTCACTGGTTTCCACTTTTCCCCTACTTGCATCAAATGTTGAAACCCTCAACCCTCAAATTCACCGAGGATTTCCTTCATATCCCAAGACATTATCTTTCTCTAATGACTAGCCCTGACGTGGAATGGGTCGAGTAAAAGCTAGGGTTAAGCTCCGGTTTGGTTTTTAAGTATTTGCCCCATTTTGGAAATCCAAATTATTTACCACGAGCATATGATACGGTTCTTAATGCCTTGTATAACCAGCAACTAGACTAAAACACTTACACGTGGGGTCGTTTATACCCGCAAGAAGTCCTCACTCGTTCATTCCGGCCTTAAGCTTCAAATATAACAACAAAGACAAAGAGAAGAGAAAATATATAATTACAAAAAAAGAAAAAAAAAAAAAAAGCTTACTAAAATAGAAAATGTGAGGAGAATTTTGTGGTTTTGGGCAGCAATGAAAATGTATAGACTCTTTTGTTACTCAACCTACGTTGAGGAGATCAAACCCACCTCTCCAACTGCAAACCAGATTGAAAATTGACACTCCAACCCATTACTTATTTATTTTTTACTCTTAAAACATTACATTACTTCAAAATATTAAATGGTTGAATTAGTTTTTTTCAATAGAGTAATTTGACTACATAGAAATTATAACGTAGAATCGTCTGCTTTGATATATCGAAAAATGATTTATCCCGTTAGTCACGCTCTCCTTTGCTTGAAAGATACGCTTCATCATATCATTGTTATATTTGTATTTTCGGATCACCTTCCAATCGGTCATTCCTTCGCTGTCATATAGGTTACTGAGAATTGCGTGGATCACAAGTGGATTGTTGTAGTTGTATCATAACATATGGTTTGTAATATTAGGGCTTGGCTTAAACTAGGGTTTAATTTAATTAGAAGTAAGAACACGTAGAACTCACTCATACCACTTTTCAAAAGACACTTCAACTACCCTAGAACTTTTATTATTGGAGGGAGAAAAGCCAACCTCAGTGGTACTCCCAACCAACGTCAAGAATTACCCTCTTTGAAAACACAAATAAGAATGCGATAAATAAGTAATGACTTGTACGATCGTACACATTGACTAATTTTGTAAAAATATTATAACCCTTCAATCTCATTCTCCACATAATTCCTATGGAGTTTCATGTCCATAATCTTATGGATTAAAACTCTTGAATTCAATCCATGATGACTTTAAAATTCTGAAATCTTTGTGTAATCGTTGGAGATGAATTTTTGTTTAAATAAATTTTTGTTTGAATCGTCAAAAAATAGTTAATTAAGAAAACATGATTAATTATGTCACGACCCACGATGGACTCTGGACAGAATGAAGAACGACTCGATCCGAAAACGAACGTCCCCCAACTCTTAACTTTGATTTACTTATTATGTAGGAAAAAATTTAAATGTTCAAAGTCAGACCCAAATCCAATTGAGCTGTTATAAGATCCATAAGATGAGATCAAAGATAAAGTAATAATATAAGTTTAAAGTAATTGTGCTAGAATAAAATAAGAAATTAAAAGAGTTTAAACAATGATAAATTTTTGAGTCCATCCCCACAAAGAATCTCTCGAACAAGAAATTAATAATAACAGAAAAAAGAGAGTCGTTGAACTCCTTCTTGAATCGGCAACTGATGATTTTCTTGACTAAAATCTGAAAAAGAAAGTCATTTGGAGTGAGTTGAGTGAAATCTCAAACACTATTTTTAACTGTCAAGACCCTAACCTTTCATCATTAGTAAAACCTTTGTATTAGAATCAAAATTCTCCAATAAAACCAATGTCCAAAGAGGGAAAAGAACAACAAGCTTATTGGAAGTCGCTCTCTACTCGTGCACTAACCTGAAAATAGAATCCTCTCTGAGTTTGATATTCTCTCACGAAATTCTTGTGTTATCATGCAGTTAATGGATTGCTTGATAGCCGGAATATTTCTAGAGTGAGGATGAGAAAATTAAGGAGTAAACAAGGTAAAAGGCAACGAGTGATCGAGAAAATAGAGAAAGGGAGGTGAGTAAAATTTCTTCCCTTCCCGGAAAATGAATTTTTATTACCATATACAAAATTTGCTAGCGGTTACAAATTAAACAGAAAGCATGATTAAGATAAATAATATTGTCGATAATCTTTCGAATTAAGTTTGGATTCTTGACAATTAGAATTCAAGAACATTATTTTGGATAATAAATATTATTATATAATATATTTCTTCATTTTATGTCATTGAGGTCCCGTACTTGAGAAGTTCAGACAACCAATACCCAATTGTTTTTTTATTTGATAGATTGTGAACTCTTATTCATTGACAATTTGGATCATGCTTTCACAAAATTGGTTAAAATTGTCAGCGATCCATGTGTGATAGTCTAATAAAATACAAACTCATATAGCCGATGATGACCAAAAAAATCAACGACAAACATATTCGATAGTTTACTTCATGTGAGGGGAGGGAAAAAGAGAGAGATAGGTAACCGACTTTGTTGGTAACATGTTTAAAGTCGGGAAGGTGTAGTTTACTATTTTGTTAGGTGGAAGTTCTTAAACGTGATGAAGAAATGATGTGACGATCAATGACTTTGTTGGGTTGTCCTTTGTATGTTAGTTTGGTATGTTGGTTCCCTTGGGTGATCAAGATTTGGACGATGAAGATTTTCAAAAAGGGTGAAAATAATATTATGATTATATATATTGTCCTGTCTTGGAGTCGAGTTTTAAAGAAACACCAGGTCCAACGATTTTATTCTTAAAAAAGATTCGATTGTCTAGTTCAAAGTTTGGTTTGCAGCGGAAGACTTGAACACAAATCATAACTATAGGCTCACATAGATGATTACAAACATACTACAGTTCAACAAGATTTAAATATACAAGGTCAAATCCAAATAGTCTCATGCATACTCAAATAAATATAATTCATCACCGAGAAACTAATTAAACACTTAATTCAATAATAGAAAGAAACAAAAAACATGGAAGCCTACGCACAAGCGCAGCTAATTGCTCTTGTCCATGCCTAGATAGGGAGAGAGTCTTTTGAGATAAATGACTAACTCAGTATGAAACTTATACCAAATACAATGCATGTAAAACTTATTTTACCTTTCATCTCAACACATGGTTTCTTATTTCTATTGCGATGAGACACTAATCAAAATATTATTGTATACATAGACAATTATATTAAATAGGTAATCAATGTACTTTTCATTTTAAAAACACCCAAATGAAAAAGAAGAGTCATACAAGAACTATTCTGTCACACTAATACAAAAAGGCAATGATGCAAAGACGAAAGAGTACTTCATGAGTTTGAATGAAATAATAAAAAGTGATAGCAACATAAAGATCTAGCGATATCAGAAGAGTGCCTGAAATGCAAAGATCAGACAACGACGTCACCCATAAAATCGTAATAAATCAAACACACCCTGATTAGGTTTAAGGATTTGAAATCCAGGGATCGCCTAATCACTACCATATATCTCATTTTTATAACGCGTAAACAAACATCTTTATGTTACAGAAGATGTGTTGGATAGCCTCATTATGTTTTGACACTAATACCATCCAAAGCATCAAGAGGATTCATCTTTCTAAATAAATCACAACATAAACGAAATTTCATGCATCAATGGTAAATGTATAAAATATACGTACATATACGTAAAAAAAACTGATGTGTTGACAACCAAGTCCTGTCCAATTTTTCGTAGATGAAAACTCATTAAAATAGAGTTTGGAAAACTACGAATTGCAAAGCAAATGGAATAAAGTATCTAACTCGACGATGATTACCTTTCTTTCTAATCGAACCTACCACATCAGGTATTGGCTCTAGTTCACAAATTTGTCCAAAACTAATAAAAATCAATGTCAATAAATCTCCTTTGACTACTAAGGGAAAATACTTGGGTGAGGTTCTACATCGGTCTAGGAACCCAAATGACTAGATCCCATAAGCAATCGACCGAATCCAGTATGGGTCAACTGATTTTGGCAAAGGTAAACTCTTGTTTCTCTCAAGTCTCCACTATCAGTCGACCGTCAACTCTAGTGGTTGACATTTCAGGGCAGAGGTTGACAGTTTGACCATGGAGTCAATCTCTTATTCCTCTTGAGTTTTGGCATGGGTCAACTGGGGTCCAAAGTAGTCAACCTTCTAATGTGTCGACCAACCTCTCAAGAAGTAGACAACTGATTGGCTTTGTTTCTAGCAAGAGTCGAACCT
Source organism: Begonia peltatifolia (assembly GCA_022433055.1). NCBI lineage: Eukaryota > Viridiplantae > Streptophyta > Magnoliopsida > Cucurbitales > Begoniaceae > Begonia > Begonia peltatifolia. Next base: position 15,140,483 of record CM039531.1, read on the forward strand.
TACTTAGTAAGTGCCAACTGCTGCGACCATTTTCAGCGACGAATCGCGAAATACATCCCTCTTCGCCATTTTTCATCTCTAATCAACCAAATAACTTCGATAAGCCTTATAGCTATTAAGATAAAACAAAAACAACCAAGAGATTTGAGTTTTCAATCTTGAATCCAAACAACCAATAAACATTAAATTTCAAAATTGATAAGAGAGGAGAAAAATCAACTTACTATCGAAGTTCTTTCAGAGTGCTATAGAGAAATTAAAATATTGAGGAAGCAACTTGGGAAAAAGAAGAGGATACTAGAAAGGTCTATCCAGAGCTTTTCAGGTAACAATTTAAATTTTGAGCACGAAATTTCTTTTAATGAGGGGGGATCGTAACAATTTAAAGTTTCTAAAATGAAATTTCAAATTCAAAATCCCCAATCAAATCTAATAGAAGATTTTAGCCCAAAAATCTTTAAAAAACAAGAGGAAATCCAAGTCAACCATCTTTTTCAACTAGAACCCTCTCAAAATTTTATTGGGAATTGGATTTTTTGTTAGTTGTAGCCTAAGAGCCTCTGAAAATTCGATTGCAAATTAGATTTTCAGTATGGATGAAGGAAGATGTGCAGCTCTGAAAATCCGATTGCAATCGAATTTTCAAAACTGAAAATCGGAGTGGAACTCGAATCTTGGGGGATGGTGGTTGAGAAACCTCCCTATAAATTGAGGGGCTCAGCGATGATGAAGATCACACCAGCGCTTTCCCTCGACTACACTCAGGAAGCTCTCTCTCTCTCTCTCTCTCTCTCTCTCTCTCAGAGGACTTACCTTTAAACTTCGGTCTCTGAGTGCCGCCCAGTCACAACCACAATCGCCACTTGAACGGGCGAGCTTTTACGAACTGCTCTAGCTCGAGCTACCGCAATTCGTCAAGAATTACACTCTCTGGTGCTCTAGAGTGCACACGACAGCAAAACGCGAAGAATGAGGAGGGAGAAACAAGAAAGGTTCAGTTTTTTTTTTTTTTTTTAACTTGAACCAGTTCATTAAAGGACGGCCCAACCAAACCGGTCCAGCAAATCGAACCGTCCCAGTTGAACTAGAAATGATCTAATCAAACTAGATCTAGTCCAAAAGAACCGGACCAAACCCAATTTCGACCAAAATCGCCTAGATTGCACCGGATTACTTTCAGACTATCAAATTAAAATTAATTTTAGTTTCTTCTTTACTTTATAAATTAATTTGTAAACAAATATCAAAAGATATTGGATTTATTTGAAATGTTTTTCACATGTTCACTACATAATGAGTAGATAATAAAAAAAAGTTCCGTGATTTTCTAAAACTTGTATGATTTATTATAATATTTTTATAAATTACTAAAATAAAATTACAATAAATTGTACATGTGTTAAAAAATCACGACAATTTTCATATTAATTTTTCATTAAGTAGTGAATATGTGGTAAAAATTTCAAGTAAATTCAATACTGTTTGGTAATTTTTCAAATAAGGGTTTCAATAAATTGTTGATGTAAGGTTAAAACTGATAACATAATCAAAGTACAAGATTTGGTTTGTCGATGTATTTAATAAAAATGGGCTAACTGAAATAAAATGCATAGTACAAGATTAAAATCGATAGTTACCCTAAAATCTAATTAACGTAAAACATACAGGGTTTTACATATATGATTCTTTCATAAAGACCTCATTGGAAATTCATTTGTTTTCTCAAAATAGTTTTAATATGAAAATTCATTTATGCTAAATTGTAGAATGGTTTCAAAATCTCGAAAATAACATTAAATTCTCTATTGAATTTGGTCGACTCGTCTAAAATGACTACTTTGTTTTAGGAGATAATCAAGAGAACAAGAAATGTCCACGACATCATTGAGGGACTTGAGGAACTAGTGGAGATTATAAATATTTCTTTTTTGGTTGGTGAGTCTAAGAGCATTGAAATTAATGGTCTACTGCATAACTAACAATAACAACATTTAGAAAATATTTCCGGTATATGCACCTATCATCACCTTCAATCAAATTGAAAGGTCTTAGATTGAAAATGTTTTTAAAAAGGAATAACTCAGAATTGTAAGTATATTCAATACTTTCTCCTTAGCTATGGTTGAGGATACGAGTATTTGAACTAATAAATTAAAAATAATGCTAAGTTTACTATATTAAAATACTTAGTAACGTATCAAGCAATAATGTACAATAGTTAATTTATTATATTAATTACATCAATTATCAATAAATATTTTAATATAATAGAATAAGAGAATATATACAATGTTACTTATAAAATAGTATCTATACTCACGAAGGATGATTGCATTTAAAATATAAATGGTTACAATTTATTGCGTAATAAATTATATAAAAGAGGATCTTCAAAATTCTAGTAATTAATGAATGGTAGTTATGTGGGGAGTCCTTAAATAATGTTGATGGCATTGACATTTCCATACTCCATATTTTTTAAAGAGTTAATTTAATATATTTACAAATATTTTATTATTTTTTCATAAATTAATTGTCCTCTCCCAAGAATTCACACTCTCATGGGACAAATTCCATTTTATAGTATGCTTTGATGTCTCCCAAAGAACTCGTAAGAGTGTTTTGTTAATAAATATGATAGGTATGAAAGCGTTAATTTAAGGTAATTATTCTTCTAGACATGAAATGGACTTTGAATGTCTAGATTCAGTAGATTTTTAAAACCAAGTTGCATGTTAAAAGTTAAAACATGGTATGCGTGGAATTGAAACATATATACCTGTATTTGTTAGATTCGGTGTGACTCAAATTTTAATTGAGTCGAGTTAATTTGACCAGGTTAAGAATCTCGTTTGGAGTAGAATTAAGATTTCAGTTTAATATTATAAATATATAGTTGAATCACAAAATTCAATTGTATTTTGATTTCTGATAAGTGAATTTCTCTTATATGCGTTGTTTTTTTCAAATGAATTTTATACGTAAATCTTAGTATTTATTTATTTTTTTTGTGTTTATTTTATTTTCCTGATAATTAACATTCTATTTTCAACCATATATTAATAAATGAGAAATAAAGAAAAGGACTTACTGTTTGAAGAGGTAACTGATGTACGAGGAAGAGTCAATGCCCATTCTCTCTCTTTTTGCTCATTTCAAAATTTGAAATGGAAAGCCAAATTCTTAGCGCTCACAGAATATCGGAACCCTCTCTCTCTCTCTCTCTCTCTCTCTCTCTCTCTCTCTCTCTCTCTC
>CM039531.1:15143747-15246516 GCA_022433055.1 Begonia peltatifolia
CTCTCTCTCTCTCTCTCTCTCTCTCTCTCTCTCTCTCTCTCTCTCTCTCCCTCCCTCCCTCTCCCTCTCTAGAGAGATCTGTCTTTCTTAGTTTGTATGCATGTCTTTCAATTTTCATCTACCAGATTCAATGATCATGGCATACAAAATAGATGGTCCCATCTGGTTTTCTGTCTTTCGTGCATTCAATTTCAATCTCATTTATGATCACTGCTGCGCATTCACATTTTGTAAGAGCTCTTTTGGGTCTACCACAATCTCAATTCCTTTTGTGGACAAGAATTGCAAGTGATGGTTTGTTACATTTGAACGAGAATCCCAAGAACAAGAAGAAAGAATACTGAAAAGTTCAAAATTAAAATACAGAGAATAATTTATACGTAGAACAAATACATAAAACCTAGACTCTTAGGAAAAAAATCTATTTCATCAAATTCTAACATATTGTATAATAAACACAAAAGCCAACAAGTGATATTTAATCTCATAGACTTTGTATTAAGTCTTAATTAGTCTCTCTATGCACTCCTTAGATTAGGGTCCATTAGCTCTTACCTGTAAGTTTATGTTGCTGAGTTTAAAATAAATCGAACTTGATTGTTGATTATATAAGAATATACATTTGTACATGTTTGTCTATACACGTGTGTACGTATGTAAACATCAGTTCTCTGTCATATATACATATGGATCTTCCAAATCGAAGGTCTAGACCCTCTTTTTTTTGTTCTTCGATAGACAAATTCATTCTCTTTGTAAAAAACTATAAGGTAGAGCCAATAAATATTTTGTTTTCGATTCATCCCGAGAGTGACATACCTTATTCAATAATTGTTTTCGATCCAATCTATAGGAATCAATAGATAGAGCAAATCTATTATGATACATCATATCTGACTTGGTTATTAATAGAGTGAATAGATTTGTTATTTTTTGAAATTTCTCTTTTAATTCAAAATTATGTATGTGTGTGTATATATATATTTTAACATAACACGCACATAATTTATTGATTGATGTAAGCAATTATATTTTAAAAAATGTCTTAAAATAATTTTGCCAATAAATGAACGAAAAAAATAATTTAATTATTGCATGGTGGCTACGACTTTCGTCGCTATTTTGTAGAAAATCGTTATGTATGAATATTTAACGATTTCAAATTTGTTATTATATGTTTGCTCTAGTTTTTATTGTTTTTTATGTTGAAACGGGAGGGCGATAGTCCACGGGAAAACATTTACGGATGCGACCAACATGATGACACAAGAAAACAATTTAATTATTGTATGGTGGCTTTTGTAAGCTAATAGATTGACTACAAGATGGCCATCCTAACCTAACTATGTTAAGCTTCGGCCAACCATTTCATTTCTTCCTCCCAACAAACCCTAATTTATTTAATTTCAAAACTAAGTTTTTAAATATCTCTGTGTATTCTAATTGGTGGAAGAAGTTGAAACCTAGCAAGAGTGAAACGTGTGGTATTAGAAAATGATCTCAAGTCATTCAACTATAATATTGATTTTTATTAAATTAATCAATATTATTGTAATATGTTTAAAGAGAGATTACAATGCATTTAATGAGAAATTAATGTTTTTTTTTTAATTATATGGTTAGGAGGACCAAGTAAAACTTTTGACAACCTAGGCTATTTCATTTTAAATTGGAATACCTTTTTTTTTTCAAAATCAACACTAACTTCGTATACGTTCCAAGCCACTTTCCACCCGTCAAAATTTTATCATTACCGACGAAATATAATCGGGATAATATTAGAGGCACTTCAACTCGACATTGTTATCTTATTTCATTTATTTACTTTCAATCTATCACAATTATTCAAAAGATGAACTCATGTTAGGAAGTCAGATTAGAGTATACATCTAGCATTACTCGTGTAACTGTTATGTTAAAAAATGGGATGACTAAATTCTGTTCATCACGATATTTAAGAGTTAATCAATTACTTCTTATGATAATAATAATTACCTTATCGATTATGTTTCTTTAGTAAAAAAATCAAATCATAAACTCATCCAACAAGAGAAAACTCAAATATTGTATGGTTGATTATCTATCTTTATAATTTGAATTTTCCAAATTCTTTAATTTTATTATAATTTGCATATCATTATAATCTAATTTCCTCAATCACAATTTTGCGGAAGAGTTTGATGTGAATTCAAATTTTTAAGTAGTGTTCTTGTAAAATCACCCGACAAATACGATAAATTGTTTTGTATATCAATCCGGTGAAACAAAAATTCAAACAATTTGTTTTAAGTTCTCAAAATAGAATTAAAGAAGCTGGTGTCAAAAGAAAAAAAAAACTTCGACGCGGGTGTTTTCAAAAATGTTTTAAGGCATTAATTTTTGAAAAATAATTTCGCAATTAGTAATAAAAAATGAAAAAAAATCTAGAAAATAAAAAGGCATAGAAAGGCAACAAGTTATACCCAAGTAAGTCACTTGTGTATCATTTGATCGCACTAAATAAGTTGATGCACTTGCATCTCATCCCTTGGCTTCACATAATTTTACCCTTTTTTTTTTTTTTTGTATACGTTGAAAAGACAAAAAAAAAAGTTGGTAAAGAATTAAATAAAATGAGAGAGTTTTGGGATTGTGGGCCTTCGAGTAATGGCCCATCAAGAAAACGACATGAAATTATTAAACCAAGTCGTCATAATTGGAATTTTTGAATCTACGTAAAAATATATTTATAATTTATTAATAAAATAATTATGATAAATTATAAATAATTAACAATAAAATTAGTAAAACATCAATTTTGAGGTTGTAGGCCTTCAAGTACTGCTTTCGTCGAGAAAACCTCATAAATTGATTAAAAATAATTATTATAATTTTAGTCTTACATCAAGAGTATTATTTATTTATTAATAAAATAATTATAATACTTTATGTATAATTAAATATTAATTATTTTAATCAATAAATAAATTTCGTACAAGCATCAAGTCATGCGTCATAGATACAAAGAGAAGTGGAGTATTTATCCAATTAGACCATTAAGGTTGTCAAATTGGTCCACGTAGCAAACCCGACAAGGGATGGCCGAGGACAGGTGGGAGATGTGGTCCAATGGGGAGCGAACATTTTGAGTTTTGCCACGTGGTTGGCAAGGATAGGTGACAGCCTGTTAAGAAAGATCTTTTAGAGAGAGAGATAAAAAGGGTAAGATAGTCTTTTATTTCTGTATGAGGTGGGACCCACCTCGAATTATGCTTGATTGAAATAATCATAATTTTTTTAAAATATACCAAAAAAATTAAGGACAATTTATTAAAAATAAATAAATTATTTTCTAATTTTATAAATATTAATTTATGTAATTAATTATTTATAATTTATTATCTTAATTACATCAATAAATATTTATCACTTCAAAATATAAAATTAAAAAATAAACGTAATATTATTTTTAATTTAATATACAAAATGACGTGATAAATTTATTATTTATTTATATTCAAATCTACAATGTCACGACCTTTTTTTTTTTAACCTATGTTAAGGTATATTAAAGGTGAATTGTTTCGTTAATTATTATTTCTGGGTTTTTTTGTTGCATTCACAAGAGACGACCACCGGTGTTTGATGCAGCACCCGCATTTTAGTGCATTCTTCGGTCTTTCGTCGGTCTTTCATCGTATTCCTAATAATGTATCAAGTTATAACGTATTAGCTTCAGATACAGCTTTTATTTATCAAATATCTGGGACTTGGTCTTATAAATTTTAAAATATGAGGGAAGAGGGTTTAGATGTCACATCGAACATTAGAAAAATCAGACAAGCTTTTGGTTGATCAATTTCTAGTACAATAAAACTCTTATAATGTTCCTTTTTTCCTATGGAGGTCGTATTCTGAAATGTGTTTGTTCTTTTTGAATCATTATCAAGTTTATTGTCCCTTCTTTTATTTGGAATAATATATGCTAATGGGAGCCCAAAAATAATTGTCTACGACGTAATCGTAAAACAATTTTAGCCTCCGATTGAAGACCGATAATTCAAATGTGGGACAACGATAGAAGAGAGTGACAAGTTATAACTTTTGATATTCGGATATGCCAAGTTCTAATAACCAAAGATTGGTATTTTAAGATTAGTTATAAATCCCCGTAACGTAATGGAGGTTTCACATGGCATCAAAAAATGAGTAACAATCCGTCAAACTTCGCTTGTTCAATGTTCAAAACGAACTTCTGTGCAAAAGACTCTTCTATTGAACAACATTCGCACTTGAATTCTTGAAAAACAATCTTCATCGCAATATTTTTAGTTACTATCGAACCCTTAATATCATTTTATTACGTGTTTGTTTATACAAATTATTGTGAAAAAATAGTATTTTCAAAACTTATTTTCTGAAAATGATGATAATTTCAAAAATTCTTTAAAATTAGGAGAAAAAGAATATATTTTTTGGATCATTAAAATTATTGTGTCCTACTAAAATATAGTATAGTAGTCGTATCCCGTATATTTATGGTAAAAATAAGAGTAGACTCCCATTCAGTTGTGGCCCTGTCGACCCAATGGAGCAAAACAATTAGGGCTTTTGTACATCAAATTTAAGCGAGTCTCTTCCCAATCACTAGATGGCTAAAAATCAACTCAATTTTTAGATTTTAATTGTAAAATAAAATAATAATAATAATAATAAATTAAGCCACAGTAGTTCCTTTAAAACTATAATCCTTTTTAGTGACAAAGATAAGTTGAAGTAAAAGATGTCTAAAGAGATATTTGAGAGAAAACATGTTGGTAATTGTTGACTGCCCATTTTTATAGCCTTGTTAAGCATGCTAAATGCAATGAGTTAGAAGGACGTTGTCGTAGGTTTAAGTTCCAAGATCCAAGTCTTAGAATGTCTCAAACATGTCACTTTAAAGGCAGTGCTTTTATAATTGTCAATTGGAGATTTTCGTTGTATACCTGTTAAATAGATAAAGGTCATATCACTAAGGAAATAGATGCAAAGAGTTAGGTGTAAAATCGTTGGGTTGGCTCGCCTACGGACTTTTTATCCAATGTTGTAGTGAGTTGAGTCGGGATTGATTTTAAGAGGGTCAAGCTGAATTCAATTTCTAGACGTGCGAGCTCGCCAACAAGACCAACTCGGCTTGCTATTGTATCAAGTCAAGCCCAATTTGATTCCAAAAGCCAAGTCAAACCAAGCCCGATTTCAAGCTCGACCCATTATCTCCGAGCACATAATAAAATCATAAGAAAATATATTTACAAAAAATTTAGTTATGAGCTTAGCCTAAATTCTCGGACTGAAATTAGACTGCTTCTCTAGATCAATTGTACTAAATTTGTTTACTGTAGTAGGTCGAGCTTGATAGGTGTGCATTTTAGCTAGGTTGAGCATATTCATTGATCCAACCGAGTAAGCTCGTTTATCTCATCTTTACACGGTCCACATAAAATTCATCCTCCAAATCATTATCTCGTCTAAGATGTCCTAACTTACACTTTTTTTTCTTCTATCGAGTTTCAATACTCACCTATTATATACAATTAATATCATACAATTTCTTCCTTGAAAGTTCAAGCATAAGCTAATAACACAACAATTTTTATTTGGTTCTTTAAAAGATTAGAGATAATGACTATGAATTACAAATTTTGAGTAGCTTGAATGCCCGTCTTCGAGATTCTTTCCATTATAAAAAAATGAGTGTACAACTTATTTTAAGTAACAATAAATAAATAAATATATATATAAATAATATATATATATATATATCAATTTAAAATTTTTTTACAATTATATGTTACTCGTGATTCTTTTTTTCACATGAAATGTGTGTGTGATATTTTAAATTTGGTGGTTGAAGATGATATGCTATATATTTTACCTCATATTGAATTAATTAGTTACGCAATTTCTTATATTATTGGATGTAATTTGAGACAATAAAAATATAAAGATTTTTGTATAGCTTACCAACTTAAACCAAAAAAATTAAAAACCGACGTAAATAATAGATGGAATTCAACTTATTTAATGCTCCAAAATGCTAGGCCATATTGACAAATTATTTATATTTTTATTAATGATAATACGCAAATTATTAAACTTGACAAATCAAGTTGTGATATTGCTAATATATTTCTTGATTTTTTAAAACCTTTTTATGATGCTACAAATCAATGTTTTAGAATTTATTATTCCACTTCTAATATTATTTTTCCTATTTTTGTAGTTTTAACATGTAACTTTACAAAATATCGACAAATAGATGAATTTAGTAATATTCTTAATAAAATGGAAACAAAATTTAAAAAATGTTGGCATAACATTTCTCTTATTTTTTGTTATGCATGCATCATCGATCCTACATTTAAATTAAAAGAAGCATGTCTTATTCTCAATAGGATTTCTGCAAATTTGTGTACTCAACCTTTAATTACTATTGATGATATAACAAATGTAGTTTCAAATTTATATGCTTATTATGAAACAAAATATTTCAATGTTAATTGTTATTATTTACAACCTACACACACCGAGAGTTATCCTAGTAGTAGTAGTGGTGGTAGAGGTAATTTTAGTAAACAATATAGTATTAATGATATATGGAGTGAATTACAAACTGAAAATTATTATATTTATTATACAAATGAACTCAATATTTATTTTGAATTTCGTTATCAATTTTCTCAAAATGAGAATTTTGATATTTTAAATTGGTGGAAAAGACATTATACCACATATCATATTTTGTCTATAATAGCACGTGATCTACTAATACCTCATATTTATACTGTACCATCGGAATCTGCTTTTATGCAGGTGGACGTGTTTATGATGAATAAAGAGGAAAACGTGCACCAGACCTTGTATAGGCACTTATTTGTATCAAAGATTGCACCGCTGTCAAAACGAGAGATCAACAACGAAATGATGAAATTCTTGAGTAGTTACCCAGTTGGATGTTGAAAACTAGAGATTCTTTTTATTTAATTTCTTTTGTAATTTGAAATAATTTTTTTTTAAATTTATAAATTTGTAATTTTTATTAATTTTTTTTTTTTGTAATTTTATAATTAAATATTATGTCAAAATATTTTTAATAATATGTATGTGATATTTTTTATTTAATAGTTTCAAATAATTATTTTATTAATACATTCAATTTTATATATTTTGCCTTAACAATTTTAGGCTCGGTTCGTTAGACTCGGTAAGTTCGATTAACTGGACAACCGCTAATTCGGCTCGGCTAAGATCGTTTGTTAGTTATGTCTAACATGAGTAAATATATATATATATATATATATAATTATGATATTTTAGTATTATTATAATTCTGTCAAAATTGTTGTCAGTTTCGACCATAAATTCTTCCGAATCTCTACAAATTATATTCTTAATTTATGTCCTGACTTCTATTCCTGATTTATATCATTATCTCTTGCCATTAATATTAGTCCTCAAATTGATGTTGGGTAATTTATAAACATCAATTTATCACTAAGAAAGTGATGTCTGTATCTAGAGAGAGCTTTAGTAAACACATTAGTTTTCTAAAGATCAGTAGTGATATGCATAAGAGATGTAACATGATCATCATTTTCGTCACAAATAGAATGACAATTCGCTTTAATATGTTTACTTCGCTAATGAAATATAAGGTTAGAAGCAATTGATGGCACTAGTATTATCTACATTGAACGCGTTTAATTTTGGGAAATTTGAGTTCATCCAACAATCTTATAATCGAAATAATTTAAGAACATGCAGCAGACATAATACAATATCAGACTCAATGGACTTGGACACTCAATCTTGCTTCTTGTTTTTCCAAGAAACAAGAAATTGATCAAGAAACATGCACCCATCAATAATTTAACATTTAGTATTACTAATCTGCATCACTATATGCATCTAGGTGAATAGGAGAGTCCACATGAAAGAAAAGATCTCAAGTAGAGGTGCCACACAAATAGCGAATGATGCAGTAACAACATCCAAATGAAGATGCGTAGGCATTTGCATAAATTGATTAACTTGTTAGACAACAATAAAAATATCAGTTCAACTAATAGTTAGATAGTTCAAGTTCCCCATTAATTGTTTATATACACAGGGATAAGAGAAAAAGTTACCCTCTTCACAATGATATTTAACATTCACTTGTTTGGGAATGTCAATGGAACAACCATCTTGAAGGCAGTCAAAGCAATTAACTTTTAGATGTACAAGACTTGAGTAAGAAAATACAGGATGAAGAATGCATTTCAAGATCTAAGAATAGTGTAAAGAACCCAAGTCCTTGGTATGAAAAGAACGTTGAAGATACAATTGAAACTGCAAAATTAGCTCAAACTCAATCTTTGTAATAATAATATCATGAATAAAGAATAAGAGGTATTAATCATAATATCAATTGAAATGGAAAAGAAACTATACCAATTAGGAGGATATCAGAGTTCTACTAAGGGGCAATAGCAAGGACATTGAATCAAGTCATGAAGAGTTACGATGATGATGGTGGTTGTAGTTGCTAAGAGACGATAGCAAATTCAATATGCTCATTTTTGTGGGGTCCCTCCACTATGATGAGGGACCCACTAAATTACTTCTTTTCTCGGCGCCTCCAAATTCTGTAGGCGTCTACTTTCTATTTTATTACTTAGAAATTTTCTCTATAAATAGGAAAGACATCTGAAGAGAAAATGCATCTGAGAAGAGAAAAAGAAAAGAGGAGAGAAATCTTCTCAAAGAATAGTGAAGAAGTAATGAGATTTTTGGAAAAAGAGAAAAAAAGAATGTCAGAGAAAAATAGGTGAGATGTTTTTGTGTATACTGTGAGTTCTAATAGAGGTAAATTTCTCTTAGTGAATATTTTCTATAATATTCAGTTTCTAAAATAATACTGTAAAATTCTATTTTTCACGATGAGATCTTTCTGGACTCAGTGGTCATGATTTTTTTTTATTTGAGTTTTCACGTAAAACTTTTGTTATTCGTTTTAGCCATTATTTCTCTTACTTCTTGACCGTTGTAATATTACAGTGTAAAAAATTATTCTTGGTATTTTTTGGATCGCATTTGTTATCGTTTCTCATATCACTTGTTTAGTGCAGTAATTGTACTGTGTAAGTAAGTTCTGTATAAGGAGAATAGAATTTAAGTGGACTGTTTGTGACTCTCCAACCTTTCTTGACAACTTATTTGTAAAGATAATTCTGTTTAAAGAGATTGTCAAGAGCATTCTTTTCTGAGAATTATACTAATCAGTACTTTTCACGTTTTACAGCGGTTGCATTGTAATTGTTTCTAACAATTATTATTTCTCAACGACTGATATCAGAGCAAGGTTGTGGTTCTTGTGCTGTGTTCAAACCATGGAGAGTAATCCGAGTTGGATGGTCACGTTGAACAGCTCCAACTATCATGTGTGGAAAGAGAAAATGTAGTATATTCTCTATGTTAATTACTATTATTTGTCCGTATTTGCTGGTGCAAAGCCGGCGGATAAATCTGACATCGAATGGAAATTGTGTCATCGTCAAGTGTGCCATTACATTCGATAATGGGTAGATAATAACGTCTTCAACTATGTCAATGAGGAAAAGAACGCTAAGAGTTTATCTAAAAAACTTGAGGAGTTATACGCTCAGAAGACCGGCAACAACAAGTTGTTTTTGATCAAACAACTTCTATAGTTGAAGTACCAAAATGGAAAGGCATTGTAATCACTAAGGGTTACAAGGAGGCTTTATGGATGAAGAGATTTCTTGAGGAATTAGGTCGGTGCCAAGAGAATTATATTATGTTCAGTGATAGTCAAAGTGTTATCCATCTCTCCAAGAATTCGTTATTTCATTCGAGATCCAAACATATTGATGTAAGGTGTCATTGGGTTCGAGATTTGCTAGAGACAAATCAATTTAACTTGGCAAAAGTGCACACCAGTGAGAATGGTTTGGATATGTTGACGAAAGCTTTGCCGAAAGAGAAGTTCGAAGCTTGTCGGTAAAAAGCAGGTTTATTGGAGATTTCTCATCATAAGTCAGAAGGGAGAGATTTGTGGGGCCCTTCCATTATGACGAGGGACCCACTAAAGAAGGAAAAATTTTCTTTCTTTTCTCGTCGTCTCTAAATTCTACATGTGCCTACTTTCTGCTTTCCCACTTAGAAATTTTTCCTATAAATAGGTAAGCTAACTAAAGAGAAAATGCATTCGAGAAGAGAAAAAGAAAAGAGAAGAGAGAAATCTTTTTAGAGAAGAGTGAATAAATAGTGAAGTTTTTGGAGAGATAGAAAAGAAAGAGTGTGAAAGAAAAATAGATAAGGTGTTTTTGTGCACACTGTGAGTTCTAAAATAAGTGAATTTTTTTTAGGGAATATTTTCTAGAATATTCGGTTTCTAGAAGAATATTGTAAAATCTTATTTTTCATAATGAGATTTTTATAGACTCGGTCCCCGTGTTTTTTCTCGATTTGGATTTTCACGTAAAATTCTCGGCATTCGTTTTAGATATTATTTCTCTTACTTCTTGGCCGTTGTAATATTACGGTGTGAAAAATTATTATTAGTATTTTTCGGATCTCATACCGCTTGGTTGAAGTAATTGTACTGTGTAAGTAAGTTATGTTTAAAGAGACTGGAATTTAAGTGGACCATTTGTGACCGTCTAGTCTTTCCTGTGAACTTATTTGAAAAGATAATTCTGTGTAATAAAATTATCAACAGCATTTTTTCTTGTGAATTATATTAATTAGTACTTTACACGTTTTACAACGACGATATTATAATTGTTTTCAATAATTATTATTTCTCAACAATTTTGTGGAGATATTTCAACAAACCTTGAAAGAAGAGCATTGTTAGAAGAGAAAATGCGTTGAAAATAACACTGTTGTGCAAAGAAAATATCATTTCTAAAAATGCATATATGGTTAACATCATCATGACACAAAAAATCTTTTTGGGCAATGTTATTAACTAGAGTTGACAAAGATGCGGGCTGAAAGTTGCCCGCTCGGCAAGGTCTTTAGTGTCCGCCGAGCAAGCCAATCATCCCAAACTCATAAGTCTACCTGACACCAAGCCAAATGAGTAGTTGCTCACTCTTCAGCAGTCCCACACTTTTGCGAAATTTTATTAAATCTTTAACGGGCCCACATTTCTCACTCTAGTGGGCCTATTTTTATTATTTTTCGCTTTTTCAATTTTTCTCCCCACTAATTATTTTTTATAGAAAACTAAAAAGTCACTCACATTCACCTTTATGACGTGGATTTGGGATGTCTAAGTCTTTTTTTTTTTTTTTTGTTTAAATGTTTTCTTTCTTTTATTTCATTTTTTTCAATTAAAATAAATAAATTATATTTTCTATCGCATTATCTACATATAATATATTTTTTAATTTTTAATTAAATAATTTATATTTTTATCATTTATCAATTTAACTCCTTTATTAATGTCTTTTATTCTATCTCTTTTAATTTATATAAATATTATTTTATTTGCTAAATTAATGTATTTAATATAATCAATACTCGAGAAAATTACTATATCATTAATAATATTGATTAAAAATTGAACTAATAATTACAATACATTATCATCTCAATTTAACTTTTACATTTGTGAGGTGAGGTGGCTCACAAACACGTCCACTCAGTTCAGTAATTCTTTATTTTTTCACTAAAAAATTCTTTTAATTTATTTATTTCTTTGAAATTATTGAAAAATTTTATTTATGTTAGGCTCGTTAAGTTAAACTTGTTCAGTTAGTTCGACTTGCCTCGTAGCTCACAAATCAACTCGAGTTGAAAATTTTTAAGGTTAACTCGTGAGATGTAGTATGTTAAGCTCTCCAAATTCATCAGGCTCAGTGAGCCTGGCATTTTCAAGTTTGACTCGCCCAGCTTCATTTAACATCCCTATTATAAACCATAAAAGCTCATACCACAAATTGAGCTATAAGTTTATGATACTCATGAGGAGACAAATGCACAAAGAAAACATATACAAATTGTATAATGTGTTATAGTCAATGTGCATATAAAAAAGACAATAGTAAATGTAACGACCCTAAAATTTAAATCTCTCAATTTGAGATTTTAAAAAATTTTTCTAACATAATAATCGAATTATATTACGTTGTTTCTAAACTTTCCATAAATTCTCAATTAATATTTTATGTAGCAGATTTAAATCTATTTATAATCTCAACTAGATTTATTAAAATTAAATTATCATATTCAAATTAGTAAACCTGTTCAAAATTATTTAATTATATTTATTATAATTCAAACTATTTAATTCTATCTTAAGGTCAAAGTAATTATTCACATTTAATATTTAATCATCTAATACTTAAATTCACTATTACTTCCTATAATCATTTCGTATCAAAACTACATCTACTTAAAATCATTATCAACTTGCAAAATTCTAACTTTACTTAAATCCTCAACTAATAATAAATGAATTAAATCAACTATTCAATAACAAGAAAATCATTATTAAATGATCAAGCTTTACAAAAAATCATACATTATCTAGGCATGGACACAGTTCGATTTGGTTTGGGTTTCACGCCAAATTGAATCGAATCGTTTGGTTTTCAATTTCAAGTTTGAGATTGAAACCAGACCGACTCCTTACAAGAACCAACCCAAACCAAATAGAGAATTTCAATTTGGTTCTAGTCGGTTAGGTTCGGTTCCTAACCCATAAAAACCTCAATGAAATCAACGAGCTCAGTTGATTACGTCTTCCTTTGTTGCAATGCTTCTATTAAACTCTGAAGCCCCAACTTAGTCACAGAATATGCTGCATACCCATAAATCTCTAACTATCAATAATCATATATTAATTTAGAACAACTTCTAACCAGTTCTTGAGGAACAAAAACTCCTTAATTCACTATAAGCACATCGATTTGACCTGCTCCATTAATAGCCCGTGCGATTGTGTCGAAATCCTATTAGAAGACGTAAAGGATGATAAAGAAAAAAATATTTTTCTTCTTATCTAATCATTAACCAATTACAAAGGCTTTTATATGCCTGAATCCTAACAACAGTAAAGGCATGTACCAACTACCGATATTACAGAGAGAGAGAGAGAAGATTTAATCTTAACAGAATTGAAACAATATTAATGAGTCCGGTTCAAGTGTATGGTTCAACATCCCCCTTAAACACATGGGTCGAGAAAGAACCGTGAGTTTGGTTCGAAGTTTTTGAAAGTGGGCTGCAGTCAGTGGTTTCGTCAAGCAGTCAGCAATTTGATCAGTGGACAAAGTAAAGACAAGATTAAGAGAACAAACAAAATGCTAATCAATTTCTATATGCTTGGAATGAGCATGAAGAACTAGATTCGATGCAAGGTTAAGAGTGCTAATGTTATCACAGTAAAGCAGTGACGGTAAACCTGTAACAAGGCGCAGCTCGGTGAGCAGTGATTGATCCATGACAATTCAGCAGCTCCATTTGCAAGTGCTCAATATTCAAACTCTGTACTTGATCCGGAGTCGACTTTTTGTTTAGAAGATGACCAAGAAATCAGATTATGACTAAGAAATATACAGTGACCAATTGTGCTACGACGATCATCAGGGCATGATCCCCAATCGGCATCTGTGTAGAAATATAAAAAATGATTTGCAGTCTTTTGAATAAATAATCCCAAATGTCCAGTACCTAGGAAATACCTTAGAACTCTTTTCCAGCTTGCATGTGTATATCAGTATGGGCGTGCAAAAGCTGGCAAAGTTTGTTAACGGTGAAAGAGATGTCAAGTCTTGTGATCGTGCAGTACTGCAAAGCACCAATTATGCTACGGTATTCAGAAGCATTAGACAATGAAATGTCATCATGAATAGAGAGCGGTGACAAGGCCAGAGGAATATTCTGACGCTTGGAATCAAGCAAGCCTCCCTTCGTCAACAAGTGTCAGATATATTTAGTTTGGCTGAGATGTAGACCATTAGATTGACGGTGAACTTTAACCCAAAAAAAGAAATTGTAAGTTGTCAAGATCTTTGATAGCAAACAGTTGAGATAGGTGAGCTATCAACTAAAATATTAGAGTAGAGGATGAGTCTATCTCAATTATATCATCAACATATATTAAAACCACAATAATATAAGATGTAGCATGATAATAAAACAGTAATGTTTCAGATTTGGAACCAATAAAACCCCAATTAAGAAAAGCCATACTGAGTATGAGAAACCAAGCTTGTGAAGATTGTTTTAAACCATACAGGGATTGCTGTAGCTTACAGACATAATCAGGTCGAGAAGGATCAACAAAGCCCTGTGGTTGAAGCCTAAAAACATCTTCCAAGAGATCACCGTGAAGAAACGCATTTTGAATGTCTAACTGCTTGATAGGCTACTGTCGAGAAATAGCAATACTAAGTAGAAGTCGTATTGTAGTGGGTTTGATGACAGGGCTGAAAGTTTCATGAAAATCAAGTCCCGGTGTTTGTTGAAATCCTTTTGCAACTATCCCGGCTTTGAACTTGATCTATCGAACATCTGGACGAAGTTTGATTCGGTACACCCATTTTGAACCAATAACTTGAGAGACACTGGGTTTTGGAACTAGCGTCCAAGTGGCTTGAGACTGAAGAGTAGTGAACTCAATTTGTATAGCTACACGCCACTCATCATATTTGGAAGCTTCACTGAAAAATAATGGTTCACACCGCAAGTTACTTGCAACGCTGAAGAAAAGCTTCGGTTTAACAATGCCGAATTTTGACCGTGTAACCATTGGATGATCATTTACAGTCAGCAGATCCGGTAACGTCTCAGTTTGGTCAAGTCAAGAAGAAGGAGATGAGGCGATAGTACTACTGGAGTTAGAACCTTGGGTAGAGCTACTTACGGAATTGAAAGGTGATGGGGTGGTAGGTGGGAGTGGCAGAGTAGTGATGATGGGTACTATAGATGAAGACGTAGGAGAAGATGAGTTGTTAGCGAGGGCAAACACGTTTTCATTGAAAATGACATGTCGTGAGACATATAGTCTACCAGTTGAAGTTTGAAGACAAATATAACTTTTGTTATGGCTACTGTATCAACCAAAACTCCAACTTGTGGGAGTTGTACGGTCATAAAAATAGAAAACACTGGCAACCAAAAATTTGAATGTGAGAATAAGATGAAATTTTGTTGTAGAGTGTTTGAAATTGAGATTTATTTGAGAGGATTTTGGAAGTCTGATAATTAGATACACTGTAGTACTGAAAGCAAATGACCAGAAAGATAAAGGCATTGATGCTTTAGCAAGAAGGATTAACCCTATTTTGACAACATGTTAATTTTTATGTTCAATGTGTCTATTTTGTTCCGCGGTGTATGGACAAGAAATTTCATCTAAAATTTCTTGAGTTGAAAACCATTTTGATAGAGATCAGAATTCACTACCTCAATTTGATATAACCCGTTTAATTTTGCAATTAAATTCAGTATGGATCATTTTTTGAAAAGTAATGAACACGTTATAAGCTTCACTTTTTGAATGAAGCTGATATATCCAGTTAGACCTAGAATAATCAACAATAAACATGATAAAATATTTCACACTAGTAATGGAGGACACAAGGGAAGGACCCCACAAATCAATGTGAACCAAATCAAACATGACAGTAGCATGACACATAGAATTATGAAATGATAATTTGTGAGATTTAGCTAACAAGCATGATGAATAAAAATCCATGAGTTCAGATATAGCAAACGATAAACTACAATTAGATAAAACAGACTTGACAACATGTAACAAGGGATGTCCCAAGCGAGAGTGCTATAGATTTGAAGGGTTATTGGAGATAGTGTGAAGCTGAGCAGAGGAGGGCAGACACAGAAGAGGGTGCAGATTCGATAAAAACCATTGTCAAGGATTCCCCGAAAGAGAATTTTTTTGGATATCTAATCCTTTACCACAAAAAAAGAATAATGAAATTCAATAAAAACTTTGTAATTGATACATAACTGTGAAACACTAAGTAAATTTTTTTGTAGAGCATAAAAGTGGTAAATTGTATGTAAAAGTAAAGGAGAGAGCAAGTTTGTAGGGTTGCATGACCAATATTAGAGATAGAAGAGATTTTACCGTTTCCAACTGTAATATGATCATCGCCTTAATACTGTGTGACCGAGTCCAGCATATTCAAATCTGGAGTAAAGTGGTGAGATACTCCAAAATCCACATACCAAGAGGGGTCTATTGCAGTAGATGTTGTGGTTGATTGAACAAATTGAGATGGAAGAACATCAAAGAAATTCCGTGGAGGATTTGTGGTGGGTTGGTATTGGAGATTAGTTCTGTAGTAGAAAACATTGGCGCCATGACCCGATTTAAGACAAATTTGACAGCGAGGGCAAAACAATAGTCTGTTTTGTGGAAAAAAAAAAAGTTAAGATGGACGAGTTAGAGAAGTCAAAAGTAAAGAACTAGAGGAAAAAGGTTGTGGTCCTCGTAGTCTATTAGAAGTAGAAAATGAATGAGGTACGAGAGTAGAGGAAACTTAGGAAACATAAATACATAACGAAAAGAAGGTTGAAGATCACTAGTAGTTGTAATTGTAAGATTATTGCCATTAGAAACTTGAATAGTTTGTTGCCAATATACTGTTGTAGATTATGTAACGGACCATGTGGTCCGGCCATATGAATAGATACTCTAGAATTAACAACTAATGAACAAAAAAAAAAACAATCTTACCTTGGCCTTGAAGTCCAAGAGCAGAGAATGCATAAATAATTATTTGATGTAGCATTTTTGAAGTTACAACATTATTGATTTGAGGTAATGATGGCGGACGTAGAACCAATAAAGTTAGAATCTGAGCTACCAGAAGGCCGACTAAGAACTCTGGAGCTACCTTAGAATGGATAATACCATTATATTCGCTCCATAAGTTAATGAATTCGTAATAATATTAAATTAAGCTAACTGAAGTTACAGATTTCGAGTTCAAGTTAAAATCGTCTCATAGTGTTATCTTGATGACATATGCACTTTAGATAATTCCAATTGTTTACATACGAGATTGAACGAATGGCAAAATCCAAGAAATAATCGTAGCATCTTTTGCCTCCCATTGGACAATTTTTGGAGTGGTAAAACACTCATCGATGTGGCTCCAAAGCTTCTTTCTTGTAAATTGGATAGTCAAAGTTTCTGTAGACATTTTCCAAAACAAATTGACTGACACAATCGTAGCTTTGAAAAAGAACCTTTTTGTTCACAAAAATTCAAATTTAACCAAACGAAAAAAAACTCAAAAATTTAATTCTGAATCTCAGAGTTTCAAACTCCTTTCAAAAAAATACGCAGACAAATTTTTGAAAGTTCGATTTAATTTCTACTAAATCTAGACTAGAAGAATGCTCCAGTTCCTAAAGGCAGAAGAACCGTGAGTTGTTCCACTGTATCTGGAACTGTTATCTGTAGTTCGATTTATAGTTTTAGAAATTAAAAACCATCTGATCTGCAAATAAATTAGACGGGACGACCTTTTAATTAATGTTTTGATTTTGGAACTCCACATTTCCAGTTTTGGTTCCAATTCGATGGAACCATGAAGCCACCGGTTAGTAACCTCCCTCGTATACTTTCAGGCGAGGAGTCTAGTTCCACTCAAGACCGAACCCGACCTTGCCAACCCCAGTCGTGAGTGGTCAAAATACTATTTATGCTTCTAATATAGTATACTCTACATTTTTTGATCATCTTAAGAAAAATGATGATACAGTTACTATTATTAAAATTACTAAATAACAATTTAGATATTTTAATTTGGTAGAAACTGAATTCACTGGAATACGTGTTTTGAGTACATACTAAGGAATTTATTTGTAATTCTTCTCTGTCATTGCTACAAGGTTGACTTTAGCCACGAGAGGTGTACTCAATGTATTCTATAGATTAAATAGGCGACATAAAAGTCTCACAATGTGAGCTTCATGGTTACGTAACACTTACATTAATTTGCTCGAATGTTCTTAGAGTTATCTCTCAAAAATTAACAAAGGTGAACGAGAATTCATGTCAATTATTAAATATCGACGCATAAATAGACGTTAGTGGTCACATACAATTTAAGTACTTCGTTAATTTGTAAACTTAAATTTGTTTTAATACTTTGATTTGTCCATTATTTCTATTAAGTTTTCTTTCTTAATCGTAACAAAAAATGAAAATATTAGTTGCAAAAAAAGGAGTATGGTTGAGAAATCACTATCAATCTCTATATTGTCAAGGTTTGGCTCAAGATATTAAAATCAAGACTTTTAGGTACACTCATTTAATACAAACGTCATACATTATTTGTGTGTGTATAAATATAACACACGCGCACCCACAACGAACCAATTGATAAAATTTAAGTACATGCTTTAATTATAAGTCACACATTCATTATCACTTCCTCTTTAATTCAGTATTTTTCTATCCAATTCCGAATTTAATGATTGAAAAATAAAAATCAATCATTAAATCACTGAAAATAGTCTATTAGAAAGCTAATTGTTGGAGTCTTACACTAATCTTCCCCTTGAATGTATTATTTTATTTGTCAATGATAAAATAATGATGAATTGTTTATATTAATAATTAAATAAACATGTGATTAAAGTGTAATAAATAATATATAAAATTATATGTTTCTAAATAATAAAATAAAGAAAATTAACGAATCTTTTCTCAACGCCATAAATTAAAAATATATATATATATATATATATATATATATCTTAAAGCAAATAATATCTTTCTAATTTTCTTTTTTTTTTATTTCGAGAATTAAAAATGGTAATGTTTCGTTATTAAATAAAAATTATATTCTTAGTTTATGGATTAAGCACCTCCCTCGTTCTAATTAAAAACTGATTTCCAGCTCATTCCTCTTGCATTAGGTGAATAATCCAAAAACTCTAGAAAATTAAACCAAATAATGTGATATTTATTTTATTAAAATATTTATTGACGGTAAAAAAAATTAATATAATATATTATTATTAATTACACTCATCGATATTCAAATACAGTATTAAACTTAACCGGTAATCTATTTGATCAATCGAAGTACAAAAGTTGGAAGTCGTTTTCTTGTTTTTCTTGGAACCTTGTAACTGAGCTCCATCAATGGATCGGAAGAAGCTGTATAATAGCAAGCAAACACCAGAAAGTGAAGAATGTGTCTCCCTCCTGTTTCACTGTTACAGTCAAATGAAAAGATAAAATCTTTCCCCCTCTCTCTCTCTCTTCCTGCTGACATTTTGTCAACCTGGAAGGTTTAGAGGAGGGGTGTTTGCTATTATGGGCAGGACCCACATCTAAAAGAGAAAGAAAAATGTCGAAATTCAAGCTAACCCACCAACTCTGGCTGATTCCTCCAATCTTCTATTCATCTTTTTGGTGGGTTTTAAGGAAGGTTGCTGCCGGTAAATGTTTGATCAAATGCCCCAATAAAAACTTTTACGCTTGCCCGCCCTTTTGTTTGTTTTTTTGTTTTAATCACACTTTACCCTCGTTTGCGTAGAATCGAAGTACTCTTTGTTCTTCTTTCTTGATTATATCATACCTTTTCTTTTACATCAATGTTTTTCCATGTCTCTGTGGTTGTTCATAAAAAAAGTTGTTGTTTTTCAGGGTTGTAGCTGTTGAAGAATATGATAGAAGTATCGATTGCTTTCTTCAATCGCCTCTTCGATGACTATGAATTTATGGTGTTTGAGAATTTTGTCTGATCTGGGAGTTTTCATATTCTACTGTCGGCGGAGATTATTGGCCTCTTGCTGGTAGATTTTTTTTTTGCCTATCTATTTGACTCTTACTTCGTTTATTTACGTACTCTAATTTTTGTTTAACCTTTGTTTGATCAGTCATTGATGGAGAATATGTTTCTATGACTTCTGGGGTGCTGATTTTAGATTGGCTTTGCCATTGGAGGTCAAATTGCTTTGAGAAATTTAAGAATTGAAGCATTTTGTTGGATTTTAGAATAATGTTAAATGCGTGCCATCCCTTCATTATTCATATTTCCTTAGACATAGCAAAATTTCACTTTTAAGTGTTGTTCGTTGACTATAAAATTTTAATCCTCGATGTTTTTTTGGCTGTTTTTTTTCTTAGAAACATTACATATTGCATATCTTCTTATTTTCTGTGCATATTAATGCCAATACATCCCAGTTTTAAGGCAGGTCCCTTATTTGTTTGAATAACAAGGCACATAGTTGAGTAGATACATTCTTACTTCTTGATCGGTTTTCCCTATGAATCTAGAACTATCTTGGATCAACATTTTTTTGGTTCATTTGACTATACTTTGATTTTAAGAAATGTGAAATGTGCATGAATGGAAATTCAAAATAGCAATGCTTGTAACTAGCAAGACGATATTGAATTCAAGAGGCCTTGTCTTGGACATGTAAAACTACTTTATTTCCAACCATATAATTCCTTTGACTGAACTTATAAAATTGGTCAGAGAAAAGGCGAATCCCAAGCGGAACATTTTGAACCATGGATTGGCTAACTAAAATTCTTAAAGGTTCTAGCCACAAAATCTCAGAAGGACAATATCATAGCAAATATGAAGATGAGGGAATTTGGGAAGAACCTCATCATTCTGTGGTAAGATATCATATTCCAACTTTTTCCCCCATAATTTGCACTTCATCGCAATCAACCCGATCCATGTACTTTTATGGCCATTAGATATATCTACTACAAAAGAGGAGAAGTTGCTAACAGAAAAATCTATTTTCTTGAAATATTTTTTGTTGAACTCATTATGCGCCTATGGAAAACACGATTGCAGGAGGAATCAACAGAATTTAATCAAGGAGAAATTGATTATGCTATTGCACTATCCCTTGCAGAAGAGGATGAAAAAGGCATGGAGGAAGATGCTAATAAAGGGTCCATACCAGAAGAAGATCCAAAAAGGGCAGTTGCAGAAGAAGATCAAAAAGGGAAAAAAGTGATAAGTGAGTATGGGTTTGGAAGCATTTACGTGGAGCATTCACTACTTTGTATTCTGTTAATTAGGTTTCTATATGAGAAATCATTCACATATTTTTGTCATGTTGGAGGTACTTCAATAAAATAATGAATGTTTGAAAACTCTTCCATAAACATGTTTATTTCAATTATCCCTGGATGTAACAAAACTTAATTGCTTTAGTTTGATGTACAGCTTTTGCTTCATTGATATGCACATTTTATTCCAACAATGATCTATATGAACATTATTTCTTTGTTTTATTATAGTTATACAAATTGAAAATGTACTCGAATAGCTAAGAGGTATAAGCCTTGAATGTGTGAAAAAACATAAGAGTGGCTGAATTATGCAGTGAAGAGAAATATGAGAACTTTTTGGCTTAAATTCCCATCCCTTCGGACATCATAGCTAGTGCTTTTTTCTGACAAGAACTATGGCTAGTGATCTTTCAAATCCCTCATTCAGTAGAATTTCTCAACTTATAGAAACGCCTGCTAAACTTTATTTGGAGAGGTCTATGAAATGGATTGCATAGATTGACATACTTAAAGTTATGTTCAACAATTTGTGCTCTCAAACGAATATTGTAAAGCACTTTGCTCTGAATTGAGATGTTCTCTTTTGTCTTTAATCCATTTATATATTTCCTGAAAAATCCGAATCAGATGAAGATGAGCCAGTTGCTAAAGTTCAACTAGAGGAAGATGAACAGCTTGCGAAGGCACTTCAAGAAAGCTTAAACGTGTCTCCTCCTAGATACAATTCTGGAAACTTTTTTCAACCATATCCTTTCTTTCCAGCTGGATACAGGTAAATATGTAGCTGATCCATGATTAATCTCAATTGTCATGAGCCATCCCTTAGAGCACGGAATTGAAATCTTAGCTTGCAATCAGTGAAAGCCTGATACTTCTTAGTTTGCTGAAAGTTTGTTTGACAAAATGAAGCATTAAATGGAAGTGTGAGAATTTGGATCATATTCTAAATTTTTTTTGTCATAACTTGCTTTTACCATCGGAGGTTGACCGAGTAAGTTTACCTATACAACTTTTAATCCTTGAGAATTCTAAAAAACATGCAATATTTTGTGTTTTCTTACTCTAGCTGTGTCACTATGCCATATTAGCTTATTATTTTAATTTTTCCTTAGCTAACAACATTAGTTTTTGTAGAATTTGTGCTGGCTGCAACACTGGAATTGGTCATGGACGATTTTTAAGTTGTATGGATGCTGTTTGGCATCCAGAATGTTTTCGTTGTCATGCTTGCAACCAGCCAATCACTGATTATGAGGTAGATATTTCCCGCCTATTTATTTATTCTTCAGTTTTTGCTCCAAACTAGTTCAAGAGGTTTTAAAAACAAAGGAATCATTGGTTTGTTTTCTCTTCAAGTAATTATAATCGTTGTTTGTATATACAAATATATTTGTTAATATCTCTCATTCTTGTTAACAGTTTTCCATGTCTGGAAGTCGCCCTTATCATAAATCATGCTATAAAGAGAAGCATCACCCCAGATGTGATGTTTGCAGGAATTTTGTGAGTTTTTATTTTCATAATTAGCAAAATTTTATTATAGTGACTTGCAAAAAGTCTCTTACTGGAACTTATGATGCTGATTTAATTCGAATGATCTTTGTCTTGATTATTTAGGTTCAACACATCTATATCACTCATATGAGCTAATTTAACATTTTATAACGTGATGAAGGACCAAATAAGAAATTATAGATTAAAAAATTGTCATATAATGTGATGAAGGACCAAATAAAAAATTTTAAATTAAAAAATAGATAAATTAATAATATTATGATAGAACCCTCCTTTTTTATCCAAGAAACTCGGTAGTGCAAAGGATCTTGCAATACAAAGGATTTAATCATCTTACATGAATGCCAATTGAGCTGGATCTCGTGGCTAAATGATACACTTTGGATATTACCCATTAAACTTAGAAGTTCAGTGCAAAACACAAGAAGTTGCAAAGTCCAATGCAAAAGTATAATACGAAACATGTCAGACACGATGAATTATAAAGACTCTAAAGGAGCTAATATAGTAGTAGAAAGGGCTTACTATTATTTACACTGACAATAAGACAACGATCAATCTAACACACAATTTGACACCATAGAATTAAATACATTGAGATTGATAAACACTTCATCGAAGAGATGAAAATAGAATGATTCCAGAGCTAGTCATTTCTAGCCAATAGTTCGCGTTCATATCCTTGTACAAGGAGTTTCTATGGATATCTTTTTCACTCTGGTTTGCAAAATTGGAACGTGAGATATTTATTCCCTAGTTGCAGGAGAATTGTTAGGAAAAACATGTTCAATAAAAGAAAAGATCACAATATTTACTTTTTCCTAATCTGTAAATATTGAGTCAATTACACAGATATGCACTTCGTGTAGATTTATTTTTTTTATTCTTTATTTAAGACTTGATAAAACAAGTAATATTTTATTGTTTCCGTTGCATCATAGCTGTATAGTTTCCTTACCAAATTCTTTCCTTCCCTATGTATTGTGAGTATCACCATGTATCTAGTCTAGTACTTAGTTTAGGTGTACAAAGGAGAATTATTGCCTTCTCAATTCTTAGTTCAAGGTACAAAGACTTGGGAAAAGAGAATCATCAGTAAGGATGAAACATTAAATATTCAACCATCAAAATCAATATCAAAATATTTTTAACAGAATAATGACTTACAGCTTAGTAATGGATACCCAAATTTTGTTAATCGAAAAGCTCTAGATTAAGAAAATAACTATATAAAAGGAATTAATAAATAATCCTCCTCTGTATTCTCTCCATTGAAAATGTCTATTACACCTTGATTGTTGTGCTTAAATCGTCCATTATATGCTTGCATAAAAAATAGTCAAACCAATGCTAAGAAAGTATCCCAATATGTTTTCAAGATCCTAATCAATGAATTGGTCTTCATAAATAATCTTATTTACTGGATGGAGTATATGGCTACATTCTTATAGCAGAACTTCGGTATATTATTGATGGATTGAATAGTTTGTCATATTGGGTTTTAAAATATCCATTCTATTTCAATGTGTTATAATGCAAGACTTTATGAAGTGTTGGCATACTTTTATATTATGTTATAATCTCAAACTTAAAATTTTTCATTTTCACATAGATCCCTACAAATTCTGCTGGTTTAGTTGAGTATAGAGCACATCCATTTTGGCATCAGAAGTACTGCCCCTCCCATGAACGAGATGGAACTCCGCGATGTTGTAGCTGTGAAAGAATGGAGGTATTTGTAGAAAACATTATTCTAATTGACAACTTTAGACACTTATTTTATTTGTGTTTCAATTATTTCAATCAATACAGCCAAGAGACACAAATTATCTGATTCTTGATGATGGGAGAAAGCTATGTTTAGAGTGTTTAGATTCTTCGATCATGGATACTCATGAGTGCCAACCTCTATACCTTGAAATTCAAGATTTTTATGAAGGCTTGAATATGAAGGTGGAACAACAAATTCCGATGCTCTTGGTTGAAAGACAAGCATTAAACGAGGCACTTGAGGGTGAAAAAAATGTAAATGCCATGTCTTATTTCTCAAAATTTTGATTTTTTCTTTTCTAAACCATAGCTTATTTCGTTTGTTTATGAAAAGGGTCATCATCACATGCCCGAGACTAGAGGACTCTGCTTGTCTGAAGAACAGACAGTTGCCACAGTAAGAATATCTTGATTCTGTTGAACTAAGCTTGGGATTTCTGCTAGGAGACATGGATTTTTTTGCCACTTTTCTGAAAGCTTGTGATTTTTTTAGCAACTCAATTTGATTCTTAGCTGATTTTTAACTTTAAAAGCAGTCCATTTACTTGTAATCTTGTTTAGATTGGTTTGTGTCTTTTTATTTTTAAAAAAACTATCAGATATCAAGGAGACCAAGGATTGGGGCAGGTCACAGAATCTTAGACATGTTTACAGAGCCATATAGGTTGATCCGGCGATGTGAAGTTACGGCAATTCTTGTTTTATTTGGGCTTCCAAGGTCTCATTTCTCAATCAACTCTTTCTTAAGAATTATTATTTCTCATATGGCCATGTATCTGATTGAGCGCAATTAAAAATATTCTTTGGAGTTTGTTTGATTTTAACTAGCTTTTCTATACGGCACTTTTGAACATAGAATTCGTTTATGTTTGATAAACAATGATTATAGCTAGCTTTTTGTATACTGCGCTTACATCTTCTTATTGTTTGTATCTGATGAACAATGTGTAGTTTTTCATATACCTTAACTTTTTGAAAATTTTGAAGCTTCTGCATTTTAAGCTTAAAAAAAGTGTGGTATGACTAAAGAGTTTGAACTACAGATTGTTGACTGGATCCATTTTGGCTCACGAGATGATGCATGCTTGGCTAAGACTCAAAGGTATTTTTTTTGCTGGTATTCCTTTATTTTATTTTTTTATAAGAAACTTTGTGTTATAAAAAAAATTTTACAAGCGTAATTAAAAACAATTTCTTTCCTGTCGAAAAGATTCATATTAAATGGGTAACTTTTAAAATAGCTAGAACTATATGATTACACAGTAATAAAAAAATTAACTATATCTCGTAATCATTGTTCAAAAATTTATCTACAAAATTAATATCATTTTGTTGAAATCAAGTAGTCCAAAAGATAAATAGATTTCCTAGTTAATTTGCTCGGTATACATTTATCATTTATCTAACAATGTTCGGAAATCACATAAAAAAAAAGTGAAAAAATAATACTATATCATCTTAAATAATTAAAAAAAATTTTAATTTGTGATTATAAAACGTAATCATCACTTCATTCTACAATATTGTGCTTGTATGATTTTTGTAGTTTTACACTCAGAGCTTGGTTGGATAACTTAATAGACGAGTCAATGCAACAGGTTATCCCAACTTAAGTCCCGAGGTTGAAGAAGGAATTTGCCAAGTGTTGGCTCACATGTGGCTAGACTCGGAGATGTATTCCAGCCCTGGAAACGACTTGGCATCGTCATCGTCTTCGTCGTCATCACCTTCCTCGTCTTCTGTTCAAGTTGCTTCAAAGAAGGGTGTTCGATCGGAGCCTGAGAAGAAACTATGTGAGTTTTTCAAACACCAAATAGAGTCTGATTCGTCATCTGCTTATGGAGATGGATTTAGGATAGGCAACAAGGCTGTCTCCAAATATGGTCTTAGGAGGACCCTTGACCACATTAAGATGACTGGTACCTTTCCTTTTTGATTTTCTTCTTTTTTCTTCATAGATTTTTGGATTTTTCATTACTATTTATATCAGAGGAACCTTTTAGTACATGCCATTGGACAAAATGAGCTTATAAATGTTTCTTTTCTCTGCTTGATTGTTGTAATAGTCACTGATTTCACGCACTTCTTGAGAGCTAATTTCTTGCTCCATTAATGGCTGTTTCTGGTCTGATTGAAGCTCCAGCTTCTGCCCAAAAGTGTAGCTAGTTGACTAGAGTTTCAAGTTTAATACTTGTTGCCTACAAAAGTCGAAATTTCGAGTGACTGTGCCGCTCCGATTTACATCTATAGATTTGATGATTCTCGTTGTATAAAGAAATAGTTAGTCCCTTCGTTTTATGATTAGTTCTTAGACAATGAGGTCTTCTCTGTACATAATAGCTCGTTATTTTGGTATCAAAGCCGGGAAGTGTAATGATGATAAGAAGAGAACCCATCTGAGAAGATCTGCTCCAGTTGCTCCAACCACAAACCAAATACGATAAGAGTCTAAACATGCTCTAAGAATGAATGATTCACAAGACCAACTAAGATTGCCTGCCATTGGTTGTTTTATGCTTTACCAAATGTTAAATTGTTTAAAAAATAAAATAATTTAGCTTTTGTTTGACCTTGGGAGACAAAAGTTGTTCGACATGACAGACAGTTTGCCGTCCTTTCACTTTTGGAATTATGTATTGATTGATTTATTTATTTATAACATATGAACTAAGAAACGTTATTATATAGTTTAGTTTAAATAATTCTCAATATTCAAGATGGATCCAAATGCGTCACTCCCAATATCATATGAACTTAGATCACTTTTCATTGAAATTTTATTTCCATTTCAGCTTTTCCATTGACCATTTCCTAAGCTCCATCACGTAAAATACTTAAAATCTCACCCCCCATTTTCCAAGCTCTTCAACAATGGCTGCCTTTTTTCAATCCCTACTCCCTTTCCTTCTCTTCCTCTTCTTGTCTTTCCCTTCCCGTGTCACGGCTGAGCAGCCCCCAAACTTGAGCACTAACTTCTCCTGCTCATCCAATTCTGGCTCAAACTCTTCATGTAAAGCTTATATCTCGTATTTCGTTCAGCCTCGAGAGTTTTCGGATTTGGAGAAGATATCCCATTTGTTTGGAGTCAATAGTTCAGAGATTGCTAATGCTAGTAATTTAGAGTCTGTCGATCATCCTCTGTTTCCTCACCAGCTTCTGCTCATACCGGTCATTTGTGGCTGCACTAGTAACCATTTCTTCGCCAACCTCACACATCGGATCGAAAAATTGGGCGAGAATTACTATATCATTTCGACAACTATGCTTGAAAATCTTACGATGTGGCAATTAGTAGAAGATTTGAATCCATCCCTCAAACCGAATTCGATTCACGTCGGTGATGAAGTAATTTTTCCTTTGTTCTGTAAATGTCCTTCACAAAAAGACAAGGAAAATGGCATTAATTATCTGATTACTTATGTATGGCAGCCCATGGATGATGTACTGCAAGTAAGTCGCAAGTTTAATTCTTCTTCTTTCGATATTCTTGATGAAAATAAGTATCAAAGTATGGATTCTGCTGTCAACCTTCCTG
The DNA here is from genome assembly GCA_022433055.1 of Begonia peltatifolia. NCBI lineage: Eukaryota > Viridiplantae > Streptophyta > Magnoliopsida > Cucurbitales > Begoniaceae > Begonia > Begonia peltatifolia. The sequence continues at coordinate 15,171,641 of CM039531.1, forward strand.
TTATGATCCCAGTTTCGGCTTTACCGGACTTTTCTCAGTCGTTTACTTTCTCGGAAAATATGAAAAATGGAAACAGATCAATTCTGATCTACGTGGGAAGTTTTGGAGGGTCTGTTTTGATTTTTGCTGTTGTAATTGGGTTGATTTTTTTTGGTAGATCATTAAGGAAGAGTAAGTCCTTGAAGTGGAAGGATTCTTCTTTGGAAATTTCTGGTGTGATGAATGAAGTTCCTGAAAATCAAATCTCAAAGCCTAAAGCGATGCAAGATAAGTTACTTTCCGTCGTTTCGGATTCTCTCGGAAAGCCGGTTTTGTATGAAAGTAAAACAATTTCAGAGGCTACGATGAACTTTAACGAAAGTTGCAGAATCAGAGGATTTGTATACAGGGCCGCCATTAATGGACAAATCTTAGCAGTGAAGAGCAGACAGGAAGATATCACAGAAGAAGTCAAGATTTTGCAGAAAGTCAATCACGTGAATCTTGTAAAATTGATGGGATTTTCTCCCAACATTGATGGGAATTGTTTTCTGGTCTATGAATATGCAGAAAATGGCTCACTAGATAAATGGCTGTTCTCCAATTCTGCAGTTTCTTCAAGCTTTCAAGGCTGTCTTCCATGGAGTCGCAGGCTGCAGATCGCACTGGACGTAGCGAACGGCCTGCATTACATGCACGAACACGTTCGCCCCAACATCGTTCACCGAGATTTAAGATCAGAAAACGTACTTTTGGACTCTGATTTCAAGGCAAAAATAGCAAATTTCTCTACTGCCAAGCCTGCGACAACCTCAGTTTCGCCAAAAGTTGATGTTCTGGCATTCGGGATTGTTCTTCTGGAGCTGCTTTCCGGGAAGAAAGCGGTGGGAGCGAAAGAGAACGGCGAGATGGTGATGGCGTGGAAGGAAATAAGGGGAGTGTTGGAAATGGAGGAAGAAAGAGAAGAGAGGTTGAGCGAATGGATGGATCCAAAGCTGGGAGACTCTTACTCCATTAATGGAGCTTTGAGCTTGGCGGGTTTGGCTAAAGCTTGCACGTCGGATCTGCCATTGGCAAGGCCTAGCATTTCAGAGATCGTGTTTAATCTTTCTGTTCTCGTTCAATCTGCGAATGTTTTTGCGCAGAAATCTTGGGTTTTTGGATTGGAGGCCGAAGTCGGTCAGCGTCTCAATCCCCTCACACCTCGCTGATTTCATGTTATGAGATTCTACTTTCTTCTTGTTCTTCTTCTGTGCAGGTTCCTAATATTGTCTAAATAACAAAAAAAAAAAAAAAAAAAAAAAGAGAGAGAGAGAAAGAAAGCTAATGGATCCAAAGGATACACTGGTTCAATTCGGTTCAACTCGGTTTGGTTTATTTCAAAAAATAGTTGAAATTTTGTTGGCTTTATCTCGAAATTTTTTCGATATTGAGATTTATAGAGAGACAAACAAAAAAATTTGGTATTCACATTAGACCGAGTTGAGAGAAAGAATCTTAAGAGTCAAAGGGAGCAGTCGACCAGTGCCGAAGAGTAGTTGAAATATTCATCACGCAAGAGAGCTAAGAGGTCGACCGAATGTAACATTCAAAAACAAAAAAAACTAACACACACTCCAATCCCTTTAGTTTTCGATCTATTTTTCAACTAACACACACTCCAAACATCTCGTGATCAACTAAAACAAAAACTTTCATACCAAGAGAATCAAAAAGGAGGCAAGTCATTAAGGAGATCAGATAAAACAACCATCATAAAAATCGTTTGATTTCTTCATTAGTGGTTCGAATTCAAAATTTATAGGGATGAGATCGAGAGAGAGAAGTTCTTCTTTTAAGAAAAAAAAAAAAGAGCGAGAATGTTGTTGTTTGCAAAAGGTGATGTTTTAAATTGCAAGAGATGATTTTCACATTCAAAATTTAGGAAATGCATGCTTATGTTAAGCTCAAGAAAGAGAAATGTTAATCAAAAATAACGTTGAGTAAAGTTTACAAAGAACTTCGAACAAAATGTACTATTACGTCAAATGTGACAAAGAGCGTCAAACAATCTAGAATGACACAACAACATAAACACCGGGAGGAACAATATGATCTTCAAGAGTGTCTTACTATTCATCCCAAAGTATTCGAGTGGTCCGCAATGACATTCTAGATAACCTTATTTGAAGTGTCATACCCACTTAAATTAGCAATAAGCAATGGAGACAACGAATAAATATATTATACGAAAAAGTAAATATATAGTAATATGTTGACACAATCTATAAATTTCAACTAGATCAAAGTAAATTAATGAGACATGCAATGACAATTCCAACGGAGAATTGGCTTCAAGAGACGATCTTGGCTTTTGAAATGACGACAATTCCAACGGAGTATCGATTGAGATTCATCATCTATTACTTCAAAGAGTCGACTCAATCAAGTTAGAATTCTAGGAAGTCATATTAGATGTTCTTTCTATGAGGTGATGTTATTTATTTATGTTCAAGGAAATTTTCTCTATATCAGATGTGTAATTAGAGATAAAAAATGAGCCAGCCGAATTTAAAAAAATTTGGTTCAACAAGTCTAACGAGTATAGTGAGTTCGAGGAGTCAAAACTAACAGGCTTGTAAAAAGTTCAATCTAATTTTATTCGTGAGTCAAAGTTAAACAAGTCTAGCTTCCTACCAGTAATTATTTTTTTAAACAAAATAATTGACATAACATGAACTTTACTTTAAAAAAAAAAGGTGACATATGATGGCTATATCCATTTAAATACCCGTAAAAAACTTAGAAAATTCAAAAAAAAAAAAGTATATTATAAATAACAATGACAAGACACTGATGTTCGAAGAAAGTACTCAAGAATTAAAGCTCAGACAAACTTTGACGCTGTTACTTCATTTATTGCCCATCATATACTTTGTATTTGCAGACAGAGAAGCTTTAAGACGTCATCATTTGATAGAACTCATCATAGTCAATAGCTCCATTGCCGTCGATGTCAAATACTCCAATCATAAACGAACATTCCTCCATAGATTTTGGATCTCCAAGCTTCACAAACATTCTCTGCAACCCTTTTGGAGTTATTAAACCTGACCCTTTCTCCATCTCAAACATCTCAAAAGCTTTCTTCAAATCCTCCTCTTCTTCGTCTTCACCTCCTTCTATCTTCATTATCTTCCTAAAATCTTCGAAGTCCAGCAGTCTATCTCCATCTGAATCATGATCCTCGATCACCCCCTTAGCCTCCTCGTCCGACATGTATTCCCCAATCGATGCGAAGTACGACCGGAGCTCCACTGGAGAGATTTTCCCGTCCCCGTCCCCGTCGAAATGCCGGAAGATGACTTGGAGATCGTCCTCTCTGTTGCTTAGTTGCCTATTGGAAGAAAGAGATCTTGAAGAGCTCAAACTGGAGGCAGACTTCAATGAACAACGTTTGAAGCTAAGTCTGAGATTCTTGCTCGAAAACCATTTAAATTTTTTTGAAATCTTAGGGGACAATCCTCCCATACTGAAAAAACTAAAAACAAATCTAGGGTTTTGTTTTGTTTTACTAGATCTCTTTACTGAAAAACAAAGAATGTTGTAGCACAATATATATATAGATTGGAAAGACAAGATTAGCATCATACGACTCTTATGAAGTATCCAAGAAATTCATTACAACCATTTTCTTGGTGAGTTGGGTAGGCAGAAGTTTCATGGAAGCTTCGTAAGGGACCATGGCTGCAGCAATGAAAGAAAGGTTGACGTCACTGCTCTTTTCTGGCTGTTCGTAACAGAGACAAAAACAAAGCATGGCGTCTTAAGTGCTGTTCCTATCATATTCCTAGCACGTTAAATGAACACATAATGAAAAGTAAGGAAAAAATACTCATAAAATTTGAAAAAAAAAAAAAGGTTGGAATGATTCTTTTCGAACTTTGTTAGAAGTAACTAATTTAAACTCTATTTAATGAGTTTAATTTGAAATAACTCTTGAATTAAAAATTTTAACAAGTAAAATCTTAAATTGTGCAAGATATAACAAATCAATCCCTAGCAGGAGGCCAATCATCCCTCGTTCTCAATTTACGCCAAGATCAAGGTGCCGATCTAAAATGATTGGCCCCCTCAATCTGTCTAGTGCTTACGTGGCACTGGATATATTGAGTTGGGGAGTCGATGTGAGGTTAATCTAAAATTAATATGCACTACACGTGATTTGAGAACAGAGGGTCCCCGCCCCGAATTGTCCATTGTTCCTTATTTTCTCATTATAGAGGGTTTGCTGAAAAAAAAAAACCTCATTTTCTCTTGACCTCCCGCGATTCTAACTCATTTTGACCATTTCACACCTCCACCATGTTGATTTCTTCATCCCTAAGACGTTTTCTTCAAATATCATCAAAAACATTTCATACAGCTTAGCCCCAAATATTGCTCCGATGAATTTTCTTTATAATAGTGATGTCGATGGATTCTGATTCGAGTAGATTGGTTAATTTAGATGAGACAACAACTTGTGATGCCAATATGGACTGGTATTCGTACTCCACGCTCGTATATGGTGATTTTTGGACATTCAATCACCTTGAAGGTAATGAAGCAATAGAGGTGTAATTGATATTGAAAACTCTAGATGAAGAACTTCGAACACAGTCGGCTCAGAGGATGATGAGGTGGAAAGTATACTGGTAAGAGAAGAAATTTTGATTGAATTTTATTTGGGAAAAAAAATATAGTTCTTTAAAAGCACTTAGAGAAAAAATAGTAGAATATGCTTTGAATAATAGTTATGAGAACAAATTCATTAAAAATGAATTTCGACGATTTATGGCACTGTGTGAAGACGGATAATTGACGACTGCATTGTTCAAAGATGCAAAATGAACTTACGTTTCAAATAAAAAATTTCAATAATTATCACAACTGTTCAAAAAAAATTGATAATCAACACACTATTGCAAAATGGGTGGCAAATTAAAAAATTCAGTTAATTATCGAAACAGAGAAAAAGGATTTGAATGTCAACATCAAGTCTTGCTAGAAGAGCAAAAAACGATGCTCAAAAATTTATTGAAGGGAAGAACGACGAACAATACAAGCTATTGTGGTCATATGCAGAAGAAATTCACAGATCAAATCTGGATGACACATCGGGCCTACATACTTACTTGGTGGGTTCTGTCGATAATGAATCATGTTTATTCGAAAGAATATATATGTGTATTGCTACTTGCAAGGCTGGTTTGTTATAGTATAATAGACCTATTATTTTTTTGGATGGTTGTCATCTAAATGGCTCGTATCTCAGCCAATTACTAACAATGGTCAGCATTGATAGCAACGATAGAATAGATCTCGTTGTTGTTGCCAATGTGGAATCAGAGTGTATAAACTCATGGACGTAGTTTTTGAAATTATTGAAGGAAGACCTACAGACTGAAGTAGGATACAGATGGACATTTGTTTCGGATCGACAAAAGTTATAATGCATTTGCAATTGTTATTTCAAATATTTCGGCGTTGTGGTAGTTATATTGTTTTATGTTGATTTTGTTGTTCTTTCAAATTCCAGCGGTTATTGCCTGTTGTGCAGCACAAATTACCGTCTGTCGAACACTGCTACTGCCTCCAGCATATGTACGCAAATTTCAAAAATCAATTTCGGGCAGAATATACAGAGATACAATGTGGAATGTGGTCAGGACAACCACAACTTTTCATTTCGAAATAGAAATGAGGAAATTTCATCAAATGAACCTACATATCCACGCATATCTTCAAGGAAAAACTCTAGATATTGGGCTAATAATGCATTTTCTTCTATTGCCAAGTGTGAATTAGGCTTAAATAATTTATGCAAATCATTCAATACAGTTCTATTACCTGTCACGGATAAACCGATTCAGACCATGTTCGAGATGATCCAAAAGTGTTTGATGACTTGGATTGTCAAACAGTTTAAGAAGTTGGCCTTGTCAACATATGTCTTGTGTCCCCAGATAAGAAAAAAGTTTGTAAAACTAGAACGTGCAGCTCGCTCAACGATCTTTCATATCAACATGTCGTACTTCATGTCCAGATAATTAAGTACAAACATAGAGTAAAACCATTAAATAAAGTACAATCATACACCACATAGCATAAACTAAATGACAAAAACAAACTAAAGTACAAACATAAATTAAAGTTACAAACCAAATCTTTTCAATACAAACACAAAGTAAAGTACATAAAATGAAATATAAAGCATAAACTAAACTACGGTGAGGCATCGTCATCATCATGCTCCATCCAATCCATGAGCAGAATCTGATATCGCTCAAAAATCTTCTGTATCAATGTGTCGTACAGCAGATTCTTGTTGCATGTTCAACCGATTTCATGTATGCGACCTAAAATCACGAAGCCAGTGTCGAACATCTTCCTGTTATACAACTTCTTCATTACATAGAGAGATTCATGTAGTTCACGAGATCTCTATGTCCATCCCGAGGTAGAATAGTGTGGGTTGTCAGATTGTGAATAACTCAATCTCTAACGTTCAAATCTCTGGATTTTAACTTCACGAACCCAGTGATATTGGAATTACAATGAATTTCTCTAAAAAAACTCTAGTTCCTTGACTAATATAAAAAACTAGCAGCCTCGGGAAGTATGGTAGTATCTCTCCACCTCAATCCCTTATCTGGCAAATCCGAGCACTTCATTAATTGTCTGTGAAGGTATGACAATCTCTGTACCAAATATGTACATCTTCAACCATCCTACCCTCCTGGTAGAGGTCAAGTTTACATAAAACAAACGAACAATTCGCTCGCATCAATTGCCCCTCAATCCGTACACCCGTGTAGGGCGATTATGTCGAACATCTTCTTGATCTCCAACAACTCTCAACCTCTAAATTGACAGTATTCGAATGAATAACCAAGTGGTTTGATATATCTCGCTCAAACTGCGTTTGGCACATCTGATTTCTAAATTTATAGACATATACCAAGTTAGCAGTCGTTGCTCTTAAGCTGGAGCACCATGTGACGCAGTGCCCGGTTTGTCAGACCTCTTTGCGATGTTCCACTTTGTGACAGAGTAGTCTTTCGTTTAGTCACCAATTTTTGAGTCATTTGAGAAAAATTTGAGGATTTAAGTTGAATTTGGGATTTGGACGATTTAGAGCTTATATTTGTGAAATTTTTTGGAAAAAGATTAGAAATAGAGAAATCAACACGGTAATGGTTGGATTTTAGGTTGGAATCACATGGGGTCGAGAGAAAATGGAAGTTTTCGGCACGGGGGGTGAGAATGGAGGGTCTGTTTCTTATATAGTTGGGGATTGGCCCTCGGATCTGGGGCAGTGACCCCCTGTTCTCAACCCTAATTTTGATAATGTGGGGTCACCGCTCTGGATCGGTTCCTCGTTTTAAAAACGAGGGTTGAGAATAGGGGATCACTGCCTCCCACAATCGACCCCTGACCTAATATGTACAGTGCCACGTAAGCACTAGACACATTCATTTTATATCAACTCTTGATGTCGGCTTAAATTGAGAACGGTAGGTGATCGGACTCCATCAGAGTTTGATTTGTTACCATTTGAATAGTTTAAAGTTTTAGTTATTAAAATTTTTAATTTAAGGTTCTTTCAAAATAAATTCATACATTGGAGTTCAAATTAGCTTTAACCCATGTTTTAAAAAGAAAAGTAAATGATACGATATCTTGCAATGTAATTCGTTTATTATGTTCTTTTAGTTTGGTAAGAACATTATTCCCGACACAAATGAACTTCCAAAACTTTGCATTCTAATGTTTGTTCAATAGACATAGTTTTTCATTAAAAATTTCTTACTTGTTCAATTATTGGCATATAAATAACCTTCTTATTTAATAATATTGTTTAGCGTGGAAACATGTTAAAAAATCGAGAGCATGATGACCTATTCTCGAGAACTCATGAAAGAACTATGGCTACCATATTTATACGAATTCTTTTGTTCAGCAAACTAAACTATTGGAAATGTAAAATAATCAAAATATTGTAAACATATGTTTGAGATGAATTGGAAGCACTACATAGTATTCACGTTCATAGTTTCAGGTAGGCACGACTCTTCTTCAATCAAGCAAGTGACCCCTTAGAATGGCACAAGTATGACAAAAAAAGATTGGATTACTTTCTCACAACAAATATCCAAGTTGAAGTTGGCTGCCATACAAAAAAAAAAAGACAAAAAAAAACTGAGAACGACGGGATTTCAAGTTGTTTTAAAACATTTTTGTTGGAAAAGAACATCACTTAGCCAATAATAATTGCTATCTCTAAGAGTTTATGTCGATCCACTTCGGATTAGATTTTCATCAACATTCAACGATTGAAGTTCATCAAAATAAACAACAATTAGAAGAGATGGTGTGACATTCAAGATTGATCGATGCGTAACACTTTGATCACGCAAACTTTATGCTAAACAAGCCTCCTCGTTCTGTCTATCATCCCCCGGTGCTAATCTCAACAATGGTTACTGTTGTTTGTTTACTCTCGCAGAAATCACACTCACCTCTGTACAAATATAAGTAACAAACTGGAAATAAAGTCAACAGGAGAGCTTATAGTGAATCATGCATGTCTACCTTTTATTGAGCTCTAATGCTTGTTGCTCAAACAATGGTGTGCATTCATGAGAGAACCACAGAGTGGGCTAAAATCAAAGCTAATTTGCCTTTGTTTATAGATGCTGCAGTTTGTGTGACGTTTGATTTATTTGTATCCATCACTTGCACATTTTTCCACCCAAGACCTAGTAATTATGATTCACATAAATGCATTCGGTATAAATCACAAACTCAAGCTAAAGAACGAGTCAATTGGAGAGTGTTGGGTAGGAACGAGACAGTTTCACTTAACAGGGAAAAACATTTACAGTAATTGGGACTTTAACAGCCACCAGGATAGATCATTCTGCAATACATTTACTACACACACTTCAATGGTAGAGAAGACCTTATTGAAGCAAGGACGACTGAAAAACCATAGAAGTATATGTATGTATGTACACACCCCTGAGCAAGTGATTGTTGAAAGCACATTAGGCTACGATTTTGTTATATAAATATTCAGTTCCATTTAGTAAGTATGCGTATGAAAATAATGTAATTTTCGATTTCTTTTAAAAAAAAAAAAGAAAAAAAGATTGAACCAGCTCTAATCAGAAACCTTGAACTTTTGGAAGGAAGGGAGGGATGGAGTTCCTAAGTACAGCAGTCTCAAAGGAGCTGTTCCATCCAGCCATATCACTTTAAGGACAAAGGTATAAAAATTTAATGGAAAAGCATTAGATTGAAACAGAGATGGAAATGAAGTGACAGCTAAGGAAGAGGAAGACAAAATTGTCAAACCAGAAACAACTACATGCACTCAAATAGAGAGCATAATGATGTTAAAAACCGCAACTAGCTAATAGAATCATGCATATTGGCAATTACTATGTAGATTTCCTCAGACACCATTTCTTTCTAAAATTGTAATATGTAGCTCTTAGCAACCACTATCAACAATTCCTTTGAAGTAGCAGGACACATAACAGGCTCAAAGCTTAATAACTTGTAATGTATATGGAGAGAGAGAGAGAGAGAGAGAGAGAGAGAGAGAGAGAGAGAGAGATGAATTGCAGAAATTGACGATAAAAGGAAAAGGAGAAACACCAACATCAAAAGGTACCTGTAGCGGAAACCGACACAAGGGGTTGAGAGTCAAGAAACCATGGCAGCTACAGTATTTACAACAAATTGATTCCATTTTTCAGCTCACCAACAAAGCAGAGCAAGAATCACAAAAACAGCAATCAATAAAAGAAGATTCTTCAAAAAGCTGTCTCCTTGTTGTCCTCGGCTTGGCTGGTGAGGAAATCCGTGAGCATGACCCCCATGATATGCATTATAAGGATATGGAAACCCCGAAGTTGTTCCATAAACAGTTGCATCAGAAAATCCATGAAACTGGATATTAAATAAAGAAGGTATCAAACCACCGACAGCAGTGGCCAATGTGAAGTTACCAATTCTCGCAGTAGTTGCTGGTGCAAAACCACCTGTTAATCCAAACCCGTAATTAGTGAACTGGTTTGACATTGGTGGAGGAGCAGTTTCCGGTCGTTGACCAGCCGGGCGATTGGGAATATCAAACTGAGGATATGATTTTGATCTCGGATCAGCCTGAGTTTTGCCCCTGCCGTAGAGAGGAACCAACTTATCTTCCTGAACAAGAGCCTTACAAACTGGGCATTCTTGAGAATGTGAATGATGATGCAGCCATCTGTACAAGCAAGGCCAGCAAAAGAGATGTCCACAGAGAGTAACAATGGGGTCTTGAGGCAATTCAAAGCAAATATTGCACTCAAAATCGCCTGCATCATTGCTATTATTGCTTGAACAAGACGGATTTTGTGGTGGCATGCTTGTTGATTGTCCAAACCCGCTTTCCATCTTCGATCTTAGAGTGGTAACTTTCAAATTTAAATTTCCTACAATCGTATAAACTAATAAATCCCAGCTAGGTTTTCACTTCGAGATCAACAACAATTTACAAGCAGGGAAATCTATTACATCAAAATTTACACTATCAATCTCAAAGTACAACTAATAATTTATCTAAAATCAAGTTAAAAAGATAGAAAAAAATGTACAAATCCCCTTTCCATTTCTGATCTTAAAGTAGTGAATTACCAAACATGAACAGCTTGTAACTGAATAAACCCCAATAAATACGGAATAAAGATTTACTTCACACCAACTACATTTCACAAGTAGGACAATCAATAATATCAGAACACAACACTAATTAATTCATAGAAAACAAAACTACCATCAATCCTTTTCAAAATTATCAATTCCACGAACGACCAAACAAACTGGCAGTTAATCAAGAACAACCGCTAAATTAAATCTCCATCCCTTTCCCATAACTATTCCTCCACACCAATGTAAAACGCCAAAAAAGCTGCCATCACAATCAGAGAAGCGTAGAGAGAGAGACAGAGAGAGAATCCGAACGAACCTCTAGGTTAAAGAATTAGACGATGGATCAGATCGGGAGTGGAATCGACGTTTCAGTAGTATTGACGAAGGTGAGACGGAAAAGGAAAGAGCTTGGAAGATTCGAGATGCTTCAGAGATTACTCGTTCCTTCTGGATCATCGCCTAAAGTTACTATTTTTTAAACCAATTATCCTCATTTATACCCATTTTACACTCTTAATTTAAAATTAAAAAAATTACCAACACATAATCATCACATTAAATAATAATAATAATAAAATATAAATATAAAGTTTTTTTTAAAACCCAATTATTTCTAGTTAGTCTAGATCTGGAAAATATTTTTAATTATTTTTCCTTTAATAAATTAAACCCATGAACACTTAGTTATGTATTTTATTTATCTAATTTTAAATACAAGTAAGCCGTATAATTGGAACATTGTATTCTCACAACATATATGTCTCTATATTTATGTGATTTTTTGAAAACTAATATGTAACGGCCCTTTTTTCAGTAAGATATTGTCCACTTTGAGTATTGAGTTGTAGCTCAATATCCTCTCCTCACGGATTTATTTGGCGAGAACTTTTCAGTCGGTCACTCAACATGGTACTGCTTTCGCCAGAACACTTTTAACTTCAGAGTTCTTATGGGATCTGTTGTCAATTATGCTCTAAAACGCGTCTTACCATCTTGGGAAGATTTTCTTACAGGTGTTTTGTTTCCATATACCTCCCCAAGTGATTTGAGATTGTGACGACCCTCTTTTTACGAGCCAAGATATGCATATACTTGAATCTGGAATTTGCCTACATTCGGCTTAGGTCCTGAAATTTGCCCCGCAATCATGATCATACATACACATTCGGGTCATCACAATCACCTCCCTCATAGGCCCAACGTCCTCGTTGACCACATTTCCGATTGAGTACATGCTCTGATACTATTTGTAACGAACATCTTCCTCCCGAGTAAAATATTGTCCGCTTTGGAAAACTCTCGGCCCTCACGAATTTGTTTTCAACGATGACTTCCCAGTCGGTCACCCAATTTGGTACTGCTCTCGTCGGAGTACTCTTAACTACGGAGTTCTTATGGGATCCGTTGCCAAGTTTGCCTCGTAAACACGTCTTACTATCTTAGGAGGGTTTCCTTACGTATGTTTTATTTCTATATACCTCCCCAAGCGATGAGAGATTGTGACAACCCCTTTTTATGACATGTGATTTGCCTATACTTAAATCTAGAATTTGGCTACACTCGACTTAGGTCCTGAGGTTTGTCCCGCAACCCGAGGTTTATCTCGCAATCGTGATCATACGTATATATTTGGGTCATCACAATCACCACACCCATCCTTGGGTCCCAACGTCCTTGTTAGCCACATTTCCGGTTGGGTATAGCCTCTGATATCATTTGTAACGACCCATTTTCCCAGTAAGATATTGTTTGCTCTGGGAATTGAAAAATAGCCCAATATCCTCCTCTCACGGATTTGTTTAGCGAGCACTTCCCAGTCGGTCACTCAACACGATATTGCTCTCGCCGGAACACTTTTAACTTCGGAGTTCTTATGGGATCCATTGTCAATTGTGCTTCAAAACGCGTCTTACTATTTTGGGAGGGTTTCTTTACATATGTTTCATTTCCATATACCTACCCAAACGATTTGAGATTGTGACAACCCCTTTTTTACAACCTGGGATTTGCCTATAATCGAGTCCGGGATTTGCCTACACTCGACTTAGGTCCGGAGGTTTGTCCTGCAACCCGAGGTTTACCTTGCAGTCATGATCATACGTACACATTCAGGTCGTCTTTTACGACCCAAGATTTGTCTATACTCGAGTCTGGGATTTGCCTACACTCGACTTAGGTCTCAAGATTTGCCCCGCAGTCGTGATCATACGTATACATTCGGGTCATCACAATCTCAGATCGCTTAGGGAGGTATATGAAAATGAAACATATGTAAAGAAATCCTCCCAATATAGTAAGATGCGTTTTGAAACACAATTGTCAACGGATCTCATAAGAACTCTGAAGTTAAAAGTGCTCCGATGATAGTAGTACCATGTTGGGTAACCGACTGGAAAGTTCTCGCCAAACAAATCCGTGAGAGGAAGATATTGGATTATAACTCAATCCGCAGAGCGGACAATATTTTACTAGAAAAAGAAATCGTTACATAATGTTACGTTTACACTCTAATTTATTGTAAAGCGACACTTACATGTCTTTTTTTATTAATAAAATTATTATAATATAATATAAATATTTTAAATAATAAATTTAAATGAGCAAATAATATTATAACTAGGGAAGGGTATATTAAGCATTAAGTTTTTATTTGATTTTTCTCTTTCTACATATTTTTAATGGAATAATAATATAGCTTTAGAATTCCCCAACAAAAACAAAGAGTATAATTTTTCTAAAAACTTCTTACATCCAAGATTACTTCCTAAGTCGTTAGATTAAACGAGGATAATAAGAAAAACAATTATAATTTTTTGATAAAAAATTTAAAAATGTTAAGTTTGGACTCCAATTCAAAAATTCTATTAGTCAAATTCTGTAAACAAATTAAGCAATTTTATGAATGAGAGTTTTTGTTCGATATACCTCCTCGATTTGGCCTTTGTGCAAGAGACTTAACTAAACTTTTTTTTTTTTTAATTTCGGTTCTAAAACACTCATCCTGCGAGCACACCAACCGTAAAAGCTTAAAGGGTATCATCTTGAGATTTTGTGTCATCTGGAATCATACGAGAGACAGTTATCTATTATTTCATGATGTTTATTATGTCCAATGTTTTGGAAAAATTTTAAGTTATATTTTGATGATGGATAGATTCTTAAAATGTGTTATGGTAAAATTAAAGTTGAAAAATACATTAAAATTTCAATTAGAGCACATGAGAAGAATACAAGTGTTACGTTTCAATGGAATCACATCTTGGACTTCTCGAGTCATCAGAAATCAACCAAAGCCCTTGGTATAGTCGGTCCGGTGGTCACCAAGAATGTTGACTACATTTTGGACCTAAACTCAACTCAACCCAAACAATCGCTCTTCCCTCCTGTTTTATTGGAGACATCATCAAATCACAAAGAGGAAGAAACAAGTAATGTAGTTTGTGGGTATTTGTCACAAGGGAAATACATCTACTATCCATCTCCTTGAGAATTTTGGCAAGTCCCTTAACCCAGAAATCGAGAAAATGAGGGTGTTCATCGTAGTCTCAACAACTCAATCACATTCAAGAGAAATTTTCTCGTTCCTAACGTATGGTGTGCTTGACCATTTAACTACATTACAAGATAAAGTTATTTTGATTATCAACATTTGTGTTTTCTATGATTATTATTGTCAGATCTATGGTCGAAGGGAGAGTTATTGTCGAATTTGATGCCACATGCTGTTATAAATAGTCAATAGCGAACAATTCCGTAAGGGGGGATGCACTCGGGAAGGTCATCAGTCAACTAGAAAAAAATGCGCACTTAACTAAGCAAAGACCGAAAAACACGGAACAATCTCTGATCACCAGCAGTTGACGGAAAGATGAGAACAAATCAACCAAAGGTAAAGTGGAGAACAAGAATATATAGAGTAGCCAATATGATCCAACAAAAACACTAACAAGGTCCAGACCATCAAGGAAAGGCTGAAGAAATTGCATGGCCAGGAAAAGGGTATGTTGATCTCAAAAGTCACGAGCTGAAATTTGAGAGCTCATTGTTTTCTTCAAAGAGCTGAAATTTGAGAGCTCATTGTTTTTTTGAAAGTGCAGTCGAGCCATGGCACCAGCAGATTTGGGAAGAAAGAAAAGTTGTTAACGAAGTAATATGCGCTTGTTTTCAATTGTCAAGAGAATTTGAAATCGTGGCCTATTGACTGGACCTCCCTCTATAATTGAAATAGTGTACTACGTCATGTATCAATTTTGAAGTAATGTCATGAATGGACGTTTGTTTTTAGGAGGATGTCATCTCGAAGACAAACAAAACTCTCAGATTTCAGGTGCCGTTGAGAGAAGTATTCCAGCAAAGATGACTACGGCAACCAGTGCCATGAATAGGCTGTGGATAGTTGGGATAGGTTCAGGGAGGCCCCCGTCGATCCAAACAGAGAATGGTTAAAAGGCGGTGGAGAGAAAGAGGTAGGAAATGATGGAAAGACTCGGGCATGACGAGTAGAGCATCTCATCCATTTGCTCTCATCCTCTTATCTAATTACACATCACAAATGACATTCACTTATCACACAACATAAATCTTCAAAACACAGTGACTCGGTGCAAGACAAGACCACACATACGACACACAACAGAAAGGCAACAACGCTGTTAAACAGAAAAAGATCGTATGACAGACAATCTTATCTTGCTATGGACAGTTGTATAGCTTCTTGATCATGGGTTGACTCTTCCGCCCAAGCAAACTGATGAGACATTGTCAATACCTGTTGATCCCTCGTCTCTTCAAGAACCATCCACTCTCCCCATCTTTCTGCCAGGTTAACTCTTTCCAAAAGACTCACCACTTCTCTCATCACAGGCCGGTGCTCAGGCAAACTATGCGTGCAGAGCAAGGCAACTTGAATCATCGCTTCCACTTCTTCGGCGTCATAGCTCTTCAAGCTTTTATCGACAATGTCGTCGAGCCGCTTTTCTCTTAGCAACTTCTTGATCTGTCAGAGTATAGTTTTGCGATATATCTACGTTAGAAAACTTTCTAGAATAAATCTAAATCTAAACTGTACGAAGAAACCCAGAAGACAAAGCTTACTGATTTTCACCTATCAATTCAGGGACTCGAATCATGTCTCATAGAAGAGGAACAAAAACAGAATCATACTTCACACAAAATTAATTTAAAGAAACAGGAAATATCAGGAGACCAGTTGAAAAAATATTTCCCTTTTAACAGAGAATATCACTAAGTAGAAAATCACCTATAGATAGATTTGATGCATGCATGAATAAAGATGACGTACATGATCAAGCAAAAGAACATCCTCCTCTTCTTCAAGACGTGAAAGATCAATTGCACGTTGACCAGTCACAAGTTCGAGAAGTGTTATACCATATCCAAATACATCAGCCTTTTCTGATGATTTACCAGTGCACAAGTATTCGGGAGCAATGTGTCCCATTGTACCTCGCACTTGAGTTGTAATTTGCGTCAAATTTGTATCGACTAGCTTTGCTAGCCCAAAATCTCCAAGTACAGCTTCAAAGTCATCATCTAACAGGATATTTGCAGCTTTTAGATCACGATGGATGATTTTAGGATTGCAATCCTCGTGCAAATACACTAAACCGTGGGCTGCACCAAATGCTATTCGTTTCCTAGTTGGCCAGTCCAAGCCTTTTTCCCCAGGTTTCAAATCTAGGAGCGTAAAAAAGAAACATAACGACAATTCAAGCATTTCATAAACAGTGGAGAATGCCAATATTTTTCAATTGATTTCCTTCAACTAATTACGTAAAATTATTTAATAATGGGTCACTCGTGCTATTCTCTTCGAAAATAAAGAGCCAAGTACTGATTTTTTTGGAAAACATTAACTTTGCTCGTTTTTAGAATTTATTCTTTTAGTTCGATTCTCTCTCTAGAAGAACTTTGTTGTAAACTAAGTGTTGTCACGTGTTTCTTTTTTGGAGGATTTCTTCTTCTTTCTTCTATTATAATTTCTAGCCCTTAATACACACCGTTTGCCATAAAAAAAATATATGATAAGTAAACCATAGTATTTAAAGCCTGGGCACAAACCTTACCAAGCTATTGCACAAGACATTCCAAATCAAAAATGCAGTAGAAAGAGGTCCAATTCACAACTTGACAAGTATAATAAAGGAAAAAATAGTTTTATCAAGGGATTTACCTCTCAAGCAGTACGCAACACTAAGATTCTTCATGAAAGGATAAACAAGGATTCTCTCAGTTGAGGTTGTACAAAAACCGATCAAACGGAGGAGATTTTTATGAACAGCAACGCTTATAAGTTGAACTTCTCTCAGAAAAGCAGCCTCCCCGCCAGGACTGTTAAAATCGATCATGCGTTTGATGGCAACCTCGGTGTTGTTTGAGAGGACACCTTTGTACACCTTACCAAAACCTCCTTGCCCGATAACGTTGGCTTCTCTGTAGTTATCAGTAGCAAGTTGGAGTTCACGCCAGGAAAATCTCCTCACTTGACCGAAGGAAATTTTACTATCATCTTCACCTGAAATTATTAATGTTCAGTACTAATGTTAAGAATAAAATTTGAACTTGGAGTCATAACCAATAACCAATAACCAATATAATTTGAAACAGCTGAATTTAGAATAGGATTAGCCTATTTCTTCAAGACTCCATAAATTAGATGTATGCCAAATTTCATACATAGAGATGACAATTTCTTTTTGATATATATAAGCTTATTTTCTCTAAAATATTATAGGCTATACTGAAAACCATCTACTTATATTACAGAGACAACCTGCGACATCAACAAACATCTCCTCTCTATGTTTGTGAATGTAGCAATAACCGTATGCAAAAAGTACACCAATTGAAAACATGATGAATGCTCCACCACTAGCAGAAGTCACAATCACACTAAGTTTCATTTTCTTTGTTCTATCTGCAAAAAAATGAAAAAAAAAAAAAGTGTTCCATTATAAGTAAATAAATATATCAAGAAAAACGGGGAGAAAAAAAAATAGAAAATAAACCTGCATGAAGAGTGCTAGAAACACAGGGTTTTTCAAAGCCAGAACCACATATTAAACGTGTTCCTGTAAAACTAAAAGAGAGCTTCACATTTAATGAAAGATAAACTTAGAGTGAATTAAGAAGTCTGCAACAGTATTTAAGACTGCCACAAAACTGAACTCGAATTTGGGGAAACAAACAAGGATCAAATTCTCAATGAGTTAGACAATAAACCTCTTGGTTAAATGTAACGATCCAACTAACTCTGGACTCTTTCCACTTATCATCATATGACAACCAATAACTTCGTTATTTCTTTTTAAATTTTTCTAAAATCTCTCCCCCATTTGTGGAAGCATATTTACATATTCATAGTATTTGTTCATTTTGAAACTCTTTATGTGGATTATAACAATGTCTTGTTTAATGTTTAACAAAAAATAATAGACAAAAGTATCAAGGACAAACAAATGTCGGACATAAGTTATGTAGTAGACTTTCTTTTTGCTGCAAAACTTTGAGGTCAAGAGTTTCTTTAGACCAGGTTAAATTACCAAAAGGGACGGACTGAACAACTAAGTGCTTCAACTAACCATTGCAAATACAAGTTTATCTGAATGATATTCTTAATATGGAAAATTAAAAAATAAAGTATGAGAAAATAAAACAAATGAAAAACTTTTACTTAAACGTCAGAACTGACAAAAGCTTCTCTGGAATTTTTCCTGTTAAGTCACTGTCCGAAAGATCCCTGCAGAAAGACAAAACGACAAAAGAGGAATGCAAATTAAGTAATTTCCATATACTAGAAACACAAAGGATTGACAAGTTTTAAGGCTCAAGAAATAATCGTTTGAGCTTTGGAACAGCCTCTCACAGTTCCACCAATCCAGTAAGATTTGTGATTGAATCAGGAATGGTTCCAGATAAGTGGTTTCCTTTCAAAATCCTGAACCATTAAGCATTTGCAACAAATTACCTTCATAGATAAGATAAAAGACAGCCGCAAAATAACTTTTCAAATTAAATTATACCAAAGAAGAGCAGACATGCATGCTCAACATCTTCCTTGCATAATAAATCAATTGAATATCATATTACATGTAATGCTTTAAAGTATAAGCTCTTTTTACAATGAATTATAATTATGCACAAATAAATCCTAACCCCTGAAGCATTATACTGAAAATTATATCCTGAAAAATAGAGTTCTTTTCAAGCATTAAATGATAGAGTTGCTCGTTGAAGCATGATGAGATTTGCATAATCACGTGATGTTCAAATAAAATCAAGAAGAATTTGTAAGTGAAATATCCTAGTTAGAGATTGGTAGGCCATTATAAGGAATGCAAGGCTCCTTTCCTTCTTGAATTCACCCTTGTCAAAAAATTTTAATTAAGGCCTTCCATTTATTTTTAAATCTAAGGCTCCAAATTTGTCCCCTCATTCTAATTGGAAAACGATAGTACAGTGAAATCAAAAGGTGGCAAATTTCGGGGCATTAGATTAAGAACAATTTGTGGTCGGATCAAAAAACAAGTTTTTGACAAGAGGGAACTTACCACAGCGAGGATCCTTGCCTTCAAGTTTAAGTTTATGTACAAATCAAATATAGTACTAAAAATATTCTCTCCTATCAGATTATTTCTATTGCAGTTCTTGCTATATGATCTTGACAGTTACCAAAGGATTAGATAAGAAATAAATTAAGATAAGACAAAGTGATAAGGATATTTTTGACATTTTAATTTTATTATTTATTTATTTTATTTATTTATTTTAATTAAAGTTAATTTATCATCTTTTAAGATTAACCCTAATTTTTACTATTTAAGTTCAAATATTGTAATTTGGAAGAATAGGTTATGATGATTATTGAATAAATGAAATAGTTTTTATTTCCCAACCCTACTTTTCTCTCTAGAATTTCTCTTCTCCTCCTTTCTCCTCTTATGGCTTTCTCTTTTTTTCTCCTTCCTCTCTTTCTTTCCCTATCAACGGCTTCCTTCTCCGCTGCCAGCATCAAATTGGTTTCATAGCAGGTTTTATTGTTTTCTCAAACAATAAAATCTTGGTTTAATACCCTAATTTTCCTTCACAGATCTTGGTTTAGATCTTCAATCTCTGCTTCCATTTCCGCTTCGCCTTCACAATTTTCTTCTCCTTCTACTAGTATCTTCTGTCAGTTCTTTGAGCTACTTCGAGTACCTTCTGCTACAGTAACTCAACCTTGTTTCACGATTACGGGGAACAGTCTTTTGAACAGAGAATCTTATTCAGCGCTAACCTTTGTTCAACACTAACTCTAGTCGGTCGTCGTTGTTTCGTTGCTGTTCATCGCGCCTCATACCGCCGCCATTCGTCATTCTTTTTCGTCACCGGTCATCTCTGTTTGGTCGAGCTTTTCATTTTTCCTAGTGAGCGAACTATCGTAGAAGAAGCAATCGACCATTCCAAGTTGTGTTCGCCCTCTACGTCGTGTTCGGTGGAGAAGAAACAAGAATGTTTTCAACGAGGAAAACTGGGGAGACTAAGTCTTTTCTCTGTTTTCGAATACAGACCTTCTTCAATAGCTGCTCCGGCGTTTCTGTTTGTTTGCTACTCTGGATTTCTTGATCGCTACTGCTACAGTTGCTACTTGGATTCTTATTCACACAGCTGATTAAGGGAGTTTTCTATCTCGATCTTTTATTAATTTTCTTGTGACTTACCTATAAACCTTGCATTCCATGACCATAAGTGTCCTCATTTCGATTATCGTCACCCTATTAAACTTAATTATTTGACCCAATTTAATATTTTTTTATTTGAATTATTCCTTGAAATAATCTTTGTTGATTATTTACCATCTCCAATTAATTTCTTTGTTCATTTGATAATTAATTTCGTGGTGATTTTCTGACGTAGTATCTGGACTTTGCTTCATTATTTTAAAACATTAATTCTATGTATACTTGCTCTCTTAAAAATAACATAATCTAAAAAAAAATATATAAAAATATTAATTAAAAATGAATTTTGGTTGTAGTTGCTATTATGCATAACGAGCATTATTTGTTTGTTTATTGATCTCTCTATTGTCCTTCATTAAAAACATCGCATGCAATTACATAGAGGTCGTCAGGTCTCATTTAGTTCTCGTACTTTAGCTATGGACTCTTCCCAACTTGATGTCATTTCAAGACAATTAGCACAATTGCTTAGCAACCAACAACAGTTTCAAGTATAATTAGCTACCATCCAGACTGTGTTAGCTACTGCACATGAGGCAAATAGGGACCTTAAAAATAGGTTCAACAATGTAGAACAAATCTCTCACGTCTCAGATTCGGACAATTCTGCGGTGTCTCACAACAGGCCCCAATATCACCGAAAAGATGTTCGACGACATTTTGGACATAATTGTCGAGATAGAAATGTCAATCATGAGGGTGGTCGAAACTATTATCGTCAAGGATCACCGACTCCTAATCACCAGAATGAAAAACTTTTTAGAAACACCAAATTAGATGCTCCTACTTTTGATAGTTGTCTAGATCTCCGTATCTTTATTCAATGGGTAAACGATATGGATTGCTTTTTCGCTTAGTACAGAGTGCCAAAAAACAGAAGAGTTCAATTTGCCAGCTTAAAATTAACTGACACTGCCCAATTGATTTTGGGAGAGTATCGAGGATCTCATTGAAAGACGTTAGGCACCTTCTTTTGGAAGTTTGGATGAAATGAAACAGTGACTTCAAGAGAAGTATTTACCCTAGTCACCAATGAAATGCCCTTGCCCTGGGCAACCGACCAGTCATCGAGTATATTAACCAATTCGATGAATTTTGAATGAAAAGTCAAGTTGTTAAAGATGAGACCATGACTTTGAGCAGATTTCGACAGGGTTTAAGAGATGATCTTAAACGCGAACTTATCCTTCAAGGTGTCAACACCTTAAATCATGCATATTCCTTAGTTCGAGACTATGAGCTAGTTACGAAAATACTTTATGACAACCGAAGTGACAATAGACCTCCCTCAGTCCCGACTCCTGTTACTCCTAAGTCTCTCCTAATACCTCTTCTGTTTAATACTCTTTTGGTGAGAGAAAACAAAGGAAAAAGTGTGGACAACTTGCGAAGTTCGTCGCGCTTACAATGTTTTAATTGTAAGGATTTTGGTCACATTGTCTCTAATTGCCCTAGTCACAACTTAGTCCTATGAAAATGCACTTTGAGAGACAAGTGAAGAACAAATCTATAAATCTAACCCAGAACAACTTGAGGATTTGGACAACGATAACTTTTTAGAATGTAACCGAGCCATTTCTGTGTCTACTCCTTTCGATTCACCTCGACTAAACATTATGAGATGCACGCTCACCTAACCTAAGAACGTTAAAGATTAACGTCGTTATTCTATTTTTCACACATATATCAAAGTCAATAGAAAAGATTGTAAAATCATTGTGGATAGTAGTAGTTGTATTAATGCAGTATCTGTAATTACTGTAACTCATCTTGGATTACAACCAGTTTCTCATCATCGACCTTATAATATCTCGTGGATTGACATTTCCTCCGTATCTGTAAAAGAGCGTTGTTTGGTTCTCATCTAGTTCCTTGAATACAAAGAACAAATTTGGTGCGATGTCATTCTTATGGATGTCAGTCGTGTCATCATCAGTCACCATTGGTTGTTTGATTTGGATGTCACTATCCGCGGTCGATCAAATTCTTGCTTTTTTGTATTCCATGGAAAGAAAATCCTCATTAATCATCTGTCCTCAAATGCAAAATCTTTGGCGACCCCTCAAACGAAGAAAATTGTTGAATACAAAAGATTAAATGTTATTACTCCTATGAAGTTTCAGTGTTCACTTAAAAATGACTCTGTGTCTATGTCGGCTGAAAATTTTGCTCAATATTGTGATGATTTGCATGTATAAATCAATAAAAAAATAAAAGCAAGTAATGCATCTTATAAATTATGAGCTGATTCACACAAACGACATATTGAATTTAATATTGAAAATTATGTTATGGTTCGCATTCGCTCTGAGCGGCGTTCATTCGGATCAAGTTCTAAATTCCAAGCTCGTAGTGTTGGTTATTTTAAAATTTTAAAACAAATTGGCCCAAATGCATATGTCGATCTTCCATCTTATTTTGGTTATCATTTTACTTTTAATATTGAAGACTTGGTTGCTTATAAATTTCATTTTAAACCATTTGTTAATCATTTTCTACCTTCATCTATCGATTTTGATCCTACATCTGCTAATTTTGCTTTCCTAACATCTATTGTCACAACACATAAGAATAAAATTGATGTTATTTTAGATAAACAAAGTGTATTTACTAATGAAAGTAAGGTTCAGCACTTCCTAGTTTGTTGGGTGGGTCAACCAGACAGTGATTGTACATGGATTTCCAGAGAGACACTTCAACCCTTGGATGCAAACCTCTTGGAGTTTTTTCGTAGTCATCAGGATCTTTATTTGCCGGATTCCTGACCAACTCGGAAAAATTCGCAGTCTTGGCCTCCGGTTACACAAGTCTATGGACATCGAAAGAAAGTTGTTCAATCGCTTAGCTTATGATTGAGTGATTGATCAGCTTGCTACCTTGTGGTTCCGGGTGATTCTTCTATCCCGGGAAAGTTGACGAAGATATCCTGAACATTTTAATTTTATTATTTATATATTTTATTTATTTATTTCAGTTAAAGTTAATTTCTCATCTTTTTGGCTTATCTCTAACTTTTACTATTTAAGTTCTAATATTGTAACTTGAAAAGACAGATTATGATGATTATTGAATAAATGAAATGATTTTTATTTTCCAACGCTACTTTTCTCTCTAGAATTTTCCTTCTCCTCCTCCTACAACTTTCCTCTCTTTTTCCCATTCTTCTCTTTCTCTGTGTATCAACGACTTCCTTCTCTTATGCCTACATCACAAACAAGCTTTGAATGCAAGACATATACAAGTCAAATGCAAAACATATACAAGTTAGTTGAGGAAGAGTGCAAATACAAGACATAGTGGTTACAAAAAGAAGCATACAAGACATAATGGTTACCCAAGACATAGAATTATTTCGTATTTTATTTCCCAATCAGAATAGATTGTACGATTATATATCATGTGGTAGATACATCAAATTACTGGCTGATAATAGAAAATGGAGATGTTTTTGCATGTAGAAGACAACAATTCAAGGTGTCGTGACAAGATAATACTAAAGAACTTTTCGGCATTTACTACAGTCAACATGGCACCCTTCATCATTCCTATTATGAGAGCATTATGTCTTGAATATTTCTTTTGGTAACCACGGTGTACATTTCACACTTAATCAATAGAAACTTTGTTTAAAAAAAAAAAAAGAATATCAAATGAAAATTCGATTGTGCATCTTGTCAAGATTCCAGGAAACATAAATAAATGTTTTCATAGATGGTTAGCGATTTTAGATTGAAAACAGAAATGAAACAACTCCAACAGCTGAAAACAAGGACAAGTGTAAAAAAGAAGTTAAAAAAGAAAAATAAAGGTTTCACAATGTCTGAGAAGAGAAAATTGGAACCGACAAGAATCAAAGAGAATGAGTCTTACAAATGCTTCAAACTGAAAATGTGACCCCAATTAGGTGGTATACAGCCACTGAAATTATTGTCCGCAAAATTCAAATTTTGTAAGTAAGGCATCTTGGCTAGGTAATCAGGTAGATTACCCGAAATACTATTATTATGCAAATCCCTATGAGAGAGTAGACAATATATCAATTTGTGAACTTAGAACAGTGAATAAGATACATATAAAAATAAAAATAATAGAGAGCTTAACCCTTTTTTAAACTGATAACATTGAGAGCCAAGGTTTACAGCAATTATCAATCTTAGAAAATAAGACAATAGAACATCTATAAAAACTTGAAAGCAAATTGTTATATCTAAACTACCACTAAACTCAAAAGCTAAAGTAGTGGGGAGTGAAGTTGATTTAATCATTTATATTTATGGCTTGACATTCTACATCACATATTAATTTAATTTTGATGGTTCTTCCATGTGAATATTTTCAATTTTAAAGAGGGTTAAAGCGACAAGACTTGGATATGAACTTGCCATTGTTAAATTATCACAAATCTCAAAAGCTTAAAGCTTCAACATGTCTTGGCCAACTCTGACCCCAGGAATCGCTTTTATTTCACAAGCGCATGGTAGAAACCATATCAATGGGCTACTATGTCTGAATTGTTCTCTAAGAGCCTCCTTGGTAGGCGAGGCCAACCCCCTCGAGTGGTGTTGGGACCCATCTGGGTGGCCTCCTCTGGTTCTCAAGAACCACGACAATGTCAATTACATGTATTAATTTGTATGAATGAATAATGGGACAACAGAGCACGACTAGTGATAGAATGGAAAGTGAGTTCATGTAGCTGTTAGCACCCTCATCGTGACCTCTAAGATAGAGGCCTAATTGCCGTGAGTTAAACCTTGCATCCTTGAATGACGGGTAGACATGCTCACTTGCCTCCATCAAGCTTTGGCAAAGTGCTAACAAGATGTGTAGATTTCTCCCATATTAAAAATGTATCATAAATGCATCTCCATTAAACCACTAGGCAATTCGAGGTGGACATCCATATTGTGTCTCATTTATGACGACTGGGACAAAAGGTCACCCAATTAGTGGTCAACGCATGTAAGTGAGGGGGTAGCCTTGTACAGGGAATTCCAGCTGCACAAAATGGTATTGGTGCCATCACATCTTTCACAATTTATGTCAAAAGGTCCTGAAAGATAGGTTTGTCTCTACCCCATGGTTGGGTCAATCTCGTGATACATATAAGCTATATTGGTCTCTAATCTCACCACAAGTTAGGTCACAACCACCTCGTTGATTATGATTAAAGAACTAGCGAATCTTTGATACCATAAAGAGTTTGAGAGGAGGAATAAATTGTTGCACACATTATATTAAATCATAACTGATACTTATATGGTACATCAATAACCTAAAATAAGAAAACCTGATAGGAAACTAGAAATTAAGTAACAATTAAAATTGAAATGCATAAGATAATCATTAAACAATTTTGATTTATTTCCCTCATTACGCCTCCGCAAGATGGAGCTCGTGAGGAAAATCAAGTTGTGGTTTGAAGAATTGGGAAGTAAGCATGCATAAGAGGTTGTTGACTAAACTTGAGTTCTTTGTCGAATCATTGACGAGATTGTTGATTGTACTTTATACTTCTAGTTGATCATATGGAGAGCGCATAGCTAAAGAGGGAGAGCGAGGGACATCTAAAGCCGAGTTTTTAACCTTAGATAATGAGAGCTTATTGGAGAGCCAGAGTTGTTCGTGGAGTCTTTGGAAAAGTTGTTGATTGTATTTCGTGTTTCGAGTTTGATTATACAAACAATACGCTGTTGAAGAAGAAAAGAAAAATAAAAAAGTCCAATTTTCGGTCAGAGAATTTGAAATCGAGTTATTATCTAGAGAGGTAAAACTTTCTCGCGGTTGATCAATTGTTTTACTAAATGAAAGACAAAAGAAAAGTAATATTAGGAATGATGATAAGAGAATGATAAAATTCTCATTCATTAGAAAGAACATCTTAGTTGTTTTTTGCAGACATAGTTAATGGAAAGATGCAACAATGAAAGAGATAACGTTATGAGGCGGCATAAAACGAGTGGTGAATGACGAATTATTTTTATGCTCATGAGGACTATGATACGATAAAGAATTAATGGAGCTCTAAATGTCATAAGAGTTAAAAATCTCAGCAAGAAAACTCTAAATGTCAAAATGTATTGAGAACACCATTTATTATTTCTTAAAGCTCAACTCTCTCCGAGATGAAATGTGATTGAAGAGAAAGGGAAAGTGCTTTCAAATGCCTCTAATAAGGTGACAATTAATTATAATGTAGGTGTTAGTTTCTACATGTGCTTTGCGAAAAGGACAACAATACTGTGAGAGAGCCATGAAAGAGTTTCTCTTCCAAATTTAATCAAAAGTTACAACTTTTCATTTATAAGGATCCAAATAAACACTTGGATTTGAGATGGAATTCTTTTCTTCCAAATAAAATTAAAAAATGAGAAATTATAAGAAAAAACATAAGTGAGCCAATAGAAGAAAGGTTTAGAGGAAACATTGGTTGAAGGATCATAAAAGTCATCTTCTGGTGTCGCCAATACTCAATCTTGGAGAGAAAAAGAGATAACCACGTGGAGATTGCAAAGTTCAACTGACTGTAAAGTATTCATATTTCCTCGGAAGAAGAGATGTCAGGTTTGTGACTTTCATCTGTGTTGAAAAGAGAG
Organism: Begonia peltatifolia; assembly: GCA_022433055.1. Lineage (NCBI taxonomy): Eukaryota > Viridiplantae > Streptophyta > Magnoliopsida > Cucurbitales > Begoniaceae > Begonia > Begonia peltatifolia. The sequence continues at coordinate 15,198,678 of CM039531.1, forward strand.
GCAACATAGCAGTTTTATAATGAGATAAGTGCAAAAGGAAGTACCCTCAATCCACTTATATTCCCATTATCGAATCGGCAATGCAATCTTGACGATTAATTAAGGATATTGACATCCTTAGAGAATTTCCCCAGTGTTCCAAGGGAAATAGAGGAGACCGCACCTGCTTAGATGGGTCCCTACCACCATCACTTGGAAGTGGTTAGTCTTGCCTATCTGTCAAGGTTATTGGAGAAAAACCTAGACATAATAGCCTATTACTATGGGTTTTACTGTTTTACTCATCCATTTCTCGATAGAACAACCTGTTAGGTAAGCTAGCCAAAAACACTGAAGAGCTTAAAATTTTGTAATTTGTGCTTATTTAACACGATACCACAAAAATAGATGTCAAGTAAAAATTCATATTTCGTCACTCTGACCTCATTTAAAATTAAAAATACCTACACATGAAAACTACTACAGTTAGGCTAACACATGAGAAAAAATAATAATATATGATAAAAATTATTAAATTAGCCTCAATCTAAAGAAGGGAATGACCTTTGTGAACAGTATTTTGTCAAAAATTATAGTATTGCTTTGATTTGTCAATTTTAGTCAATAAACACAAAAAAAAAAAGAGAAATTATTAAAAAGTAGTTGATGACGGCTCAAAAATTCATTTTGTCAATTGGCACGAAGTGTGCACCTACTCTTAATGGCTGATATCATAAAAAAGTTAAAGAGCCGTAAAGCAGTTTTAGAATTGCGAAGATGAAAACTAGAGAAAAATTATAGCTAAGTATAGAGAGAAAGAATTGGTAGAGCATAGAGTTTTGAGGGTCTAAGTGATCTGTGGCGTGAGATTCAAAAATATCACAAGATTCTGAAGAGCAAGGAGCCTCCTGACCATCCTTGAAAGGGGATTTCTTCATCTTTTCAAAGCGGATAGTATAAGGAGGCTTTACTTGCACATTCGTTGAATTCAAGGGGTGACTCTCATAGCTGGAGTTTGACTTCCTAGAGCTTTGAAGCATGAGGAAATCAAAAGGTGCTAATTTTCTTTTCAAAATGAAAGAGGTACTCAGGGATAGATACAATCATGAGACTTGTAAAACATGGTGAGACTGGTTTCATTCCGCAAAGAATTGATAGGCATAAATCACAACTCTATTTTATGGAAGAAAGTGTGATAGTTTAAGGCGACTCATTGGCTGGTTTTTCACATAGACATCTAGCAAATAATCTTTTCATGACTAGAGAATCTTAAAGAAAGTGCTTTTTAACTTACTAATGAATGTTTCAAGTGCATAGATGATGAGGATGCTAATAATATTCTTCTATATTGCCATTTGCTTAGGCAATGTGATGGAGTTGTGGAGGCTTCTCAGTTAAAAAAAGAAGATGGTGATGAAATTGAAGAACCTATCAAAGGAGTGGGGTTATTTTGGAGATGCTAACAAAAGATATGTTTATAGTTTGGTGCCTCATTTTCTTTTTTGGTGCATTGGCACAATCGAAATAGAGTTATTTATTTATGAGATGTCGAATGTGATTTTTCTCATAGATGATTTTTGTCAAACTTTACATTTTTTTGATAAGGAGAGTAAAGAAAGACTAGCTTGAAGTGCTCGGTTAGGTCGAATGACTTTTAAGATCACCAATTTGTTATTGCTGATAAGAGAATTTTTTCCATGGACTATGCTTAAAGTGCAAAATAATTATTAATTGGGACAACTTACAGGCTAGACAAGTATTTCAATTTGGTTATGGACGGTGAAAGTAATCCTGAAAATCCAATTGATGCTAAGCTCCTGAAAATAGCATAATCCAAGATTAATTATACTACAAAATAGTCGACTTAAAAAAAGAAAACACAGTAAGCCATAAAAAAATAGACGAATGATAGATAATCAATCAAAGAAGTAATTTCATATGCACTTACAAAGATATTACATTTCCATTTCTGCAAGTGACGTGAGACCAGCTAAAACAAGGGCTTACAAAATTATCGTTCCAATCTGTTATTTTATGATTGGAATCATTGAGCGCTCTGAGCAAATCAACCAATGCTTCACCTAATCATGCAATAAATTGGCATGTAACACATAAAACTGTTAGGAACTCCATATATTTTATATAAAATGAAATGAAAATACAAAATAACCTGTCATTCGAGAAGTTTGTTAGCTCTCCCAAAATAGCAAGACATTCGAAATGTCTGCTAGCTCTCATTTTAGACTATTTTTTCTAAAAGATAATCTCTCAATGCTACAACATTTCCTTTAAATAAACAACACTTAATAAATATTAAAAAACATGATTAAAATAGTATATATGAATCCTAAAAGACAACTAAATGACACCGTTTTACCTTAATCTTTTATTTTTCCAATAAACCTCATTAGAACTCTATCACAAACATGAGAAGAGACCATATAGATTCCCTTGCCATTGGAAAGATCTTTAAAAGAAACAAAAATTAAGGATATTAATTTTAAAAATCTTCAAACATGAATCAAGGGGCATTCTTAATTCTATGTAGAGAAGGATTCCTTCTTAAGATGTGTAGAATAAAAGCATTGAGCTAAGGCCAAAAAATGTCATAAATTTTGTACTGTATCATCTAGATACAATTTATGAATGATAGTTATTGCACATTACCAAGACAGTGTATTATACTGAGATAAAAGACATTTACATTCCAACATACCTTCCACATCAGGCTCCTCGGACGAATAACCGATTCTTAACATTAATAGAAGTAGTAACCATCTCATGATTACCCTCCATGGATGCTTGCTAGGTAACACTTTTAACATGAAAATACGCTTTACTTCCCAAGAGAACTGACCAGGAGATCTCTCATCGCTGCAATGAAATATATAACATCACATAAAGAACACTTGAAAATGGTACTTTTTGAGTAGTAATGAAGTGACAAAATGCAAAGATAAGCTAAAGAGTAGAAGGAAATCGATGGGATACAATGAAAGTTTTATAACAAAACAAGAACTAAATGTTAAAAGTTTCAGTTACTAAAGGTAATATTTGTAGAACAGAAACACTGCCACTCAAAATTATGGAACGGCAACCAATATTTTTCAAAGTGAGAAATAAACAATGATCTTCATATGTCAAAATATTCTTATCTGCCATAATTTTTGTTTGACAGATCTTTTTCAATCCATTGGCCATCGCATCAATACCATAATCATGTTAAGTTTTAGCAACTCTGCCAAACCCAGAGCTTGCTGCGCTGCTCAGCTCAGCAGCACTGGTGTACTTCCAAAATAATTCGATTTATGATATTAGAGACAAGAAGAATTCATAGTCAAACATTAGAAGTGGTAATGACCATAAAGTGTCATGTATCACACAGAATCTTATGCGTTTTTAATGTCTTTAAAAACTTATTTCTGTTACCATAAGCATGTTTAGCTAAAGCCATAATGCTATAATCGTCTAGAGTTCCAGATTAAGCTTTTAAATTGTTTTTTGAATGTCTTTTCTTTTGAAAAATAGAAGATGTAATTGAAGTATCAGCAACCCTGCTCTCGAATTTTGTAAGATGCATATAAATTTGTGTAAACCCATAATCCTCTAAGAATCTTGGATTCCTAAAACTTTGCAATCACTCCTCATTCTTTTGGTGTTTTCAATCATTAGCACATTAAAAGAGAGGGATGGAGATTTTGGATAATTTCTTGAAGAAGTATAGAAAGAAATTAGACAGCATAGCTTTATGCCCCCACTGAAAAATGTATACTCTTAACCTGCTACATAAAGTGATTGAATTACTTTTGTAAAAACAAATGAGAGCCTTTTTGATAATTTTTTTCAGTCGATTAAACTAATAACAAAATACTGACATGACTTTGTTTAGCCAGTAAAATAGAAAAAGAATATGATTCGGGAAAAATAAAAGAGATATATTTGTAGGCTCTCATAAATGACCAAAGAAATATCGGATCCATGTAAATGACTTTCTCTACTGCATCCCATTGCAAAATGTTTCACAAATTTTGCATCAATGTATGCGTCGTTTAAGCAAACTAACCATAAAAGCTTCTCACAAACAATCAACGCCTTTATTACAATACTCTCCATGAGTCATTTTATGATAAAGAATACAGCCTCTGCCTCGTTGTTCTTTCAACATTTTGAAATGTGAGATTTAGTGTGAAACATTCATTGATAATGACATCTAGATAATCAAAAATCAGAATAAAAAAGCAATATAATACTTTTTGGAAACAATCAAAGATTTGTGAAATAGTTAAACATTTTCTTCACACCATCCATCTTTTGAACAAATACTATGAAGAAAAAACTCTCTGATCCTTATTGAGTAAAAGAAAAATTGAAAAAACTTCTCTAATCATCATTAAGTAAAAAATATATCTTTATTCTTTAGTTTGTCAACAGTAATTCTTTTGGTTTTCAGTGGATAATAAAAATTATCAGCCAAACTATCCTACAACAGAACTTAGAGTGACTCTGCATCATGCGAACACAATTTAATCAAAGCTTCCGACGACGACAATGAGGCGTCTATGGTTACAGAAGCGGTACATGCTCAGTACAACTACATTCTCCGGGGTCATAGGGAATGATAGCAAATCATTCTCCATCATCAACCAAACAAAATCTGTCCAACAGAAAAAGAAAAATCTCGTGCTCTCTGGTCTAAAACTTCCATCAAATTTATCTACTTTTCAGAAAAACTAAAACTTTAATCAACCCGTCCTAAAGTTTTATCGAGATCAACCCCTAAAGCATCCTACATGGAGATATAACAAATATAATTGGATATATCCTTAGCTTCTGTAAGCTTTCCTTATTTCCTCTTCCTAGTATTTCATAGCATGACTGAATAATTTTGAATTGAACAAACAAAATAGTAACATGAAGTCATGAAAGTGATTTCTTTTATTTGCAGGCAACGGAAAGAACAGAATATCTTAAGAGCATCACATCAAGTAAACCAAGAATAGCTTACCAAGTAGCCAATACAAATGATTACTTCAATGGAGGGCAAGTAAATGAGAGTGTCATAAGAAAAGAAAAAACGGAAAACCAAAAAACACAGGAGAACACCGTACTTGACCCAACCATGGCCTCTGCAACATAGTACGAAACTTGAAACAGCTGCAGAAGAAATACAAGCTACGAATCCCAACATCGTGGTCGGAATGATCAGAAAAATTGATGGGATAGTGCAAGGGTCCAACGGAGCATTGAGAGCAAAAAAAATAAAAGAGTGAAAACGAAAGGCAGAAATTAAGGTGGGAAGTGAGAAAACAAGGAGAAAAGCCGAGCAAGATCAAGAATAGTAGCAGCCATTGGAATCCATGTGTGGGCGTTGGAATCTGCATGCTGCTCGTGTGAGAATGAGAAACCATTCTAAAGATGACTTTTTTAATCAAAAGAAAATACCTTTCTTTTATTTTTCCTTATTGGAAACGCCATCTATTATTCTTTCAAGTATAATTTTATTTTATTATTCTTGGCTTTATTTGCCTTTTTGGGAATTTAGTGCATTCTTAAAAGGGGTGGCAGTGATGATGGTTTTGCCTAAGACATTTTAAAGTTGCTTTCAAGTTATTTGGAGAATTCAATTGCATCTAGGTACTAGACCAAGTCGGATTAACCGGAGACCAATAAAAATAGGTCAAGTCTCACCTCACCGGTACCAAAGCAAATTTTTTTACTTTGAAAAACTAGGTTTATGATTCCAACTTTTTAAATCGCAACCCTGTCACTTGTATCTTAGAAAATCTCAATTTTGTTTTAAGACAGCAACGATAACTACTTAAGTCATGGGATCTATTGTTGTGCCTCGAGTTGCAATTTTTGACTCAAGACACAGTGATAAGAATCATAGCTTGAGAAGTTTGTGTTGTGACTCTAGAGTCCACAAACGCTGAGACAAAATGATTAAGTGCCCCACTTGAGAAGTTGGGACTGCAACTCCAATGCAAAACTAAAGAGCAAAACGGTCAAATCATACTAGTGGTATATGATCGAAACTTCCAACATACTTAAGACAGTTTGTCAAATATTACTCACGATCTTATAATTTTTAATTAAATTTAGAGATAATTCAAAGTCAATCGTATTTATTATTATTTTAATACGAAACAGGTCTAAGGTTGAAGTGATAGACTAGGATTGGACATGCCCGCTAACCTTAGGTCGGTTGACGAGGATAATTCAATCACATATTAGATTTGGATACTTGTACATTTTTACAACTCTTTTTTTTTAGAGTGCAATCATAGCGAGCTATTTCAATATTGTATTTTACTCGGTATAATATAAAAATATTTGTGGTTAAGTTGAGATTATTATTAGAATTTATTGAATAAATATAAACACAAGAAGAGTATATTAAAAATTTGTGTTTGAGAATTACTAGTCAACTTGCTTAGAAGTTTAGACGTTTTTAAAAATCGATAAACGCAGTTACTCGAACACTTCTAAGTTACTATACGTATCCACCGTTTAATTGATTTTTTGCTAGACGAAAAGGGGTTGACAAACAAGCTAATTAACTGATTCTTCTCGTTTATTGAATTAAACAAGCTCTATTTTAGCTTGTTATATTGTTACATACCTTTTTTGTATTATTTACTAATTAATAAAAAAATCAAGATAAATAATAAATCATTTAATAGATAAATAACACAAAGCTCACTTACGAGAGAAAAGGCGTTACATTATAGTATTAGACAATACATTTTGTGTATATCGACATGTCGTCTGCAAGAAAAAAGAAGTATAAAATCCCAACTCTGCTCTCAGTCTTTCTTGCTGGAGAGGAAAGATGAACAAAAACCCTTCCTGCTCTCCGAACACGCAATAAATCCCGGTCTCAAGTTTCCCTTAGCTTCAATCTAGTTTGCTCCACCTCCATTTCCCACCAACCTCATCTGAATCTCACGCATTCCTTTTAGCTAGTGTCGTCTTTCTTCTAGGTTTTTGGTTTTGATTCCATTTATAGGGTTTAATTCGGTCTAGTTTGCTCGAATATGGCTCGTGATAATGAAATCTCTGGTGGAGGTGGTGGAGGCGCTAGTGGCAGCGCTCCACGGGACGAGGCGACAGTGAAGGTTCCTGCAAAGGACCTCAAGAAGAAGGACGAGAAGAAGGACGAAGATCTGGTACTTCAAATGTCATGCTACATTCTTTGATTTTACGCTTTCATTGAAATTCACGTGTAATGGACAGGAAATGTAGTGTTTACTTCTCAAGTGTTGTAGTTAAAGTTATGCTGCGCTGTTCGGGATATGTTTTCCTTGTTTTTTTTTTCTTTTCATTTGTTTGTAACTGATATGGATTATGACGGCGTTCAGTCTGAAGAGGATCTGGCGTTGAAGCAACAATTGGAATTGTATGTTGAGAGGGTTCAAGACCCTGATCCTGGTTTACAGAAGGTGGCTCTTGAAAGTATGAGGTTAGAGGAGCTACTCCACAATTGTTGACACTTATTACGTTATGATACCTTTGAATCCTCAAACTTATTTTTGTAAATCTAACAGGCAAGAAATTCGAACCTCAACCAGCTCAATGACATCGGTTCCGAAGCCGCTTAAATTTCTCCGTCCTCATTATGCTGCTTTAAAATCATATTATGAAACAATGGCGGATTCTGATGTAAAGGTACTGGTATTGCTGGCATTACTAATATTGCTTCCTTTATAACTAAACTTGCTGTGACTGCAGAAGTACCTTGCAGATATCCTTTCAGTTTTGGCATTGACAATGTCTGCAGAGGGAGAGCGGGTATTATTTTACCCTAATCTTATTCAAGCATCATTTTCTTTTCTTTCTTTTTTTTCTTTTTTGTATGGTTTATTACATTTAAATATGTTAACTCGAGCTTCTACTTCTCTTTTTTCATTGGGCATTGATTTGTGCTAAAATTTTAATTTTCTCGTTGATTTTTATACTCTTTTTTTGCTATGAGTTGACAAGTCTTCTAGCACGATGATTGGTAGATATAGCCATGGTAGATCAATGTTTTCTCTTTTCATAATTTGATTAGAGTTCTTCTTTCAATGATTTTTAAATTTTTTTCTTGTGTTGACTTTCAGGAAAGCCTCAAATACAGAATGTTGGGTTCTGAAGGGGATATTGGTTCTTGGGGTCATGAGTATGTCAGGTAATAACTAGTTGTTTTCTGAAAGTATGCTTTAATATGGTCATTATTTAGTTTTGATAACTTGGATATGAGGAGATAAAGTATCAATTGATAGGTATCCAAATACAATTCATAAACACAACAATTTCTCTCCATAGAAATTTCCACACCAACTTAGTTTTTACATAGAGAACTCTCTTACCTACCCCTCTCCTATATATATAATCATCACATCAACATGTAAATTCCAAATTCCAATTGCTTATTTAACTATTAACCAATAAGAATGCACATAACAAACATTTACAATGTTTGGGCGCTGCAGTGCTCATAAAACTGCTTAAAAACCAATTGAGTGTTGTAGTGCTAGATAGCGCTTTCAATCTGTATTTTGCACAGATTGTCAGTGCTACAGCGCTGTCCTTTTGGAACTAGCGCGGCACCTTAAGTATCAGAATGCTGTGGCTGGTCCTGGTGCTGGAACTTCATCACCCTTTTCCGCTAGCTGCAGTTCTTTCTATGTTCTCCAATCACTTGAATTCATCTTCATTCTTCCATATGTTAACTTAATTGAAGGGCCATCATCAATCAGTCTTACACTTGTTCTTTTTTCTGTTTGGTTAAAATCAGGAATTTAGCTGGGGAAATTGCTCAAGAGTATGCACAAAGACAGGTTAATAACTTTTTTAAGCGTCACATGGTTCATCCAAGGCAATGTAGGAGCTTTCATTTTATTTATTAAAGAATATATTTTCATTTTTAAATCGATTGCTCTGTAATATAACTTGGTGCTGTGTCATGCCATGCACATTTTTCCTTTAGTTTCATTATTTTCATTTTTTTTTTTTGCAGAGTGAAGAGGCTCCCATCAATGATTTAATGGTTCTTGTTCAACAAATTGTTGCTTTTCACATGAAGGTATTTTTTCAAGCCCGTTGTCATATTGTCTTCCTGGTAACAGGGTAAGATGATTAATTGGGTCTGTAATAAATGAAATGCAGTTTATTTGTATGTGAAACTATCAAATAATCAAACTGAAATCGTCTGTGCATTTTAGTGGCCTTATCGCCAATATATAATTGATAAATATGTTGTTTTGCAGCATAATGCTGAACCTGAAGCTGTTGACCTGTTAATGGAGGTAAGATGTGTCATCATTATTTCTTATCTTAGGTGTTTTTTCTTTTCTTTATCTCCCTGTTGTTGGTTTCACTTACAAATGATGTATTTAACTGATACAGGTTGAAGACCTTGATCTGTTAGTTGAGCACGTTGACAGTACGAATTTCAAAAGAACTTGTATTTACCTTACTAGTTCAGCAAGGTTTGTGGAACATCTTGGTTCACAGCTCCTAAGAACCCTCTTTTGCCTTTTTTGAATGGACAAATGGACATTTTTGAAATTTGTCTTTGAATTAAGGAATATCTGTGAATAACAATATCCTATCTTTATCTTATGAATTAATAAAAAATAGCATAAATATAGGAATCAAGGCTAGAATAATGTTGTGACTTAGTTGTATGAATATTCCCTAATTTTGGTATTAAAGATGCAATTTAAAAATTCTACGAGTTGACAGCTGTCTTTTCCCTTGGAATGGTTGGTATGAGCAGCTGTACAACTTAAAAGTGGGGTGTTATGTCGTAGTGTGTTGCTGAAGGCACCAATTATTGTTCAAAACCAATGAAACCTATAGTTGAGTTTTCACTCTGACAGTAGATAACCAAAGTTTCTGTGTGATCATTCCACTGGTCCTCTCTAAATCCATGGAAGCCTAGTATTTGAACACTCTGAGAATTTGGGGTGGAGTGAGATTATTTGTGAACCAATTGCCTCTGTAGATATAAGTTTTATAAAATATATAATGAACGTACACTTTTTTGTTCTCTTCTTTCGATATGTAAATTTTTCTTGACTTAATTAAAGCTATATACAATGCTTTCAAAAAATAGGCATTTGTAAAGGGGATATTGACTCATTGGGGTCTAACTTGAACAATTATGATGTTTCTGTTATTCCTCACTCTCATTGTGACATTGATGTTGTTATGAGAAATTGGATAAGTATTTGACATTCTAAATTTTACAGATATCTCCCTGGACCAGATGATATGCTAGCTTTGGATATTGCATACATGATATATTTAAAATTTGAAGAATATCCAAATGCGCTTCAGATTGCACTCTTCCTTGATAACTTGCAGGTATCTGTTGATGATATGTTGGCTGCATGTCGCTATATTATATCTTTCAATTTCATTTGAAAAAACTTGTACTTTCCATTTTTTTGCAAATAACAGAGAAAATGGTTGAGTAATCTTAAACCTCTGGAATTGCACACATTATTTGTCTACTCGTAGCAAATTAACATTTTTTTCCTAATTGCTTATTGTCCTAATTATTCAAAGTTATGTTGACAGTATGTGAAGCAGGTCTTTACATCATGTGATGATTTCCTGCGGAAAAAGCAATTTTGTTACTTACTTGCTCGTCATGTGAGTTGCTTTTTTGTTTACATATTTCAATTGATGATTTGAAATTTTCATTTGCATTTTGTGGAGTTTCCAATATATCCTAAATTGTGCGAGGACAAGGTTCAGATATCAAATTTAAATCCAAGCACATATATTTTGGAGGTTATGAACGTTTTAATGAGGTTTCTTACTGAATGTTTTTGTCATACAGGGTATTAACTTTGAGCTTGATGAAGAAATGGTTGCAGATGATGATGACAGAGAAGTAGCTCAGGAAATTATTAATAACACTAAATTAAGTGAAGGCTATCTTACTCTTGCTCGTGATATTGAGGTTATGGAGCCTAAATCACCAGAGGACATCTATAAGGTATTATTATTTCTATATGAAACAGAATTGGGTGACCCAATGTCCGAAATCTCATCCCACACCCAAAAGGCTAGCATGGCGAGCTACCTTATAAACTAATTATTGATCCCTATAAGATAAACTCTGACTAGATTCATTTTTGTGCTCAAGATAAAAAATCTTAACAAATTAAAAATATTGTGGAGGTTATTTTATTAGTCCAGCGGAAAAATAGTATGATTTGTGACCTAAAGATAATAAACATGGATCCTATAGTTATCAACTTGTAACTGATTGTTTCGAATTAAATACTTCATTTCTCATTAAAACATTATCATTTTGCAATTTCACAGGCACACTTGCTTGATGGACGGGCTAGTGCTGGTGCAAGTGTTGACTCGGCCAGACAGAATTTAGCTGCTACATTTGTGAATGCATTTGTTAATGCTGGTTTTGGTCAGGTAAAAATTCTGGTCTTTAAGAGTATGGGATGCAGATGAGCTTTTCATTTATGGATTTTTTTTTACTGCAGGATAAATTAATGACAGTCCCATCAGAGCCCTCAAGTGGCACCACTGGAAGCTGGTTATTTAAAAATAAAGAACATGGGAAAACAAGTGCTGCAGCTAGTCTGGTATGTGTTCTTGCGTTACACTTTCGTGCAGTTTTTGGAATTTGAATAATGATTCTGATTATTTTTCATGAAATAGGGTATGATCTTACTTTGGGATGTGGATGCTGGACTTGCCCAAATTGACAAATATTTCCACATCAATGACAACCATGTCATTGCTGGTGCATTGCTGGGTGTTGGAATTGTCAATTGTAATGTCACTAATGATTGTGATCCTGTAATCTCCCCTAATCTTTTCAATTTACCTTGCAATATTATATTTTTTAATCAATGTCCTGACTCATTCTTTTTCTAGGCATTGGCTCTTTTAGGTGAATATATTGATAAGGAAGATGCAACTATTCGTATTGGTGCTGTAATGGGATTAGGAATAGCATATGCTGGAACGCAAAATGAGCAGGTGGTGAACGTATTTTTTATGCAATTGCAATCAATTATTTTATTTATAAATGAAATCATTATTCGTTTCTAAATCTGACAATGGTTCATTTGAATCAATTGCAGCATATTCTAAATGATATGTTTGTTGATCTCATATTTTCAGATTCGTCGTAAATTATCTCCTATACTGAATGACGCAAGAGCTTCACTTGATGTAATTGCATTCACTGCGATCTCATTGGGCTTGATATATGTGGGTTCCTGCAATGAGGAGATTGCTCAGGCTATTATATTTGCGTTAATGGATCGAAGTGAGTCAGAATTTGGAGATCCACTCACTCGGCTTTTGCCCCTTAGCCTTGGTCTTTTGTACCTTGGGAAACAGGTATATAACACTCATGAATTAAAATTATCATTCCCTTGTGTAATGTATAAACTCCAAAATGTCTCTCGCGAACATGGTAGTAAATTTTGTATTTTTGTTATCAGAAATGTTTTCATAATACGCCCTTTAATGTTCAACAGGAAAGTGTGGAGGCCACAGCCGAAGTCTCCAAGACATTTCATGAAAAAATTAGAAAATATTGTGATATGACTCTGCTTTCATGTGCTTATGCTGGGACTGGAAATGTCCTCAAGGTTTGGCAATGAAAAATTATAATTTTCCATTTCATTTTCTTTTGGTACTAAATTAGCATCTGCCTTTTTTGGTCTGGTAGGTACAGAACCTTCTTGGTCATTGTTCCCAGCATCTTGAGAAAGGTGAAACTCACCAGGGACCTGCTGTGCTTGGAATTGCATTGGTTGCCATGGCAGAAGAATTGGGTTTGGAGATGGCCATCCGGTCATTAGAGCATCTTCTTCAGTATGGAGAGCAGAATATTCGTAGAGCTGTCCCTTTGGCTCTTGCTATCTTGTGTATATCTAACCCCAAGGTAATAATTTTATAAGTCTTTTAATTGCCAATATTAAGGGGTAAGGGTTTTTTGTTCTTTCTTATTTTCAAACCATGGTTTTGGCCTAGTAGGTTGTAGTAGAGGATTGTATTGGGAAGTTATTCATTCTTCTGGGAAATATTCTTAAGTCTGAAATAATTGAACTTTTGAAACCTTTCCTTTTTGGTTTTGTTAGTACTGGCAGCATTTGAGCTGTAATTAACTATTCTCTAGTTTCCATTAAATTGTAATGGCTTGTCTTCAAGGTTATTAAGCCAACTTAAATCTATTGCAGTGATCCAAAATCAAATTTTATGAAGTCAATGAGGACTTGGTATCGGTCAAGTCGTGATAACTGCTTTTTTTTGTTCCTATCATGATGTAATTTTCTTCGTTTTGTTTGTTGATTGGACCAGGTCAATGTTATGGATACTTTGAGCAGACTTAGCCATGATACAGATTCTGAAGTAGCAATGGTAAGATCAGGATGTAGCTCTTATTTTTTTCTGTTGTCACCTTAACAAGTCTTAACTGAGAAACTCTATTGGGTGACTTAGGCAGCAGTGATCTCACTGGGTTTGATAGGGGCAGGAACCAACAATGCTCGAATAGCCGGGATGCTTCGAAACCTTTCAAGCTATTACTATAAAGACGCGAGCCTTCTGTTTTGTGTACTGATGCTTCCTTTTTCGTTTATATTACTTTTTTATTGGTTGGATAGAGTATAGATTCTATTTCGTGTCCTTTTACAGGTCCGTATTGCTCAGGGGCTTGTTCATTTGGGGAAGGGTTTGCTAACTCTAAATCCCTATCACTCTGATCGGTTTCTATTGTCACCGTGAGTGAATTTTCTAGCAAACTTGTTCACTCCTTTCTTCAACTCCTGTCTCTTTAAATATCTCTTGATTAAAAACAATGTGCTTTTCTTCTACAGAACTGCACTTGCTGGAATAATAACAATGGTACATGCATGTCTTGACATGAAAACCCTTATTTTGGGAAAATATCATTATATGCTTTACTTCCTTGTTTTGGCAATGCAGGTTGGTTTCTATTATGCCTTGTTCTACTTTTTTCTGTCGTTCTGTCTCCCTTTTTTTTTTTTTTGTTGTTCTGATTGCCGTGCTTTCATATTCTTTTGTATCAGCCAAGAATGATGATGACTGTCGATGAAAATCTGAAACCTCTTTGTGTTCCTGTGCGGGTGGGTCAGGCTGTTGATGTTGTTGGTCAGGCTGGCCGACCCAAAACAATTACTGGTTTCCAGACCCACTCAACTCCTGTTCTTCTCGCCGCTGGTGATAGAGCAGAACTAGCCACGGAAAAGTAAACTAACTTTATCTTTAGTATTTCTTTAGAATAAATCTAGAGTTACATCATTAAATTTCTTAAGTTATATCATAATGTGTCATCGGCCAATTATACTAATCATCCAATGATACATCAAGATGTCATTTAAAAATACCTGACCAATATTGGTTGATTAGGTTGGTTTGGTTTAAAAATTAAAAAACATTGATTTATATGGTTTTGGTTCCAGTTTACGTAATTTTGAAACCATTCTCAGCCATGGACCTAAGGCTTACATAAAGACATTTAGTGGCCACTTGTAGGATTGTAAAATTTTTAACTTGCCCAGGAAATCAAGTCTTCACAATTGAATTTTCAAGAGAATAGTAAAATTGTTTTTCTTTTTCCCTTAAAATTTGAATCTAAAATTGTAATTTTTTACTCGTATTATGGCAGAACATTAAATAAATAGGTTTAAGTTTATGATATATATATATATCTGATTTCACACAATAATTGGTTTGTTTTGGTTCCATTTTGCTTGCTTGCTTGCTTGATTGATTTGGGATTTTGTAATTTCAAACTTAACTGGTTTGGTTTGGAAAACGTGGCAACTAGAATGCAGTTGTTATTGAGCTTGTGACGATACTAAGAGTTGGTTGGTGCAGGTATATTCCTTTAACTCCAATCCTTGAAGGATTTGTCATTCTGAAGGAAAACCCTGACTACCGAGAAGATCATTAGCCGCCCAAGTGCCAGCCGAGCAGACCTGTCGGATTTACGTTTTCATCAGTTTTGTTGTAGAATCGTGGAGCATAGAACTCAAAATATGGAACCCAGGTTCATCAAAACACTCAAATTATGCTGCTCCCTCTCCCTCCAGTTTCAGCTAGTATTTCTTTATATATTCACAAAGCAAATTACTGGTGCATTATTTGTAATGCCTACATTTTATTACTATGCTCACTTATAACTAATAGCATTATGTTGCGACGTCGGTGTTATTGAAGCTTATTTGCATCGTTCGTACGCCGTATATCGAGGACGGTTGGAAGAACTTTGGCCCTCAAGTTATCTATAATTATGTTGATTCTATCGAGGAAAGTCTTAGCTAAAGTTGATTGCTTTGGAGTTCAAAATTCAATTAAGTCTGAATTTTTAAGAATATGAACACCTTATATCTTAATTTGGACTCCATGATCATCTCTCTAGACATTCATCTGTCCACGTAGACTCCACGACTATTTATTTCTCTACGGAGAAATGTGGCATCTGCTGTTCAAAGCCGATCGTTTATTTGGAAACACAAAAACGCCCACCAAGGATAAAAAAGACTTTTGACATTCACTCGTTAGTTTTGAAGAGTTTAATGATTATTATATGCGAATTGCGTGACATATTTAATGACCAAATAAATAAATAAAAAGAAAATAGAACATGGATGTGTTGGTCCGGGAGTCTAGCCCTAACTCTCTTTCAATTTTTAATTTTTCCGCTTTCGTCTCTCTCTGCCTCGTAGGCGCCATTCCTGATCCTGGTGCTGCTTGCCTCCATTTTTCAGTGCAGCGTGAGTGTTTTTTCTAATTTTCTTCCTTTCTTAAATTCAGGTGCAGAGTAGGCTCGAATTTTTTCAAGTATTTTAGCCTCTCGGTTACGCTTTTGGGTTCTCTTGATGTTCCTAACGTTCCAAGATTTGGAAACTTGATATGAGAGGAACTTTGCCTGTCTGTGCATAATGGATATTGACTCCTTCGTTGGTGCCAATTCAAACCATGAAGCATTCTTTGTCAAATTGATTTGTTTTTCATCATTCCCAGTTTATTCTCTGAAATCTAGCCATCAAAATTGTAACCCAAGTTTTTTTTTTTTTTTTGTCATTTTCATTTTCTTTCTTGCAGAAAACGGGGAGAAACAAGTAAAACCGCGCTGTACCTTCCCATCATAATCTTAAATGGCTGTGAGTCTGTTTTTAGTGTTTTAATCTTACGCTTATACCCGTTCATTGCTGAGAGTTCTTGATTTTATGTGATGATAATTTGGTTTTTATCTACGGTTATGTGTTGTGGTGTTATTCTAATTTGTTTTGGGTTCTTTTGTTCTTTTGCAAGGATGAGTGCTTTGTACATACTTTTTGTGGATAAAATATTTGATTAGTTGTAAAGAAATATACGATTTAGCTGGATCTTGGTAAATTATGAGCAATTAATTTGTATATTACAGCCAAGTTTATGATATACAACGTGCATATTTAGTGATTTCATCTGTTTTTCTGAAAAAACTAGATTATCTAATTTGGATTTCTCATATTTATCTCACATTTTCAGACAATTCCAGTCAACCCAAAGCCTTTCTTGAACAATTTGACTGGAAAGACTGTTGTTGTGAAGCTCAAGTGGGGCATGGAGTACAAAGGTTTGCTGCCTCCTGTTTTTGTAATTTGAAACATGCCCGTTTATCTATTTAACCATCCACAAGGAATGTTTTCACATTGTCTTCTCTGGAATGTCTTTCCAGGTTACCTTGTCTCGGTGGATTCATACATGAACTTGCAGGTATTTATTGGGTAAATTATGGAAGTTAATGCTGATGCTTTAGATTAGGATTTGTCATTATGTTTTGTTCACCATGAAAATGAAATATCAATATCAAGTGTTAAAATCTTGAAAATAAAAATGAAGTGTTAAAATCTTACTTCACCTTAAAACTCTTGAGAAATCATATTTTTTGACATTCGTGTGTAAAAATTCTTCCTACAGCTGGCCAATACCGAGGAGTATATCGATGGACAGTTCACTGGAAATTTAGGAGAGATTTTGATCAGGTAATGGTAATTATATACGCAAGTTTCTCTGTTATGCTTCTGTTTAAATCTTGACTGAGGCATATAACTTTTCCATTCCTCAGGTGTAACAATGTTCTGTATCTTCGTGGAGTACCAGAGGATGAAGAAATAGAAGATGCTGACCAGGACTAGCTAGTAAACCTCTGCTAAAACTCTTTAAATGACCTTCTTGCTCACATCATTAATTTTATGAGAGACTGAGATTTTGTCTATGTGCAAAACTTGTAAGGGAGTAAGAGTAACTTGGTATCAATCACGAAGTAGATAGACTATGGTAAAACGAGAAATTGATTGTGAAATGAGTATTTTTTCGGAAATGAGATTGATCAAATGGTATCCATGTTAGACTACAAGTAATCAATGGATTATCTCGAACATTATTGTCGATTCTTGCATAAACGTAAGTATACATATTATTTTAGCAAGCATAGACGTTAGTAGAATATCGTTCTTACGAGAAGTAAATATTTGTTAAGTATCAAAGTCCTGTTATTAGAGGTAATTAAAGAGATGTCACTCTCGAAATTAAACAACCAAGAGATCATATGCGACTTGCTTTGATTAGTCTCTTTATTATGTTAATTTTCTTATTTGAATTGGTAATTGGCTTATCTAATAATATTAGTTACATTTCAATAACATCTTTAATTATTAGATCTTTAACTTTCTTAATCTTCAAGTTCTTATTGTGTCGATTCCCCTCGGACGTGGACGAAGATGAAAATAAAGAAAAAAAACAATAAGCTTTCTTAGAAATATGACTAGGGAAAACACTCTGAACAAAATTGGATAATGGTCAATCTAGTTTAGTTTAAAGTGGGTCGAATTTGAGTTAAAGCACTTTCATTTGAAGTATAATAACACGAGAAATGATAATTATTTATTTATGGTTCTGAAATCGAAAGCAAAACCCGTGTTTCACGGTTCAGTTTTATGGTTTTTTAAAGTTAAAAATTATTTATACTTTTTATTATTTTTTAGTCGGGTTTTCGGAGTTTAGGCTGCATTTGCTTTGATTTTTTGGGTGTGGACCGGGTTTTTTTTTACAATTTTAGGGCTGGTTTTAATCGGTTTTCAAATGAATTTTTTACTCCGCTCGATTTGGTTTTCATGGTTTTTGACCCCCATAGCCCTGGACCACACTGTGAACCGTGGGTCATGAAAATTTGAAATTAAAATTGGTTTCTTTGGTGGGCAAAACCGGACCGAAACATGACCGAAGTTTTGCCCACCTCTAAATACAACTATAATGTAAAACTACGGTTGCTCTGATTACAATTATGAGAGCTAATTTCAAAAATATTAGAAAAGTTTATTGAAATGAATAAATGAAAAAACTTGGAAAAGAAAATGTGAGCGAAGAGTATTGAAAGATGTCTTAAATTAGGAGTCTCTTATGTGTAGTGAAATATTAAATATTATTATTTTTTAATTTATTATTCTGTTACTTAGAATTAGCGTCATCAAAACTGTGGCCTTTCTTTCTACGTCTGGTCTTTCAGTTCAACCATGGCGTTGCAAGTTTCCCTCTCCCACTCTTACACTTATCGCTACTTCTTCAATCCTAATCTGAGTCCTACACTTTCTTCTGCCAAAACCCATTTCACCAATTCTCTCCCTAAACCAAACCTCGGTCACTCCACCTACCACTTACAGAATGTGTCGCCGCCTACTCTGAGCCGGAGGAGAAGCCTCAATCTCTCAATTCTTGCCGCAGTGCTCTCGTTTACTTTTCTTCCCACCATTTCTAAGGCCGTGCTGGCCGAGGAGTTCTTGGAACTTGAGAGATACATAGATGCCAAAGAGGGGTTCAGTCTTCTTAGACCCTCATCTTGGATCAAGGTCCTTTCCAGTTACGTTTTCTCGCGAGTGTAATGTATTGGTACCTTACTCTTTGTGCTTCTCTGTTCTATCGTCTTTTATGGCCTAGGTTGATAAGGCTGGGGCAACTGTTCTATTCGAGGAAGAAAATAAGGGTAGCAACAATGTCGGGGTCGTAGTAAATCCGGTTCGTCTCAAGAATCTTGGAGATTTTGGAAATTCTCAGTTCGTAGCGGATAAACTTATCCAGGCGGAAAAGCGAAAGGTGACTCTTCCTTGTTGCTTACTTTATATATATATTATTCACGTTTCTATGTTTCCCAACGTACTGGAACACAACAATTGTGATCAAATGTTGATGAATCTGGGAACATAAATTACACACTTGTTTTAAAAGTTGATAATTTCGATTAGGTGTAACAATTAGGGGATTTGAACTTGTAATTTTACTTTATAATATGCCTGGTAATCCTATTTATCTGAAATTTCGCTGGAACGTAGATGGATTCTATACCTTTATGCCAAAAAGAAACCAGGCTACTGGTCGAATGTTAAGCCGGCTCAATTAAAAGGGTGGAAGAAACGCATTTAAATTGATAGATAAAACTTAACTTTCTTATACCTCAGAAGCTATTTACCTTTCAATGTTTCTTTAGTTCACTTCTAAATCGTTGAAAAAACTGTTGTGGAACACAAATTTTGACTCAAAAATTGGTCCACTTGAATTGATTGGGAAACTATAAAAAAAAAAGTCCTCGGTTATAGTGAAAAAAGAGAACTTACTAAATTGTGATGGTTTTTACCTACACATGCGACTTGCCTCCTGAGCTATGTCAGATATGATTATGTAGTCGCAATGTTTTAAAACCATGCAACCTTTTCAATCAATATAAAGGTTGTGGATCTCTTAAAACTCTACTCTTTGGAGTGTGAAGCAAGTTTTTCTTCTGTAAAAATGTGAAGTTCTCTTCTTTTAAAAAATAGAATCTCTTAGAGTTAAAACGCACTTTGATATTGTCGGGTTTTTTTCAGTCATCTGCTGAGGGGGAGGAGGGTGTTGGGGTGAGTGATTCTTATTTGATTTATATGGTTAATCTCTTTGTTAATGAAGGAACTCTAACTTGTAGGAAAGTACGAAGGATGCTCAAGTGATTCGAGTGTCGGAGAGATTGAGCAATGGTGGCTTGCTAGTTTACGAGTTTGAGTACAAGGTGGATAGCATGAGAGGGGGAATGAAGCGTATTTTTTCGGCAGCTTTCGTGGCCTCAAATAAACTTTACATCCTTAATATTTCTCACTCAGACAAGCCGGAGAGTCCTCTAGACTCGCATAGAAGAATGATGCTGGAAGAAATTCTTCATTCCTTTGATGCGGCACCTTTGACATAATACTTGTGCAGCTCTACACTCTTCAATGACAACGGCTGATGACTATATAACACCTTTGGACTATAAAAGTGGAAGGTACTTAATTTTACCCAATGTTTTCATGTGATAGAAAATTGTTTAGTCAATATACCTAAATGTGTTCTCAAAAACTGTTTTTGGAAGAATTTTTTTCTGAACTCTTTAGTGATAGAATATTGTCGACATATCAAAACCATGTTTCAAAAACTGTTTTTTGGAAAATGATTCGTAATATTGATGTTTCTTTTCTAGAACGGTATATTGTTGCCTCGATGAATTTACCAAATTTACAAGTTGAGGAGCTTTATTTTCTGTTGGTATTACAATATGAGCTTAAAAAGATAGATGTTAGTGGGTTGTAATGTTGAACAATCCTAGAGGTGACAGCTCAAATTAGCATTTAGTGTTTTTTGTATTAATGCGCAGCTCTTGCGCATGGAGTTCAGCTTGTTGGCTACGAGTTCAGAAGAAGAGGGAGTCATTCTTTAAGAGTTGGGAGTATTCTCAGAAGAGAAGGTTGGTATGTTCATTCTTTTTGTCCATTTTAGGTACGTGTGATGATAGCTTGTTCATTCACCCACGTTTCTAACTATCTCCTCATTTGTGGCTTTCTAAGACTTGTTTTAAAGCTGTCAATTACTACCTTAATATTAAGGTTTGCCCGGAAAGATATTATTTGGCATCGGTCCGATTATTTTCTTTGAAGAGTAGTCTTCCGCTTGATCTCTGTTTGTACTCGTTTATATTTATTGTCATAGAGCAAGAGCGAAGATGGTTAGAAATTCAATTTTTTCATTGATTGTGAAATTTCATTTAGTTGTTTTTTAAAAGTAAATTACAAGAGATTGTTTAATGATGGAAGGATATTACAAAAAGTGACCAATTGATGACGCTCAAACAACCTTATGATTGAAATTAAAATTCAACATACGTAATCTTGGAGTATGATTAATTAATTCAAATGTACACCAGACTGTGTGAGAATGGTGTGAAACTATGAAGATTTGAAAAACCAGAGTCAAACTTTGTTGCATGATAAACTAATGGAGAAAGACAGAGAAGATGACCTGTAACTTTGGACGCACTTCAATAAAAATATGGTCGTCTTCTTCTCGTGGGCACCAAATGACGGAACACGCCACCTGGTTGACTACTGCATCTGCATGCATCATAATCCACTCTTGACTTCTACTAAATCTACATTTTCAACGTCTAAAGGTCTCTCTCTCTCCCCCCCTCTTCCAGTCTTCCTCTCCTTGTTGGTACGAGTTTTCTCTCTCTAGTCTAAACAGAGAAACCCAGCTAAGAATGACCTTTTCAGAGGCATTGGAAGCGCTGACCTATAAATTGTTTCATTTGGTTTGGTTTGAATCAGTAAACAATAACGGATGAGGATTGCTGCTTTGATTTGATCTCTCCGACTCTCTATCTCTCTTTCCTTTTCCTTTAAGACAAGGAGAGAGAGAAACCTTCAAAACCCGGATAGCTTCTCAATCTCATTTTTTTGTGGGGAAGATGGGGACTGGATTTGAGGAAGAAGAGGACAGTTCGCGAAACCCAGTGATGGATTCAGGAGAGAAGAGGCTCAATGAGCTTGGATACAAGCAAGAACTTAAAAGACAAATGGTCTTCTTCTTCGTCTTCTTCTTCTTTTTATTCTGTCCGATTTCTCCTCTGATTTTTCTGGTTTGAATTGCAGACTCTGTTCAAAACTCTTGCGATATCATTTTCGACGATGACCCTTTTCACAGGGATAACTCCTCTCTACGGATCGAGCTTGCAATACAGTGGGCCTGCTGCCCTCGTATGGGGGTGGGTTGTCGTCTCTTTCTTCACGTGGTTCGTCGGATTCGCCATGGCTGAAATTTGTTCCTCTTTCCCGGTTCGTTTCTTCCTCTTCTCCACATATTTCTTCTCTTTGAGCCTTGGAAATCAATAAAGCACAACTCCACTACAGAAACAAATTAGATGTCAATTAATGCGGAGAGTGTATGCTATGAAAGTTGGGCCGACTGGGTTAGAAACGTTTGTAATTTCATTTCTGTTTGGCTGAGATTTCTGTTCCGTTTGACAAACTTATCGACATCCATTGATCGGCCTTCGCCCAGCTGACCATGTAACTAGGGGTGGATTTTGGGCCTATTTTGCCCACCGAAGCAACCTTTCCAAATTTTAAAGACCCGCTGTCCGCGGTCTAGTCCATGATTTTGAGCATCAAAAACCGTGAAAACTCAATTAATCTGGTGCAAAATTCAGCTCATACCCAAAATTTGCCCCAAATCCGTTCAAAATAACAATAAAAAATATAAATAATTTTTTTAAGAACCGAACCGTGAAACATATTCGGTTTTGGCTCTGATCCCGGAATCCCACATTTTTGGTTCCGGAGTGAAAGTGGACCGCACCCGCCGCTACACCTAACTAACAAAAGCGCATTTGGTAATTTTCTTAGATAAAATGGCATTTTCATTAGACTCGAAAACTAACTTTTCTTTTTCAATTGTGCATTAAGAAAGTAGGGTAATTCTTTTTAAACCCCAAACTTTGCATTTGTTGAAAATGAGTTGATATTTGACAGACCACAGGCTCTCTTTACTTCTGGGCTGCTCATCTAGCTGGCCCCAAGTGGGGTCCTTTTGCGTCGTGGTGTTGCGCCTGGCTCGAGACCATCGGTCTTATCGCTGGCATTGGAACTCAGGTAATGTCATCTGTGTACATTAATCTTATGTTATTTACCTTAAACTCTGACGCACTATTCATTTGTATTGGATGATAAATAGTTAAAAATGATAGATTATTTGCACGAATCATTGAATAACACAGCTGACACGAGCAAGTCTTCTTAGAAAAATGGTTGCGGTATAATTGATCGAAGTTTTATGTGTTCAGGCATACGCAGGATCACAGACGTTGCAGAGTATCATTCTTCTAAGCACTGGAACAAACAAAAATGGAGGATACTTTGCACCAAAATGGCTGTTCTTAGCTATGTATATCGGACTAACGATTATTTGGGCAGTGCTTAATACATTTGCCCTTGAAGTAATCGCCTTCATCGATATAATTTCCATTTGGTGGCAGGTACTCAAAACTGTTTTTGGTTTTTGGTTCTTAAAAGCCAAAAAACTGTTGTTGTAAACTGGAAATCTTGACAGGTAATCGGAGGAGGGGTGATAGTGATAATGCTTCCTCTGGTGGCTTTAACTACACAATCAGCTTCCTATGTGTTTACAAACTTTGAACTGGGAGATGAACTGACTGGAATATCAAGCAAACCATATGCAGTCATCCTTTCTTTTCTCGTCAGCCAATACTCACTTTATGGATACGATGCTGCCGCTCACTTGACCGAAGAAACAAAAGGAGCTGATAAGAACGGTCCGATAGCAATCCTGTCAAGCATAGGGATTATTTCTGTTTTCGGGTGGGCTTATATTTTGGCTCTTACCTTCAGCATTCAGGTAATTTGTTGATATGTATTGTGTCAAGACTGTAATTATAGTTGTTAAATGCTTAAACCTTTTTTTTTTTGACGAATTGATTCAGAACTTTAGCTACCTTTACGACACAAGTAACGAGACGGCTGGGGCCTTTGTTCCGGCTCAAATTCTGTACGATGCATTTTACGGGAGGTATCAGAGTGGTGCAGGGGCAATTGTTTTGTTGCTCGTCATCTGGGGATCATTTTTCTTCGGTGGGCTTTCGATCACTACAAGCGCTGCTCGAGTGGTAAGCATGTAACATATTATAAGAGTTCAAATCCTTTAAAGTGAGCTCTAGGAGTGGTAAAATTGGTGCAGGTGTATGCTCTGTCAAGAGACAAAGGAATCCCATTTTCATCAATATGGAGAAAAATCCATCCAAAGCACAAAGTTCCTTCAAATGCGGTGTGGCTCTGCGCAGCAATCTGCATCGTTCTCGGCCTCCCAATTTTGAAAGTGAACGTGGTTTTCACAGCGATAACGTCAATATGCACGATCGGGTGGGTTGGAGGGTATGCTGTTCCAATTTTCGCTCGGATGGTGATGGACGAGAAGAAGTTCAAGGCGGGGCCGTTCTACATGGGGAAGGCAAGCCGGCCAGTTTGCTTGGTGGCATTCGTATGGATATGTTACACGTGTAGTGTGTTTCTACTGCCTACATATTATCCAATATCTTGGGAAACATTTAATTACGCGCCAATTGCATTGGGCGTGGGGTTGGGTCTTATAATGCTTTGGTGGTTGGTAGATGCTAGACACTGGTTCAAGGGGCCTGTTCGGAACATTGAGGATGCTCCTAATGGAACTGTGTAGGCTCAATTTTGTCTTGAATGTTGTTCTTCATACACACATAATTCTCTCTTCCCTATCGAGGATGATTAATATTTTCACTTTTATGTTTTGATAGATTCTAAATAAATTATAAAACTTGTCTAATTTTGGAGAACATCGTATCTTCCGGTCTTTGTAGATAAATTCTTGTTCGGTAATTTTTCTATGATTATGAAAGGAATTGTTGGATGAGAACGAGTAAATCGTGAAAATGTGAGAAAACAGACTGAGGAACAAAGAAGAAGAAGGTCAGGATTTCTCATCTAATGCTCATTGACTAATACAATAAACATAGACTTATGAAATGTAATCTAAAATCTCCTGAAACTCGGGATGCAACTGTTGTAAACATTGAAAGTTTGCTAAACTCGTAAACAAATCAACAATCTGTAAAGAAAGATGGACGAAAAGAAGCGTGATAGTCTTAGTTCGACAATGATCGTCAATCTAAACATGTTTAGTTTTCTAGTGAAATGTTGAATTAAGAGCAATCTCCATAGCATTCTCGTTGTTATAGTAGGAAGGAGTCTCAAAGAAGAAGAATAATCAAATATGCAAGCAATCAATGAATCCAAATGATCTCATTAGTAGAATTCAGACACTCTACTTTGTCTCTGCAGAAAATCTAGAAACACTAGTTTTGCCGATTGATTGAATGTGCCAACAAACTAGGCTTGAATTGCGACACCGGCAAGACAAAAAAGAAAGATAAACAAGTGACACAAAACGAGCAACTTAAGCATAAAAACTTAATCAATTGGCTTTACACTTGCAAGAATGTGTTCATATTTTCCACTAACTAGACATAATAATAGTAAAATGACAACTCAAACACCAATTTCTACAAGATATAGAGGCTACCATGAAATTCACTTAATAAACAAGATAGCAGTACAAAAAGAATATCTAATCTTAGGGATAGAAAGAAATAAGAGCAATATATAATGGTTAAACAATTGCATACTTGATTGTTTCTGACTCTTCCGGTCGCCACGTGGACTTCTCAACGCAAACTAGTCCCTCGTTGTCCTTCAGGTAAGAAAATCGGACCTTCCATTTCATTGACTTCGCTATGTTCTCCAGCTCGTTAATTGTCTCCACATCGTCCCGAATTATTAGTCTTCCTTCAGGCCTGAGGATTCTATCACACTCTGCAACTACAGCCAGTATATTGCACCTGTGGGATATGATCATAATTTATAAACTGGCCTGTGAGTAATCTCCTATTAAATTGAGCATCAACTTTCTTTTCTTTTTATTGTTGATTAGCGTGAGGAAAACTATCATCCAAAATGAAATTTGAGGAGAAAAAGGATAAATCTTAGAAAATTCAATTTTATTCTATCCCACGAGGCCTATACAATCATAACATCGATGAAAAGAAAAATATTAACCTAGGTTGATAGTCTAATTTTTATCTTTTCAAGATATATGAAGACATGTTTTTTCTTTTATTTTTTAAATATATAATTAACAGTCAAGTGCAATTAAGTTCTAAACATAAAATTGCAGAGCAAATAGATTCTTAAACTTTTATTTTAGGCAAATAACTCCTTAAAATTAAGAACGCTATGCGTTCAGTTAAAAAAATTACATTTTTGATAAATCATCTTTTCTACTATGCGATTTAAGCAATGTCCAGAGAGAAATAAATTAGAAAATTCAAAATCTATTGTAACTAAGAGCGTTCTATCGAGATATTTTTCTCTTTGAAAATCATCAAACATAGAAGATTATATAACACAAACGTGATTTCATTATGAAATCTTAACGACGAATACTTAATTGTTAACATTGATGTTATTTGCCTAAAAATAAAGTTTAATAACATAGTTGCTCTTCACCAATAAGTTTATCGTCTAATTCCACGTGAAAATGAATTATCAAATGAAAAGAAAACCCAAAATTAAGTTCAACCAAATTGAAGCAGATGCTTAACAAGGTAAGGCATGGTCGTAAAGGTTGAGCTCACCTCTCTTTAACCTCGGAGAAGAGATGATCAGCATGAAGAAGATCATAAGACCTTGGATAGGTGCTGAAGGATTCGCACCAGTCATGATATATGCCGAACAAGCCTCGTTCATAAATGATAGGCAGTGTATCCGGGGCATTTATCGAGACCACATTCATAACCCAAACGTTCAAATCTCTTAAAGCTGCAGCAAACCTAAATTGAAAGAATGAAATAACCAAAACAAATTAAAATCATAAACAACCAAATGCAAATAAATGATAAGTTTTCCAGCATCTTCAGAATACTTACCCTCCATATATGGCTCTCATGTCCATCACATTCCGCACAGATTTCCAATTAATGCCGATTCCGTTTTTGTAGGAGTTGGTTACTACCCGCTTCCAGTGCTCGTAATCTGCACTGAAATCCTCAGGAGCAGGTTTTCCATAGACACCCACCTGGGAAGACAATAACCAGTAAGGTGGTTTCTCCAACCTTAGTGGCCATTGTTCTGGCCATTTGGACCCACGTTCTGATGCACCTACTGGAACTTTGTGCAAACATGCTTGCAATGATATGTTCCTATTTCATGAAAGATTATATTTTTATTTGCAAATTCCAACAATCAGATGGAGAAGATTACATGGGTAACTAAAAGAAATAGCTAGGATACTACATTCTTCATATTTCTTAGAAAAGTAAATCTATTGTCATTTTTTGAAGAAATCAGATAAATTAGAAAATTACAGCCAAGAAAAAAATCGCTGAGGCTCTACGTCTTTGAAGGAGATAATCCAAGAAGAAAAAATCATATTACCAGGCTGCATTTACATCATCTGCATTGAAACAGATTGGAGGATCTTGTTTTGTTCTTTTCTCGTAGCACTTATTATTTGTAGGCTTCTTATAAATAGCAACACCCACTTCATTTATTTTGTCTCTGGTGATTGATATAGTTTCCCAACACATTGCTTTTGTAAGTTTCTTCATGGCTGCAAAAAATTGTCACAAAAGAAACACATTTGTTAGTCATTCAAACAAAACTTCTACCTATTTTGAAGTATATTAAAAATTTATCAACCATTCCATATTTCAACATCTTCAGAAAGATTTCGATAGACTGGAGTGGCAGACCACAAAAAGAAGCCACCAGGACGGAGCACGCGATTGAGTTCCAAAAGAAGTTTTCCACCTGCACATCATTCTTAAGATGAACTTCCCAGACGAAAAAAAAAATTGTAAAATGAGCAAGTGATTAATCAAAGAATGGTGGCTTAAAAAATTATCCCTGAAAGCAACAGCCAGAAGCTATTTCACCTCAAACTAAGCCTCATCAGTGGGCATGGCCTTGGGGTGGGTTCGCCAGATTTTCAGATCCAGCACCACGGCGCTATTGAAAAAATAATTCAGCCCGCTTATGGAAAGGGAGGTCAGGGCTGGGCCCAAGATCGGGTCCTGGCCAGGACTTAAAAAAAATAAAAATTGGTCCCCGGGCCAGATGATTACCCTAATCTCAAACAAATTCTGAAGTAAACTGAGCTTGATTCAACCAAATGCAGTTCTTAAATTACCTTCTATGTGCCAAGGAACTCTACAACGTGCACAGTGGACAGCATCAAAGACACCTCCAGGGTAGGAAAGTCTCTTTGTACCCATTACAGCAGATACTGCAGGAATTCCCCTTTCAAGAGCAAACTGAACTTGGGCTTCATGCTCATCTTTCGGAGCAAATGACATAGCTAGCACATCTCTTTCAAAGAGATAACCTCCGAAGCTAGCAACACCACAGCCGACATCCAGTATAACACGAGTCCGTTTACCCCATGCAACATCAGGGAAAGACTGCGTCAAACACAAGTTTGACATCAGTGACCAGAAAATATTTATGACTAATGTAACACATAATGGAATTCAACAATACAGATGCAGTGTTCTATTTAGTCATGTAATACAAAAACAAAATAGTTCTATATGTTCACACCCTTAATGTTCAAATTAGCAAGTGTATGAATGATCAGGTAAAGGGTAATCACTAATCATCAAGGTGTAGCTCAAATAAGAAAGGTTATACCATTAATTTCCGACCACCTAAAAGAATTCAAGTAAAATTGCATATACATACGTATACAGGCATAAAGCTCTCAATGATATTATCAAACAGTTGGAAGAGAGACAAATGTATCAAAGATTTTCCACCCATTATATGAAAATACACTTCAACAACTAAAAAAAGTTGTCATATTTCATGTCCTTGGAAAAATGTTAAAAAAAAAAAAGGTCCAAAACTGACAGAAAGAACGAAATTGCGGATCTTGAAGAGCATTTACCTTTTGTATAAAGTCAATGTAGTGAAGTGCACCATGCTTGAACTGAGTTCCCCCGCCCGGAAAAGTAAGGTATTCACCTGAAACCTTCACCCAATTTTGATGACCCTTGATTTCTGCAAGCTTCGTGTTGGGAACATTGTTATACCATATCTGCAAGAACACAACACTAACAACATTTAGCATGACGGCAGAGCAAAGTTGTGTTTACTATTTAATTTACTTAACATATTCACCTTTTCCCTGCTTTTTGGCCATGCAATTGAACGCTTATATCCTTCTGGAAGCTCGACAAGGCAGGTAGGGGGCTCTTCGGGACAGTGCCTCTCTCGATGCTCATAATGTTTAGTACTATGAAGACTGTGAATGGCCTGCCAATTGTCAAGACATGGTATGTAATCTGTCCTGGAAGTGACATTGCAAAGTTTCCAATTGTATTCACTTCGTCGTTTAGAAGATTTTTGAGCCTCCTTTTCATTTTTTGACTCTGAAGCCTGAGTGGACCATATGCCAGTTTGTGAAGAATTTTTGCTCGAAAGCTTTTTGTTTGAGCTCTGGTTTTGACTCTTTTCATTATTCTCCCCACTCGTCTCATCTGATTTACTGTTTTCATTTTCCTCAACTTTCTCCTCTATCTGACTATCATCTTTTTCTTCATTTGAGTTCTCTGATTTCTGCTCACTTTCCATAGAATTCTCCTCCCCCTCACTTGAATCATTTTGTTTTTCTTCAGAACTTTCCTCAGATTCATTATTTTCACCAGGCTCACTTTCTGCGTTTGATTCTCCAGTATCCTCTTTAGTTTCCTCAGTCCTGATTTTGCTCTCCTCCTCAGTTTCAGAATTAGATCCCTCTTCTGAATTGGTTTCTTCTTCTCCCCTAGTTTCCTCCTGAGTCTTTTCTCCAGTCGTCTCCTCATGATTCTCTTCAGTTCTCTCTGGTTGATTCTCTTCTGGATTATTTTGCTCAGGAGAATTGCTTCCATCCTGATTAGAATCCTCATTACTATCATCTTTCCTAGCATCCTCAGGCAAATCACCTGGGTTGTCTTCAAATTGCTGAACATTGTTCTGAGTGTTTTCACTCACTCGTTCCTTAACCCCGCCCTTGTTCTCGTGCTGAACATTGACATTTTGAACAGGTTCTACGGATGAGGATTTCATCATCCAAACCCCCACCAAGCATAGGGCCACCAAAACAACAATTGTAACTGTTGAGCAGTAGCTCGTTGATGACCTTCGGTTGTCTATTCTACTGTATTTTCCTAACACCATACTTACAGTAAAACTCGGCTCAGAAGTTTACACCTGGAAGCATAAAAAAATACAATCAAACACAGAAACATCTAATATTACAGAGGGGTGAGCCAGGAATGAGAAGACACCGGATATTTTTACACAAATCAAACTAGAAAAAGTTCTGAAAAAAAGAAAGAAAGAATGAAATTGTAGCAATCATCGTACGTTAAGAAAAAACAATTCGAGTTTGATGCGTTCTTTAGAAAAAGGTGAATTTTTTGTAATGAAATTACCCAGCAGCTCATAAACATTCCGCACCAAAACATTCAGACTAATCAATGCGGAGTAACAAATATAACGCCACGGCCTTCAGCCATTGTATTGAAGAACTCATCCAGAAAAAAAGTATGGATTTTCAACAATCATAACCATTCATATACAAAAAAAAATATACATATAAAGGCAACTATTTGAACTAGAGTTTGCCAGATCTAAAAAAAGAAGAAATAATATAAAATTCCCAGAATCTGTGGAGAGAGTACGAAGACGCAGAAAATTGTCGAGATGAAAAGAACTGTAATTTACCAATCTCGAGAGATCTATACTCCCTTCAAATCAATGCCGGCAGCTAAATCAGATCGAATCGATATCATAAGCAGATTATTCTAAGCCGATG
This sequence comes from Begonia peltatifolia, assembly GCA_022433055.1. Taxonomy (NCBI): domain Eukaryota; kingdom Viridiplantae; phylum Streptophyta; class Magnoliopsida; order Cucurbitales; family Begoniaceae; genus Begonia; species Begonia peltatifolia. Next base: position 15,229,443 of record CM039531.1, read on the forward strand.
CAGATCTACAAGCATAAGAACTAAAAAAAAAGGAAGGGAGAGTCGATTTAGTTGCATCGACTCGGTGAGAACACAAAGAAGTAGCTTGTGAATAGAGAGAGAAAGCAACCAGCAAGAGGAGAGAGAGAGAGAGAGAGAGAGGAGTAGATATGGAAATATACGCGGGGAGAGATCTTAGGTTGGATATATAGTGGAAGACATGGACGGCCTTCATGACTGTGAAAGAGAGAGAGAGAGAGAGAGAGAGACAGCGATGGCAGTGGGCCACATGCAAGCCGTGAAATCTATAGACGAGAAAAACAGGCGCGCAGAGACAAGAGAGTGAGAAGACAAGACGCCTCCAGTCATCTTTAACTTCCATTACTGCAATACAACGTGATTATTTATTAGTATAGTTTAATTTTTCAATAATTTATTTTTAATAATATTTTATGAATTCTTCATAATTATTAAATATATTCTATAATATATTTTTTTAAATTCAAGAAGATCCATATCACTTGCCTCCATCAATAATCCATGTGCGAGCCTTACTTTAAGAATTAAGATTATAATATAATATAATATAATATATTTTAAATGTAAGTTTATGAATATAAATATTTTATTATCAATTTGAAATGTTTTATTTTCTTGACTTATTTTTCTTCAAATAATTTTGTTAATTATTTTTAATAGTAAAATAGTAAATTATCAACCATTTCAAAAAATTTTAAATCGATCAGTTGAATAAGTTATTTAAATTATGGTAATTATTATCATTAATTATCAGATAAGAATTTATGGGTTCAGTTTCAAAGGGGGCGTCGGTGGGGGAATTTTCCCCTGCAACACGTCCACGCAAATTGCCATGTGACGTACCGACCAGCTGTCAGACAATTTGCCTTGGACTAATTACTCAAGGCCCATACGCCAAGCCTAATGATTAATGTTGTCCATCTAGCCCGCCAAGTCTTCCCCTACCCACGACCTTTTCATTACATTACTACAAAAATTATATTTTACTTTATCCTAAAAATAAATACGTCACAAGTTTAACTAATTCTATGACAACAATAATGAACCGAGCCGAGCCGAGCCGAGAAAGACTCAGCTCATCGAGCCAACCGAGCCGAGAAAGACTCAGCTCATCGAGCCAACCGAGCCTAACGAGGCTACCGAGCTTAACGAGCCAAGCCTAATGAGCTGACCTTAAAAAATTTCTAACCCGAGATAGCCCGTGAGCCGCGAGCCTAACGAGTCGAGTCGGCCCAACGAGCGTAACGAGCCGTTACGTTGTTAAGCGGTCTGATTCTCAGCAACGGTCTGATGACCGTTGCTCAGAATCTCAGCTTCTCATTAACGGTCATCACCGTTTTTTGACACTTTAGTGTTTAGTGTGAAAGAAGAAAAAAATCGAGGGAAAGAAGATTGCTAAACTGAAGGGCAGAAAGTTGACCGAACTGCTGAAGGGAGTACAGTCGACGGAAAGAGTTCAGCAATCTGGGCAATTGCCCAGCGACGATGGGCGATCTATCGCTTAGCGCTCGGACGATCGATCGCCCAATGATCAAAGAGCTAGTGATTGATCGCCTAGCGCTCTCGATCTCGACGACGATCAAAGATGCTCGAAAGCCCAAGCTTTTGGACACTGCGCTTCCATTGGAAACATTGAAAAGCTCGCCCAGTTTTGCCCATCGTCGTAGGGCAATGATCACCCAACGCTTGGACGATTGATCGCCTAGCTATCCCAATCCCGACGACGATTGAAGATGTTCGAGGGCCCGAACTTCTGGACGCTGCGCTTTCATCGGAGACGTCAGAAATCTCGCTCAGATTCGCCCATCTTCGGAAAGCTCAGTGCCGAGTTGGGCATGATCAAGCCTGCTCACGAGCAAGCTCATCAAGTTCGCGAGCACAGATTGTCGCTCGACTCGACTCGTCTGTGTGACTCGAGTCAAACCAGCTGGTTACTGTAACGAGCCGAGCAGACTCGGCTCGTTACAGTAACGAACTGAGCGAACAAGCTGACGAGTCAACCCGCTCATTTAACAATACTAAATAATCCTTTTGCTAGTGGGTAATAGTAGGTATACTCATTAATTCCAACTTCTAAATTTACGTCCGTTAATTTATGCATAATTAACTAGTTAAAATAAGACACTAACTATTTTTTACTAATTACCTAAAGCACAAAGATCGAATCAATGGAAAAAATTGAATTTAGGCTTAGTTGTTTATAAAATCTAAGATCATACATAAATATGTAAAAAGAGCAATAATGTATTAACTTTTTTATTAAATAACTATTAGTGGTAACATTATTTAATTAAAAATGAAATAAAATATGGTTGAACCAAAAAAAAAAAGTATATGTTGTGGACCGTTTACTGTTGGACCGGACGGCATGAACTTCTTGGTTCCTTTGCATCATCGTTTCCTGATTCCCGTCGTCTTTCTCTCGCTCTCCCTCATTTTTGGCGGGGAGCTGGTGGGAAATTTCTGAGTTGAATGAATACTTTGGGTCTGGGGCTTGTCTAAGAAGCACGGTACGTTGTTGTGGTATTTTTCTTTCCTTTGTTTGATATGGCTGGTTTCAATCTGAATTTCCACTCTCGTTGCTTGGAAGCCTAACACTGTGAATCGATTTTGCCAAATCCTGATCGAGATATTTTCCCTTTTCACTTCTTACTACAGTGCGTAGCCGAATTTCAGATATTTACATCTTTGTCTACCATAGCTGCCCACTTGTGTTTCACATATAGGGACTGGCTGCCTCTATTTGCGCTGCCTCTGTTTGCCTGAAAATTTGAGAAAATTTCGGTTAAGTACATTTCTGACTTGAGTCACTCGTTTTTTCAAATTTTTACTGTAATTGCTTCTTGGGCAATTCCTGCAGAAGGGGAGCTCGAAAATGGGAATTGGAAACTTTGAACCCATTTTTGGAGAGCCGAAAATCGAATGGGCTGGTCAGGGTACGCAGGAGTTGCATTGTTTTTTGTTTCATGTGCTCTCTCCTGATTCTTCTCACCTCAGAATTCTAGTTACAGATTTCCACTGTAATACCTGGGAAGCTAAGAAATCGGTTTTGCAGCTCGAGGATATGGTAAACATTTTTGTTCTTCTGGCTTTGATTACTTCGTCTGGGCAAATACAATCAGACGTAAAGAGTACAGAACAATTTTCGAAAGACTCTCAAAGACGGTGTCAATTTGGCAGATTTGTTCGGTTTTGAACGTTTTTTAAACCAGACAAACTACTTGTCAAAACCGAATCAAATCAATCAAACCAAACAAACGATGTAAAGGAAAAAAGTGCATTAGCTCTATTTCAAGGAACTATAGAAAGTTAAACCATAGCTTCTAAATTTTTTACGGTAATATTAGTAATACTACAAATTGTCAATCAAGTTAAAGTTGTAAAAAGGATAAAGTGGACTAATAAAAAATAAACTGTAAAAATTCTATTGCTATGGTAGTTTAAGAGATTCCTGTGAAGAAACGTGTGTAAAAAATTCTTTTTGGATGTTTAGTTTATGGTTCAATTTGAAAATTTTGTAAACCAAAACAAAATCATACTAGTCACTTTTTCTTTATTTTTTGAAATTTTATAATTCTTGGTTATCTTTTATTTCTTGATTTATTAAATGATTCTGGTAAGTACCTTTTCTAAATTACACCTCTCCTAAATATGGAGTTTGTCTTTTCTTATTCAGTTTTTCACTTTCAGGACTGCACCAACGGAGAGTTTAGTCTGAAGGAAAATTTATTAATTAAGTTGTTTCTTTTTTATAAGTTTAGTCAGTCTTCTTTTTCCTTGTATTTTCTGATTTATCATTGAATCGCGTAATGCATTGAAAATTTAATGGAAATCTACTGAAATGTCTTAAATAAACAAGCAAGCTTAGGGTGACCACGTATCCCCCCATTCCACCATTTAGCACATTGATTACACTTGGCCAATTCTCAAACAAATTTATTGTTCCCAATCTCAATTTAATTCTCTAGTTTTGTCATGATTTCTCTTCGTTCTCTTTGGCCACTAGTTGAAATTCGTTCATAAATAGAAATTCCTTGAATGGGTTCAAAGCAAGACAACATCAACAAAGATGTATCTTTAAATCAAAGACGATCCCTGAGACATGTCCAAGAAAAACCAAAGATTCTTCTAGAATCTTTTTCTGTCTTTTCAACAACTAGCATATATTACTAAGAAATGATGGGACCTTCATATGCCATCTTATGTGGATAATATAATTCAATCATGAAAATTTTGCTATTTCGATAGTAGGGAAGGTCCTTATGCTGCTTCGGTAGCCAAAGTGCAAGGCGTTGATGGTGTTTTGATAGTTTGCATCCTGTTTGAAGAAAAGGAGCTTAGAGTACTCATAATAATTATAGCAGTTACAAAAGTTCTCCAGCAACGGCTCATATTTATCTTTCAATGTCATTAAGAACCTTATGATACACATGTTTATCTTAAAAACAATCGCATATTCTTTCAAGTTCTGTTTTCTTCTTATCGTTTTTGCATACAGTCAATTATTATTCTTGTCTATTATATTTGAGGTTATATCTTTGTTATAAGAGTTATATCTTAGTGAATTATAGTTTCTTAAGCATGAATTGTCATCATAAGCATTGTAATGACTGCACATAATCTGCGTGCAGATGGACAGTGTTGGAATTGGGGGCTCATCATCAGAGTTTATTGACTATATGATTTCCTCCTTCAAATCTGAAGATGTAAAGCTTATTTTGAAGAGTCATTCAGACAAAGAGGGTTTGTTATATTAAGTTCTACATTTTTTTCTCCTCTTTCTGCTCTTACATTTACTATTTTCAATATATAGTATAGAAGTTATACTTATATAAAAATGCTGAGGTTTTTTTATGCTCATGAACTTGAGAATTTTCTTTAATAAGATTGTGTATTTTATATTAATTTTTCATCAACTCCACGCTAAATGAATAATCAACTAAAATAACCTATAATCTTTATTACAAGCATATAAATGCCGTTGTTTTTTCCTTCTCAACCTCAAAATATGTTTGATAAGAAGATCATGAGTTGGTTGATATAAAATTCAGGAAGCTACTTTGTGGTTTCTCCACGCAATTTTCACCTTTCTTTTTAGATTAAATTCGTTTTTTTTACTACTAATGATAGCAGAGATGTTAGATATAGATTTCTGGCTACTCACACAACTTTTTCTTTTCTGATTAGGTTGTGCTCGTATGTTTAGTAAGGATTGAGAAGAGACACTTCAATTTGAAAACTTGTTTTTGGGGACTTGATTTTGTCTTTGTAGTCCATTTTATGTTTTAAGGGCTTTCATGAAATAAGTTCTAATTATATCTGTAATCATTTAGTTAATGATAAGGGATAATGAATTGATTAAATGGAGCAACTCTTATCTCATCCCTTTGATCTAAAAAAACTAACTTTATGTCTCATTACTGCTAGGAGTTACAGAAGCAAAATTTGTAGCTCAGAAATCAAAAGGAATGCCTCGAATTTCCATCATTCTCACAAAACTTGTGGATTCTGCTGCGTATGAAGCTATGTCAAATATATCTGTTGGGCTTTTTAATGCTTTCAAAAGCTTGCAGTTGTCCCTCATTAAAGGTATAATCACATTCGTCCTTTCTTTAAAGATTTTTACTTTATCTGACATTTGGCTTGTGCATTTTATAAAAGGAAAAAATGTGTATTGACGTGAAAGATGTACAAAAAAGGGGAAGTTCTCTTTCGGTAAAAACATGAATTAAATTTTGTTGTCCGTCCAATTAGAAAAATAAAAAAGGAAGGATAATATCTAAAGAGCTTAGTAATGTATCCCCAACGAATATGGTAAATTCTTGGGAAAGTAGTTGGCAATTAGCTTTATGAAGCTGTGGAAAATTCTTCCCTAGTAGTTTTATTCGGCTAAAAGAAAATACCCAGAAATTCAAGAGCCTGATTTCTCCACTTACAACTAATACAACCGCCCTCCCTTTAATCTGTTTACCCAGCAGTTAAGTGACAGTTGTCATACAGTTATCACTCAGTTATCACTAACCCCCCTTCACTTAACGATCAGGTAACACTGACTCAGCTCCTCTACTTTTCCTCCTAGAATATATAAACTACAAGGATGACTTATTATAATAATACCAAAGACTCCTACCAGCGCAGGCACCACTGCCTTACACTTTATCTTTCAAAAGTATTGTATTAGGATGGAGCATATGATAAGCCCCCGATACGATATGCATAAACAAAATGGCCCTGTCGAACACTATAAAATGTGAAAGAAAAGTATACTTGATTCGTAACATTCTCATAATATATGCAAAGAGAGAAATATCATATAAAATTCTCTCCATGATTTTCTCCTATAAAATAAGAAACTACTCAATTAACTACTATATATAAAATCAAGAAAAATAAATTAACTTAATTGATGAAATAAATTATAACTGCTTCTAAGAATTAATTCTTAAATTCTACACTTCCCCTCAAGTTGGCAATGTATATCAATAATTCCTAGCTTGACAATAAGACAATCAAAATTAATTGTTGGAAGAGCCATTGTAAGAATGTCTGCGTTTTGGAGATGAGAAGGAATGAATATTGTTTGAATAATTCCTTCTTCAATTTTTTCTTTAATTTCCATGTGCTTTGTATGATCATGGTAGATCAGATTATTCGCTGTACTTATGACAGATAGATTGTCGCAATATATTTTCTTAGTCTTATCACAAGCGATTTTTAAGTCACTTAAGAGCTTTTTAATCTAAATCACTTCATATATACTAAGTGCCATAACACGAATTCAGCCACTGCACTGCTTCTCGCCACCACTGACTGTTTCTTGCTTTGCCAAGCGACGAGGTTTCCCCAAACATAATTGCAATACCCGAAAGTGGAACGTCAATCAATTATGGAACCAACCCAGTCAACATCAGTGTAAACATCTATGTTTCTGTTGCTCTCATTTTTGAAGAATAATCCTTTCCCTAGAGTAATTTTTAAGTCCTTAAGTATACGATAGATATCGTTTATATGCTCTTCAGTTAGATTGTTCATAAATTGACCGACCACACTTACAGAAAATCTAATATATAGTATGGTGTGAGATAAGTAGAATAATGTACTTACTAATCTTTGATACCTTTATTTGTCCACTGGAGCACAACCTTCTCTTGATCCAATTTTGCAACTTGAGTCCATTGGAGTGTCCGTTGGTTTTCACTAATCATTCTAGTTTTTTGAGTAGATCAAGAGTGTATTTTCTTTGAGAAATATCAATATCTTTATTAGATCGAGCAATTTCCATTCCAAGGAAGTATTTCAAACTTCCGAGATCCTTCATCTAAAACTCAAATGTGATAATAAACTTTAGTAGATCTATTTCTTCTAGATGATTCCATGTGAGAATGATGTCTTCCACATATACAATGAGAATAGAGAGTCTGTCTCCACTTAGGGCGTTTGATGAATAATGTTTGATGAAGATTTGAACATTCTTTGAAGGAAATCTAGTTGTTCCAGGCTGGAAATAGGGCATTTGGGTGGTTTGTCAGTAGCAACAGCATTCCATCGGCTTTCACGACTAATTGGAGATTTGTTTGGCTTTCAATCACCTGGCTTTCCATGAATTTTCCAACAAGTCTTGCGGAGGTGTCTTGGTTTTTGGTAGTGGTCAAACCACGGTCTGCCTTTGCGGGGACGATTATCATTAGGTTGATGATGATGTCCATGGGATGCGAGAGCCGATCCTTCAATAGCGACACCAACTGTGTTTGGAGTTCCCATTATAACCTTTTGTCGACTTTCTTCCCTTTTCACATTTGAGAAGGATTCTCAAAGAGATGGCAAGGGTTTTGTTCCGAGTATTCTGCTTCATACACTATCGAAATCCTTGTTTAATCCTAGTAGTAATTGAAAACTCTTTTCTTTTTCCACAAGAGTGTGGTATGTCTTTCCATCTTCTGGATTTTCTCATAAAATATCTTTGAACATGTCTAACTGCTATCAGGGTGTTGAAATATTGAGTCACCGAACTATCACCTTGATGTAAACTATAGAGAATTCCTTTTAAGTTAAATATTTCTAAGGTATTTTTATTATCAGAGTAGGCCTCTTTGGTGCTTTCCCATATTTCTTTTGCTTGACTTATTTTTTCTCCATAGTTTTTATGAGCCACGACATGACCATATGATTTTCTGAATTCCATCTTTTGAATTGTGGGTCAGTCATGCTTGGTTGGATAGCAAGACCGATCAGGTGATATTTTTTCCTTTGATAAATATATTGACTGATTAGGCCCACTGCGATGGTTCTGTCCATTGAGCTTGTAGCCGGTGATAGGAATGTTGAGGTTTTCATATTGTTCATGGTTGGAGGAGATAAGATCCTCCACAGGAGAGGTGATATTGGTTGAGGAATAACTAAATTTGGAGGCCATACAGGAATTAGGGTAATCTGATTTTTTGATTAGAGGATTGACTTTATTTCTGAGAGATTTGACAGAGGAGGCGGCGTGAAAAAAGATACTGTAATTAGGGTTTTAGGTAAGAAGACTCTGATATAAAATCAAATTAGGTGGAAGAAAAAAAATTTATTTGATTAATAACATCTCAGAATATATACAATAAGAGAGATCAGATATGATTCTCACCGTGATTTTCTTCTATAAAATAAAAAACTACTCAATTAACTAGTATATATACTATCAATAAACATAAACTAACTTAATTGCTAAAATAATAAAAATATATTATAATTGTTTTAAATAATTAATTCCTAAATTCTAGGATACCTATAGGAAAGACAATGAGCAGATAAAAATAATTATATTATAACCTTTCGATAATCAAGAAAACAAACTAAATATTCTTCAACAACAGTTACGCAAAATAACAGTAAGAGAAATAGAAATAATCTCATGTCAGAGACCCAGGACAACCACGAGTCTCAGATTCAAAATTCTAACAGAGAGATGAAGTTTAAAAAGCGAACCTGCTAATTGCTGCTGCCCTCCCTTAAGTCATTCCTCAGCAACCACTAGTCTTGGCCCCTAACTTCTTCCAATAGAGTGCCAGCTCAGCTCCCAAGCAATTCAAGCTGCCTTTCCCTTCTCTTGTAGACTTGTCCAAAATAGCCATGCTTTCTTCTATCTGCTGCAACAGGCCCAAGCCCAACAAGGAAAAGGAGTGTGCTGAGCTGGAAGTTGTTAAAGTGAAAGTGGCATGGGAAATAGGCAAGGCTAGGCGACACCGGGCAATTTGAAGGGCAGAAGATGTAAATGTATTGGGAGGTGACGAAGAGCAATTTGAAGGGATGGAGATATAAATGTATAGGGAGATAAGCAGTAGGGGCATATTCGAGAAAATTCGGGGGGGGTGGGGGGGGTGGGGGCGTCAATCCTAAATTTTGTCTTATTTTCTCTCACTGCTAACTCTGTCGGAGTTGGAGTGTACCACTAAATTAACTAAAAAGTTGTCAAAACTCCATTCCTTCAAAGAGTCTTTAGTTTTTTGTTTGCTGTTTCCTCTCAAAGGCATAAGTTAATAAGAAACTATGCCATCTTGAAACATCTGTGATTTCTCAAATTCTAAAAATAGATGCTACAAAATTTTTTTTTTTGAAACCACAATGCTATTACTTTTGCATTCACAAGTAATAATTATCAAATTTAATCACTACTTTTTCAACTCTGGTGAACTTGTGCGTACAATATAAACGTAATTGTTTCTGAAACTTTGTCAGTTCTGTGGTGTGTTTCTAACTTCTTAATCACACACACCTATAATACACATGTAGTTTCCTTGATATGTTGGACATAGTCCGACCCCAACCTATTTACTGCTCATAGCTTTCATGATGGGGTGGTTCATGAGTTGTGGTTTGGTTTTCCAATGACCTGGTGCTGTATGGGCATATGCTAGAGAAGGGCGGGTCTTTTATGGGCACTTGGAAGCAGGTTGGTGGAGATAATGAGGAGAAGTTGGCAATGTTAGAAATATACTAGAGGGGTGATTTAGTAATATTAGAGATATGTTAAAGGATTAATTTATGTATTATAACTATTTTATTTTAGTGTAAATAGAGGGTGAATAGAATGACTTGGGGCATTGAATATTATCAAAATGAAATTACTCTATAGAGTGTTGTCTTTTCCAAACGAGTAGCTCGTAGTGTTTTTCGGGCCAGTTTTTCACCAGACCGTGTCTTTATTTTCTGTTTTGTGTGTGCTTTTAGTCGTTTTATAGCAATGACATCATTTGATGCTCATCATTGGCTTGTTTAGAGCCATTTTGTTTATTTAGGTTTTTGTGGAACAAAAGGAATAAAATGACATTTTGACTGAATAGGGAATCTCTTTTTGTATACTGTTGAGTGGTAGGGGAACTATAGCTACTAATGTTTGCAGGAATTCTTTTCAAGTGAGTTCTAGCTGTCTTTTGTAGCTTCCTCCCTTATACATCTCCCGCATCAACACAAATACTTTTACCAGCAAGAAGCAAGACTTATTTACTGATGTTTATTGATCAAGGAAAATACCAATGTGATAAACTTCTTAGTAACAAAACACCACAATCCAACTTAAGAAAAAAAATCACACAACACTAAATGAAATGAAAGTTTTCTCTCCCGAAACTCACACTCCCCACTTTTCTTTCATCTGCCCTCCCCCCGCGTCATTTTCTCCAAACTTCCCTGTAACTGCTTTGCTCAACTTCTTTCTGATTTCTTCTGCGACATGTCCTTGTTCTCCTTGCTGTTTCTTCTTCCTAGAATGTCTTCAATATTGGAGGTGTATCACAATCTTGATAAAATTGCTCTTATGGAGAACTATTAACCCTTCTGCTAAATTGCAAATTGTGAAATCATTTGGTTTCATTTGGACTCAGCATGAAAGTCATATATATGCATTCACATGACTAATTTTTTAATGTGCGGGTGCCTGTGTTATTCTTTATATCCTCTCTATTTTTCCAGATATTAGTATAACCTCTATCCTGTATGAAGTTGCAAAATAATTCTTGATTTAATCTTTATTCACGTTATATTCGGACATATGGTTGATATTTTATACTGTATTTACAAAGCCCTCTTAAACAGATCTGAAAAGTTGCCAAAAGTTAATGATAAAAATTATTCCAAAATTCTTATACGCTAGAAAGCTGAGAAATTAATCTTACTAATTCAAAGTAATATCCTAAAACGTTATCATTAAAATGATTATTTGACTCAGATCCTTAAATAACCTATTTTAATGTGCCTTCAGAACAAGAGCGGTGTTTACAGTTAGCAAAAGGGATTTCAGATGAAAAGGTATGCCTGCTCTTTGTTATATTTTTTATTGTTTTGAACGTTTCTTGCAGTTTTTGTTGTTGTTCGCAATCGTTGCTGAGCAGAATTGGAAAATAGAGTTGTTTATATTTGTTATCATATGGATTGTTAATTGGTCAATTTTAGTGAAATGACCCAAAAGTAATGACAAAGAAAAGTAGAAAATGTGTTACTAAAGGATTCATAGCCAACTATGTTGATGACTAGAAACTCTTTGTTTGGAAAAAGTCACGTACTCCATCTCATTACTTGTATAGAAGTCATTTAAAGTCATCTGGGATAAAATACCATATTGATGGAAGCGGAAAGAATCTTGAAGAAATATATGTCAATAGAAACTTTAAGAATATTAACACTTGCTAAAACAATAATTACAACATCAATTTAGAAAAAAAGTAAATGAAACTTGATGGCAATGTTGATAGAAACTTCAGGAAAGGTAAAATAAATAAGAATTTTTGTTGTTGGAAAGATTAGATTTCATATAAACCCTGGCTATAACCTAGATGTCACTTTCAAAAAATTTTCATCAAGTCTCTATGGCACACGTCAATATAGGGTAATATACAGTACACAAATATTTAAAAGCTGATTGCAATGAAAAAAAATCAATAGAATAGTATAGGAAAGAATGACATGGCGAGGAATGTGCTCTTGATCCTAACAAATTTCATAAAGCAACAACTGCATGATTTAAAATCTACTCAGTCTACGTGTATTTTTGCTATAAACTGATTTTAAGTGCAGAACAGATATTCTACTTGCGATCTTTTGAAAGACTGAAATGCTTATGCTTGTGGAAAAATTCAAATTTTTTTACTTGGGGTGATCAGAGACAATGTGTACGGTTGTTATTGATTTACAAAATTAGTTTAATAAATAAGGGAATGATTCCTTATATACTTTCCACATGTTAAGAAAATGGAGCCTAAAATTTAATAAGGGTATTTAATTAGACTTAATTAAATGTAAATAAAATGTGGAGATGCAATGGAAGTCGTAAATTTAACCATTGTCTTTGTTGCATTCCTGTTATGAAAGACAAAGAAGTACATTTTCTTGGTTAGTAATGCTATTCTCTTATTGTGTAATTAGATAGACTGAAATTCAGTCTATTGTGAATGATTTGATGGCATTCCTTGCCAAATTATTGTTAGTCTTACTATTTGTTTTCTATAAAAGGGTGACACTAGTGAGAGCCATCTGGAACAGTACTCGAAGATGAAGAAGTTACAGCAAATAAATGGCTCAGACAAAGGAGATGCGTCTGCTTCCTTATTGAGTTCTGGCTTTCAAAATTCTCCAAGTGCGTTTTATATTTTGCTTTTATGTTGGTCAAGATGTTTTGTAACACTCTAAATTTTAATATTTATTTTTCCCAATTTGAAACTTTAATTTGAAATACTTTGAATTTTTTAATTCAAATTAACTTATCAAATTAGGTTTGAATTCGAGAGTTAGAATCTTAATTTCAAATTGTTGAAAGCCTCTTTAAATAATAACTGAAACATTAAATGAGCAGAAGCTTAATCAAAATTTAAAACATTAAATATCATTGTTGGAAATTGAAATAAATGCGAAATTAATAATTCATACATTAATAAAATCAATTCAAAAAATCTTCCATTAACTAAATTATTAACATAGTTTATTGAAATTCCAATAGAAACAAAATACGATTTATCTTCAAATAAAACAAAAACATACAAAATTAGATTCATTTTCCTGACTCAAAATTGTTTCTTTTTCTGTATATTCGCTTGTCTCTAAAAGAATATTGATCGGCTATAATGATTCTTCAACAAAATGCATTTACATCACAAACCTATTAATGAGAAATAATCTCAACAAATAAAAAACATGTGCAGCTGAAAATTAATATCATACGTTACCGAATCCAGACTTAACAGTTACATACTAGTTGGAACTCATTTTTCAAGTTTCGTTCAGGCTTTAGCCATCTTATTTTTGTTAAGGCATAGCCATTTCATTGTCGGTCTAGCGTATCCATTTCATTTTCGTTCAAGTTTAACCATATCATTGTTGTTTAGGCTTTTCGATCACATATTTTCCGTCAATTCCATCAAATTCATACACATACAAAATGTCTTACCATTTTATCTTTTTACATATTTATATCAATGTCTAATCATGCGTGTCTAATTAAAATATAATATTAAATAGTAAATGAATATAAAGAAAAATATTTTGCATATTATGCTTTGTAATGTAGAACCTACGGTCAAAATGTTTGAAACTAGTATTTACTTACTTGGATTCTATGAGTGTGATATTTGGATTTGTCTCCAAGCTTATATGATTCTTTAGTCACCAAACGCATTGCTTCATTATTAATATAATAATTTTATTTAATAAAATCATTAGAAATAAGGTGGAAATACTTCTTCAAATAAATTTATGATTAAGTTGGGGGAGACTTGGTTCAATTTAGTTGGGTCAAAAACTCTCGATTCAATCCATATATGATCAAGTGAAGTGTTTCGGCCTGAGTCACCTTCTGGACTTAGTCGTATCTATTGGCTGATTCAGATTAATTTACCTTCCAGTTTTGGATTGGGCCTAGAACAATTGGGTAAAATTAAATTGGATGGAACTCTACAAGATCAACATGAACTGGGCTGGCACGACTTGATCCCATTCCCCACAGTTTCCCCTTTGTCAACAGTGAGGGTTTGTTCATTCCCAAAAAAGTAGCGAGCACAGGATGTTCTTGCACAGAGAGAAAATTTAGTTGGAGAGCAATCCTGGCTGACGCAGAAAAAAAATGAAATTCGACTTAGAGAGAGGTTCTTGCTAGAGGAAAGTGCTCTATTGCTCAAGGTAGAGTCAATGTTTCCTTGGAGAAATTTGACTCGGTCTGGGTGGTGAGTTGTGGTCAAAGTAATAAAGGGTGGTTTTGGCGAGCTAAGAGACTCTCGAGTGTTTTTTTGTCACAAAATTTGAGAGAAGAGACATAGTTAAAGGAGAATAATAAGAGGTTGGAGAGAAGGGGTATCTGGCAAAGAATTTGGTTGAAATTGAGGAAGGAAAATTAGCTATTTGCTGGATCAATGAGAACTTGCTAAAAACTATAGCTTTTGATCTAGTTTTGCAAAAGCATACGGAGATTTTTGGCTAATGATTTATAGTTGGTGGGTTTTCTTTTTATCTCATGATATTTTTTTTTATTTGAAACATGGTAGGAAGAACAGATCAAGTGTTTCTTTTGAGACTATTTATAGGCTTTTGTGTAAAATGATTTAGTGTTGTTTGTGTAGGCAAATAGAATAAGATTTGAGATTATCAATTTTCTTCAAATTATCTATGTACATATCCATGTATGTTGTCAAATTCTTAATAGGATTTTGGGGCTATTAAATTATTGAATTTAAATTGCTCATTGATATTGTTTTGCAAGATTTATGAAATTAATTAGATTTTCTCTCAAATTAAATTTTGAATTAAAGAGAAACTTGTTTGAAAGGGGAGAAGATTTTCTTCCATTTGAATTATAAATTTTGAATTTCATAATCTTACTAATTCATAATATCTAATGAATTTAATTTGGTTCCGCATTAAAACAATAAATTTCGATTTGATTCAGTTTGATTTAGGAATAATTTAGTAAATTTGAAAGATTCATTTATCATTAAGTAAGAATATTTAAGATTTTATTAATTTTAAATTAATTTTTTATTTTAAAAATTTTTATTTTAAGTCAAATTTTAAATTTTCATTTTAAAATTTGAAGATGCCACAAGTTGTCATTTTAGATCATAAATTATTAAATTCCTATTATCTAAAATTGAATTCTACTTGTCTCAATTAGCAAATAGATCAATGAGCACTAAAATCGAACCAAATTAATGGGCAGTGTTCTATCTTTTTTTCCCTTTAAAGTTCTAAGTGACTAGAATTATTAGGTGTACGTGGACATCCGAACTAGGTTGGATCCTGCCTAACATCTTCATCACTAGTCTATGACTCTATCCTCAAATATTACTATGAAATAAATGATAATAAAATCATTATAATTTATAATAACAACTCATCTTATGAGAGGAGACTCAAGGAAATATATAACTCATTTAAGAAATAATGTTAAAAGTAAAAATTGACTCAAGAAGGCATAACATTAAGTACCCCTTTTAAAATCAAAATCTATAATAGAGCTCTTTAAAATACTTGCTATCAGATCTAATTGGAAAAAAACTAGCAAGAAAAGAAGTGTGTCTGACTCTATAGTGTAGTCACTACACAAAGAAATATTAAATAAAAAATATATAATGAGGTTTACTACAAACATCAACATTAATTAAATGAAATAAATCTTAAAGCAGACCATCGCCAAGTAGGATAAGCAATACTTGGCCCTGAGATGGCAAAGAATCTGGCACTTTGTTTCTTTCTTGATTGATGTTCTAGAGCAAAAATCACCTGTGAAATAAAGTCATAGAACCTCTTCCAAGTTGAATGCCAATGCTAGAGAACTTACGAGACCTAGGAAAAATAGCGCCACTAGATAAGCCAAATCACTTTCTAACAACTTCTAAGAACTTACGAGACCAGGGATATCTAATTACGTGAAAAATATGTCAATCCAGTCACAAAAATTAGATAATTGTGAAGTAAAAAGACAATGAACAGGACAATAAAAACGAAAAATCTACATAACTAACAAGACCAAAATAGTAAAAGCACAATTAGTGTTGACTTTAATCCATTTTAGGGGTGGTGGCAGCAAATCATGTCACTAGTGCGAAGAGCTCTCAAGACTTGAAATGTGAAGTTCTCAGAAAGAAAAAAAAAAATCCTACTCAGATTGCTTTAGTGCCCAACCTAATAGAATATTGCTCCTTAATAAAACACCACACTATGGAAGCTAGTCCATTCATAACATGCACAAACATGACACATTGCATGCCCGGATGTGTAAAGGCATATAATTTGCTCATTAAATTTAATCATATCTCAAAATGAAAAAAAAAAAAATCTTACTCAGATTGCTTTAGTGCCCAAACTAATAGAATATTGCTCCTTAATAAAACACCACAGTATGGAAGCTAGTCCATTCATAACATGCACAAACATGACACATTGCATGCCCGGAAGTATAAAGGTATATAATTTGTTCATTAAATTTAATCGTTCCTCAAAATGAAAATGTTTGTTTGAATGGAAATTGATTGGGTAAATATTAGATTTATTTTGCTTTTGTGTTGTAATTATGAGAACTAATGTGTTGATTAGTTTTATCGTGTTTATGCTAGCTAGTATAGGTCGTCAGTGAAAATAATGATTTCTTTTTTAAAAAATTTTACGCTGGTATAGACAAGCTAGCAGCTCGAGATACTGGGTCAACAAAAGGAACCAAACGAGTTGTACCAGCACATCGCAGGTAAGTTGGTTCTCGTTGCCTGTATTTTTCTTGTCATTTATCCATATAGACTTTATTAACGTGTCATGACATTTGTGCAGGGCTAAAGTGAGAGGCGTCCTTTTGCAGGATACTGAGGCTGACAACAATGCTATGGACTAAGATACATGATTCCATTTTAGTTTTCTTCCTCTAGCACTTCTGTTGTATAGTTTTTTCTTTTTACATTCTGTCTTAACTATTTCACTTTCAACACTGTGTTAGGCTGATTTGCACTGTGATTATAAATTGAAACTGAAACGTGATTGTATAGGCATCAAGTTGGAAATTGCTGCAAGCAGAACAAGTTGTGTAGGAAGAAAATGTGCACTTTGT